>OZ034802.1:64535998-64983971 GCA_964028335.1 Altica lythri
ACAGTAAAGAGAAATTGAAAAAATGTCGCATCCAGCGAGACTCGCACTCGCAACCTTCAGCTCTACGCGCTGACGCTCTAACAACTACACTATGAATGCATATCTATCAAATCGCTTATCGGTCGTTAAATTCTACTCCTGCCACATGTTACACATACTCACTTTCTCCCTAAGCAAATATATCATGACGTTATTGAGAGAGAGACCTTTGTCAAATCGACAAATAAAACATCAAACTCTAAGTATTTTTTTTTTGTTTTGAATATAGTTAACTCAGTTTTCTCCCTGTCAACTTTTAGAACATTATATTGTTCTCTTGTCTGTTCTCAACTGGAATATGATTCCGTAATAAGAAACACATCGTACTCAGTTCATAAGAAAGCTACTGAATCTGTACAAAACAAATTTTTACGCTTAATTGCCTATTGCCTACTGCCTCTAAAATAAGATACAGCTTTAAATCTTTTGACCTATTGCTTAGACATCCGACTAATGCATTACGATCTTATTTTTTTATTTAACCTCCTTAATGGAACAATTCTAGAATCAATAGAATGCAGAATTAAAAATCAAACAAGCCACCAAAATAGTATTATACGTTACAAGGTCGGTAGGTGACTTATTACAGTACGAGTTAGTTTACGGACGAGGCGACATAGAGCCGAGTCTGGAAATAAAAACAAGTACGGTAATAACACCTAACGACCATGTATCGTATTATATTTTATTTCATCCTGTTTTTATAAATTAATAAATTCATAAAAATTATAAAAATAGTTCGTAACTTGACTATTTACGTCAAATTATTTTAACTGTCAGTTGCTGTCAAATATTTTAAAATTTTTGTATTAATTGTTAATTCGTGTTTTAAATTAAAATAAAATAAATAGTAAGTAATTAATTATTTTATTTTTATATTATAGTCGTTATAGTGTTTTTAAATGTAAAAAATTAAAAGTAATTGTCTTTCATTAAGCAATCATAGCAGAGTTGCTAGGCAACACATTACAGTACATGATACCGTAATGTTTTACTTACCGGCGCCGAATTGATAATAGGGAAGTTTATTTACTGGACAAGATGAAATAAAAACTCTTTTCCTTATCAGCTTATGTAGAAAAAATTATTCATTAAATTCGATCTTAAATCGCATGCCTAAATTGACCAATTTCCTGGATTTAAATTCAAATCAGATATTAGGAAAAAAAAATAAGACTTGCCTTAATACGATCTAAATTTTAATTTTATAATCTGGACTCTTACTTGTTTACTTTTTGTGTTTATCTAAATGTAGGACCTATATTTTGTTTTTGTGTTTCCCTTATATAAATAAAAATATAGATATAAAAAGATATAGATATAAAAGTGCCTTAAAGTAGTATTTACTGAAAAATATATATGATCAAAAAACTAAACAAAAAATGTAATTACCCAAAAGATTTACATCTAAGATTTGCCTCCACGTTTCTGTATCACCATCAGTTAAACTAGCAATTTTTGCAATACCAGCATTGTTAATAAGAATATGAGTTGGTCCCAAATTTTTTCTAATATTATCAAATGCTGCTAAAATATCTGATTCGATGCTAACGTCACACTTAATAGGATGGAAGCTTCCTCTTTTTGGTGACCATTTTCTTGCAGCTTCTTCCATTTTGTCTATTCTTCTTGCCAAGCCCACCACCTAAAGATATCAGTTTAATAGCAGTTTATAAATTTAACAGGATTTTACCAAAAGTCCTTCATCTACTAATTTTTCAGCAATTGCTGCTCCAATACCAGAACTTGCTCCTGTAACTACGGCTACTTTTCCAATCCATCTTTCCATAGAATTTACCATACTGTCTTGTATAAAGTTAGGCTTCAACTAATAATCTTGTAAAGAAAAAAGATTGATATATTATTCAAGAATACATCTGAAGATTTCACATGAGAGCTATATTTTTCTTTATTTTTACAGAATTATACTAAATTACACAATTATGCTATTATTTTGTATTGCACAATTTGCCGTAGAGAATACTAAAACTTATAATTTTGGTATCTATTTTATATGATTCGACATTTTTTAAAACGTCATTATCAATATAACAAAGATTTTTTACGGTCCACCCACATGGTACCCATGCCATTATAAAAATAAAAATTCAATAGATTTAAAAAATTTCAAATTCGTTTACCTGCTAACACCAGCATTGCATCTAAGACCCAAAAGCTTTTTACTACCTCATTAATTTCCCTTCTTAATGTAAAATCTCATATTGTAAAATAAATATACCCACATTTATCATCTGCCAGGACAAGGGCTACAATTATTTAGCAGATTTTTTCGAGATTTCATACGAGCTACGGGGGTGTAGGAGGGGTTTTAGTTTACAGGACCGACTCTTGTAATTTTGTCTCTTACTGTAGATATAATAGTTTGTTCAAATAAAGTATGAGATTAAAGGATAATAATCTTAAACAGTATTTATAAAGATATTCTGTGTTGATACCTATTGAGGCAAGAAAAACGAAAAAAAGTAATTGAAATGGCTTAACGAGTAAGTAATGATGTTCTAAAATCATTAGTATGCATAGAAGAGAAGCAAAAACGATTGATTTAAAAGATTATAATTACTAATACTTATCTTATAATAAAACGAAGCCTATAGGCTACTATCTTGTTAGTAACTTGCTCTGCATGTACCAAAAGAAATTGAAAATTTTGTTCGTTAAAATTATGTACCTAAGCAACAAGTAAATTAAAGAGTTATTGTAAAAGAAGCCAAAATATTTATTATTTATTAGTAACTTAAATTCAGTTGCTATCACAAAAGAGGTAAGAAATTTTAATGAAAAATCTTTTATGCAAATATTTTTAATTCGCAACAAAGAAATGATACTTACTCTGAAAACCCACATTTATAAAATTTGAATTTTTTCGGTAAAGAAACGAAATTACTACTCATTCTTCTCTAAATAAAGCTTGGATTAAATCTTTTGAGTATTTGAAAAAAATCACGCAGAATTAGTTAAATCGATTTTATGACATATTTTTCGAATAATCCTGACCTGTTTACCGCATTTGTGAACAGGACGATTTAACATCTGAAGATGCAAGGTGGTTGAAATGGACCTTACACACCCCTAGGAAGTCAATTTTGACTCGATTTTCGACATTGCAGACCAGCGGGAGGTAAAAATATGAAACAGGTACCTTTTGGTTTTACGTAAGAATGACAAGACAGGTAAAATGATACATTTTTTTTTGTTCTGGATGATTGTCAATTTAGATGTTTCTCTTTATTTTCTAGTGATAATGTCAGCTTTTGTGAGACACTCGGAATGCCTAAACCAACTAAAGTTTTGATTCCAAATAATTTGAGTAAATCGTCGACATTTGGTCACACGAAACTAATAAGCGCATGCAAAAATGTCATCGACGAAAAAGGTGTGCCAACGAAAAATGGTCGCGAACAAAAAGTCGTATGTAAAAATGGTCTCTAAATTTTTTTACGTCTTTAAATAGACCTTTTCAGGTACCTATGTAGAATGTTTTGATTTTATTTTTGAAGATTAAAATTTGGACGATTATCACAATCTTCGCATATTGTTTTTATTCTTTCTGTTGTGTTCTTATAAATTGTTTTTTGTGTTTGTTTGAGCTCAGCTATATATTGCTCAATTTTTAATTTATTTAAGTTTTTCTCTTTTTTAATGCACATATATTTACATATGTTTGAATGAGCGTCATTTATTAAAGAAGAAAAGCTGTTATGCCATCTCACCACAGCATTATTAGTCGGGTGTATTCCTTTGCCGACAAAATTGAAGCAATTCGAAAGATTTAATGGAAATTGTATCTACCTTCTTTGATGTCATCGCTCCAAACGACCTATCCATGCATCTTCAAAATAATTAATTATTAACAATAGAATATTTCCATTTCAGAAAAAATTGGCTGTCTTATAATTCTTTAAATACTTGAATAATATTTTCTTTTGAAACAAAGGCTACAGCAATTAAATGTCTAAGTTGAAGTGTAAAATCTGCATCTTCTGTATAGCTCTGTTGTAAACCTGTTACTTGCATATTTCTCCATAAACATTCCGTAAAATAAAAAAAGGAGCCTCGAACCATGAATTCAGGAAACTCCACCAGCATGGCACTAATTGCTCCCATTTCAAAATCTGCCATAATAGAAATGAGTCGTAAGACTCGTAAGCCTAGTTCAAAATTTTTCAATTCTTGAAAAAGTCTTTTGTATGTTTCCTTCTTTTTAACAGGAAGTAGCGCATATACAGTTGGTACAACATTACTGTATTGTACACCTTGAATAGTGTACAATTCCTTAAATATTGCAGGAGTACAAGTAAACGTTCCATCAGCACACCAGTGATCACATTATTTCATAAAATCCGAATTCCTTTCTGTAACTTGATTTTTTCTATTTGGAGATGTTACTGCTTATATATTTATATCTATACTAATATTATAAAGAGGAAAGGTTTGATTTTTTGTTTGTTTGTTTGAAATGAATAGGCTCCGAAACTACTGGACCGACTTCAAAAATTCTTTCACCGTTGGCAAGCTACACTATTCCCGAGTGACATAATAGGCTATGTTTCATTTAAAAAAAAATAGGGATCGTTACTAAAATGCCATTAATGTAACCAAAAATGACCTTAAAATCCTTACATCGCGTGCGCTGAGAATACTATTGATTATAGAATAAAATAATGTACTACGATTTTGAAGAATATATAAATATCTACAAAAAATGCCGCGACAGCATATGTCTAACTGTTATAGTTACGTCACAATAACTTTTTTTTAATTTTTTAAAAGTTTTTATCTTAGTATTAATCCTTATCAAAATAACTTATTTCATAATCACGACAGATATCACAAATTTAGCATGTGCAATGGGAAGAGAGAGACTATTTATAGAGGAATTAAATGACAATTAAGTTGTAGCAACCATTATAACTGAACCACCAGCTGGTCAACTAGCTCATACACTGAGGATACCAATGATCCCAACTGATCTACCAAATCCATTTAAACCGCTTCAATTTCCTATCAAAACATCTTTCGCATTTACTAATAATAAGTCTTAAGGTCAAACCTTCCAATTAGTGGGGATCGGTATTCTTCATGGCCAACCGCCTAAGGCGGGTCGGAGCACCTGAAAATCAATTTATTTTGCTGCCAGAAAATATTGTTTACAGGGAAGCGTTGACCCAATAAATTTCATGGCTTTTGTTATTTTTCTTTTATCCCCGTGCAAAGCCGGGGCGGGCTGCTAGTAATAAATATTCGCAATCAGTAGTAGACCATAAAAATCACAAATGCTGGTTATTTTTACTGTAAATTGATTAAAAAATAATTCAATATTCATTGAATGGATTTATTTACAACTACTGCTAGTCTCGTATCACCGTGCCATATGATTAACTAGTTTTTTTTGTTGCTGATTGACAGCCGTATACATTTCTAGTCTCGAATCATGATTTTTCATTCAACATTATGCAAATAGAGTTTAAAAACGCATTAATGGAGATGTAATACAATATTCCGGGTGCCTGATCGCCAGTAAACACTTTTTAAATATTGATGGCTGGTTGACAAATCGAACCATTGAAAATAATCTTAAGGTTTTTAATGGATTGAATTAATCAGAAGTAAGACAGTGATTGCTGAAGATTAAATAACGGAATATTGATATTGGGGTCAATTAGAATAAGAGATGGATTTAAAATTGTCCATCGAAAACTGTAATTTAGCTAAATGCACAATCAATCATTGTGATGTGATGATGGATTTGTCATTTAAAGGGATTTTCTTTAAGAATAGTACCTATTTTGTGAACGATTTGCCGTAAGATATCAACCTAAATAAGCAGTAAACTTAAGAATTAGTGAATGTGATCTTAGTTGATTATATCAGCAACTATTGATCAAATGGAAAAGATAATCAAAAGTATCAAAACTTTTAATTAGATGGAAGATTGTCGGACAATTCATTACACTTCTTCTTACCAGAATTCCTACGTTTTCTTTTTACCAGAATTCCTAGAGATTGAATTTACTATAAAATATACCAAGATTCCAACTTTAAGTGTGAAATTCCTTTGCCAATATGCGTACAAATCTAGATCGATAGGTCCTTAGAAATAGACAACGATAATTTTTAATTATTTGTAATTAACACCAACTAAATTTTTTTATTTTTGTTAATATATTCTTTTACTACTAACTATATATAGGTATAGATTTTTCGTGATATAAGTCAGAGTTATCAACAAACATTTATCTTTTACATTCTTCTTGTACAAAGGTCAACAAATCGACATTTCTACCTGCATTAAAATGAAACGAAGGTAGATGAATGATAATGCTGCGACCTATTTCAACCCTCAAACCAATCGTGACAGGGCGTCCAGAATATATTCCTATATATATATATACAGATAGGTATTGGATATAATATAAAATACCCATATTGCGTACCTACTGCATTGCGCCACTTTTATTCTGATCTATTATTCCTCATTTCACTTACACATTCAGCATTTTTCAAAGACCTTTTACCTTTTTTTTGCTTTTATAGCAATCCAGTATGTGAATAGATCCACGGTAAGTAAGGGTAGAGGGGGATGTTTATGTTTGTTGAGGATTGTGTGAGGATTTTGACGTTTCGGTTTATTGTTTAATGGCCATATTTATCACAAAGTATTTGTAAGATCTTAAAGACAAAAACCTTAAACTCAATAACAAATACCGTCAACTAATCTCAAATTATAAAAGAAATTCTCAAAGTAATATGTAACAACTACTGTTATCATTTATACTCACTCTAAATTATGATTTAATCAATAAATCTATATAAATAAAAATGTTGCTGTTTGTTAGTCTCGCTATAACTCGAGAACAGCTGAAAATATTTTGCTAATTTTGGTTTTTAATTATTTGTGGAAGTTCAGGTAAGGTTTAAACGGTAAGAAACATAAATAATAATAAAGAGAAAATACTGAAAACGACCATATTTTCCAATATTTATTATTTAGTACTATGAATTCTTAATAGATGACAGTGGAAGTTATTTAATCAAAGGTAATACCACGAGTCCTTAAAATTTTTAGTTTCCACGAAAACTTTTTTATTTGGCAAAAATACGAAAACAAACTGAAACTCGTGATTTTATCATATTCAGTTTGTTTGAGTAGTTTTGCCTAAAATAAAAAAGTTTGAGTCTGGAAAATAAAAATTTATCTAGTAAAATATTACAGGACGAGTGGTATTTTAGAAGATTATTTTTTGAACCATTCTGTACAAAAACTACCTTATTTAAAAAACTTCCTAGAAAAACTTATATTTCATAATTAACACAAACGAAATGCCGTTACCCCTCCTATTAACTTATCCTGTACACTAGAATCTAGAAAGTATTTACAGTTGTCAGTTGTCGTGAGCGTCGTGAAAACAGGGTTATAATTTGAATAAATATTTATTTTTATACCTATTTATACAATTATATTATTAAAGAGAAAATTACCAAAATAAAAATTATTAGGTATATCTATTTAAAGTTTACCTACAAGACCACATTTGCCTGTAGGCATATAAAAGTTTTAAATGCATGCAGAACCAGGAAGCAGGTTAGTTTTAAAGTACCTACATATTTGATTTTTCATTATCGTTTAGATCAACTGAATTGTGATAATAATAATAACAAAATATATTTCAGAATATTTAGATAATATAAATGAATGTTGATTTATAGTAAGGTACTTATAAACAAGAAAATTGATTGTTCAATATTGTAATTGAATTTTTGACAGTTCTATAATTTTATCAATACTAGTAAAACCACTCGTGGTTTTATCAATATAAACCGGAATGATTGGCTAGATTTAGCATAAAACATTGAAGATTAAGCGTTTTCATTGGACGAAATCACAAAATTGTGATATTTTGACAGGTGAAAAAAATAATTGATATAAACCTATTTCATCATTTGACAAGTAGGTTGCGAAAACACCTACAGATAACGTTGTATTTTGATTTCTAAATAATGCAGTTAGAAAGATTAGTTTTTGGTCCTCCGTCCAGAAACAATACTATTAATTACTTCAAAATCGTCCGGAAAATGGCAATTTCCGGCCTAGGCCGGCAAAGTAGCTTTTAGATTATCTAAAGAGATGGCGCTATGAGTTTGAATTTTAAGTCATCAAAAATACATAATGAATATTACAAATTTTAATTAAATTTATTTAAAAACTGCGTATAATATACTAAACTTACCTATAACTTTTTCTAAAGATAAGCAGGATTCTAATTTACATTTAATTACTCTTACAACTTGTATTTTAAAATTTGACATTTATGTCAATTTATAAACATCTTTATATAAACATTTAATCTTGTATGTCACAAAGTAAAATTTTTTTGAACTTGTTGTGTTTGCAACATATGTTAATTAAAACACTAATAACTGCTGAAGCTAAACACGTATATTAAGTATTAAACAAGTTATTACACAATACACAACAGAACTATAATATAAACATCCAATGTGGCGCTTATATCTGTCGGCTCTCTTCTAGTCAGTGGCCTTAGTTCAGGTAGCACAAGCAGTCAAGACTTGAACATAACAGAACTTTTAAAAATATTAAAAATTAGTCGGACCAACAAATAGTGTGTGTTACACGTCCGGAAAATGTTTTGCAAGTGCTCGTATTGTTTCGCCTCGGTGCTACGCACCTCGGCTACACAACTTTACTCGCTCTTGCAAAATGTCATTTTCCGTCCTTGTGTCACAAATAACTATTGATTTGTCTTTATCCTAAATAAAGTATTAAAATATAAAAAAAATGGCAATAAAAAATTCAGAAAGTTCGAAACAATTGGAAATAAATAAAAAATTATTAAAACCGTAAAAACAAAATAAAGCATTTTGAAAAAATGGTAGAAATACAAAAAAAGACAAAAAACCATCAAAAAATAAAAAAAAATGCGAAAATTGGAAAAAGTAATCAAAAAGCGAAAAATAAAATTAAAGAAAATATAATAACGAAAAATCAAAAAAGGTTGAAAAACGATAAGAAAAACAAACGAAAAATGTGAAAAATCAAAAAATTAAAAAAATCTTTATAAATAAGTAAAAAATGGGTTGCAAATGGGCAACAAAAGTGCAATATAACAAAATAAAACAAAATAAGAAAATATCATGAAAAAACTGAAGTAAACGACAAATCCGGTAAAATTACAGTATATAACAAAAAAAGGTAGTGAAAACTTTAGAACAAACAAGAAAATGTGATAAAATCAACAAAAATAGAAAAAACACATTAAAAATAAAACAATCGCACAAATTAAAAAAGAAATACCAAAAAGTGGAAAAAACCTAAAAGGGAACAATTGAAAAAAAGGTAAGAAACTGGAAACACGCGAAAAACAGAAAAAAGAAACAAAATATAATCGTATAAGTTTAAAATAAGGCAAAAAGTAAGAAAAAAAAGAAACACCGAAAAAAACACGATAAAAACGAATGATAAATCAGAAATAATGAAAAAGAAACTTGAATGCTAAAACACCTGGTAGATGGCGTTGTATTTAGATTGTTAAATAGTAAGAGTTGGATTGGCGTTCGTCCGGAATGTAGGAAAATAAACAATAAGAAAATATCAACAACATGGCGACAAAACATTGATAAAAATAAAAATGGATAAAAAATTGTAACAAACGAGAAACTAAAGTAAAGTGGAAAATAACCGAGAAAACTCGAAGACGAAAAACAGAGAAAATATTAAAAAAATTGTAGTAAAAAAATGTGGCAAATCGAAAAACAATAAAACTTGAAATATTACAAAATTTAACAAGAAAAAATATAGAAAGAACTTTTATACAAACAAGAAAATACGATAAAATTACCAAAAACATGGAAATAAACCTAAAAAAAAATTAAAAACAAAACGGGGATAAGAAATCATTGATTAAAATGTGGTACGAAGTTCTAGTTGTTAATAAATATTAATCACCAAGATAAATTATTTAAAAAAAATATTTGTACATATTTAAAAAATTAAATAACATTTTTTGTTTCAGAAATTATACTAAAACCGAGTTTTAATAACCCCCAGTTCTTTAGGTACTATTCTTTTACTTTTATGGCCTTTTACTGTTGTTGTTACTATTCATCGGCTAAACTGTTATTGTAAATTAAAATTGTGTTAAAAAACATAGATAAATAACAACATATATCAAGTAAATATTAAGTTGTTATCAGGGCCGGACCTACCAATTTTTCTAGTGGGGAAAGCTTTACATTTGGCGCCCCCCTGGCCTACTGTCCCGACCGATTAACGAAAAAGCGAATATACACTAGTCGTATACGAGGTTGAATTATAAGGCATATTTAATAATACACAAGTTGTGCCATTGTACTTTACATACATAATTGAAAAAAATGCGAACAATTTAAAGCCCTAACTCAAAGATTAGATCCACAAGATCCTGGATTACATAATTCTTATTTTTCGGGCTTTCTTTGCTGAAAAAGTGTTGATTATTTCATCAAAAGAAAGCAAAGAAGCCCTTTCATGTTCAATATTTATAATGATTAAAATTGTTAGTCTTTGCTGTGTCGTAGCATTTCTTAAGTACGTTTGGTCGTTCGGGAACTATATCGCGCAATTGAAACTTCAAATTGACAATTACTTTCGATATAACCTCTTTAAGTAGTTTTTTTTCATATTAAAATAGCAACCTCAACCCTTAATTTGGCGCCCTCCCTAACTTTGCGCCCGGGGCACATGCCCCCGCTGCCCCCCTGGATCCGGCACTGGTTGTTACAAATAATTAAGAAAGGTTATAAAATTAATAAAACAAGTGGAAATCTAATTTGAAATTTCAGTATACAAACATACAAACAAACACAGAAAACCTAAAATGTTGACCAGCTAATTTTATACTGTCATGTGTCATGTCGATTTTTCGTGACGTTTTGCACGACCATTGTAAAAATTTACCCACGCCAAAAGAAATATAACTTTAAAAACAATTGAAATTTTAAGTGAGCTTTATTTCCATTCTTGCATTCATCATATTATGCTAACCAATTTCTAACAATTTTCGAAATCTTAACTATTTTACTTAGAGTTATACCACTGTTGTATTTGTATAGTCAACCTGCAATAATAATAAAATACCTTTTTAGCTATAGAAGTGTGAGATTCTTGAGGGTTTTAAAAGGTTAGGCAAGCGCTCCTTAGTACCTTTTGTAATTTGGAATTTGGTAATAATCTTTATTGATATTGGACTATAAAAATCCAGTTTATATTTGTTCAAAATATGACTGTAATTTTAATTGAATGTATTTTATCTCAAGAAAATTGATAAATAATTGCATCTAATTTTAATTTTTTATTACTATTAAGTATCCCATCTGTATTATTCCATTATTTTTGATCGTCTTGTTCGTGTCTGTATATAAATAACATTACAACAAATTGTTTGAAATTTTAAAATTAAGCTGTCAATCAAAATTTACAACAATTACAAACACTCATCTGTTAACAATTGTATTGACGATAAAAAGCTAAACAGTAAGCGTAAATGTTGGCTGTATAATAATAAAAGCATTTTTCTTTTCAGCTTTCAGCAGTAAAATTGCAATTCATAAAATATGATAAATGTTCGAGACATGTCATATACTGTCACTTTTCACCTTTTTATGTACTTTAGCTTCTCTATCTACACGATCTACATATATCTAAACCACGTATGTTTTGTTTGATGCTACTTTAAAAATATACCAAAACATAGACGTAGAATATGTTTTTTTTTCTAATTTTTATCGTAAATTAAATTTGACTTGTTAATTAATTAATTTATTAGAAATTTAATTGTAACGAAACTATTTTTTTTTGTTCCTTAATCTACTTTTAGATGTCCTAATTTTTTTGCGTATATTTATTATAATAAGTAAAGATGCTTTCTTTTTATGACTTGTGACTACCTTTGCCATAAAACCAACCGTTGGGCGACCGACGATAAAATTGATAACAATATATTGTTGCAGTAAGATTGTCAATAAATTGTTGCCAAATTGTAGATGAGTAAATCTAGGAACTAAAATTAAATATTTTTTTTTAGAAAATTTTAAAGGTAATTAAGGTATTGAAGCTCAATTCGCTCAATTAGATGTATAATAATCACTCTAATTTTCTATCTGCTTTTAATAGTGATTTAGTTTTATTTTTATCCAAATAGAAGCTGTTGGGGGAAACCTTTCTGCATTATGTGATGGGTATTCGCACAGGTGTTAAAGCAAAAATCTTAAAAGTGAAGAGGTTCAATAAGAAACAAACCTAAATGAATTTATAAAACTAAATAGTCATCATCAGTGTGTAGCTAATGCAGCATCTAACGAAGTAAAAGTTTGCTGAGTCAATGCCAAAATGACATCAAGGAAAATAGAGAGCACACTCCCATGTCAAAAATATATAAAACTGAATTTTCCACAGTATGGTGCTAATAAAAGAGCAATAAAAGAGAATTTTTCGCCTACCCTCACCGCATGTGGTTGTATGCATTCACGATTTTACAATCTATTGTTTATATTTAACAAATATATGTGTTTAATTTTTTATAAATAAAAATACATAAATATCAGAAACGTAAAGATAATTAACTTCCCGCTAAAAAAATTATTATTTTTTTTTAAATCGGGAAGTTATTGGTTTTACCCCGTTTTTCGAAAATCGAGTTTTCATCGGATCTCAACGTTTTGAGGTATTTGGAACCTTGTGTGTGTGTGTGTGTGTGTGTGTGTGTGTGTGTGTGTGTGTGTGCGCGCGCGCGCGTGTGTGTGTGTGTGTGTGTGTGTGTGTGTGTGTGTGTGTGTGTGTGTGTGTGTGTGTGCGTGTGAGTGTGCGTGTGCGTGTGCGTGTGCGTGTGTGTGAGTGTGTGTGTGTGTGTGTGTGTGTGAGTGTGTGTGAGTGTGCGTGTGCGTGTGCGTGTGCGTGTGCGTGTGCGTGTGCGTGTGCGTGTGCGTGTGCCTGTGCCTGTGCGTGCGCGCGCGCGCGCGCGTGTGTGTGTGTGTGTGTGTGTGTGTGTGTGTGTGTGTGTGTGTGTGTGTGTGTGTGTGTGTGTGTGTGTGTATGTGTGTGTGTGTGTGTGTGTGTGTGTGTGTGTGTGTGTATGTGTGTGTAATAGGAATGAAATAAAAAGAGTTCCAACTTAGATTCCCTGTAAGTTTGAACCGATTCGAAGCGGTAAAAAAAAACAATTGGTAAAAATGATGTTTTTTGGGCATATCTTTTTGGCCATTACATCGATCAATTTCATAACCTAATCAGCTCTCAAGCTTAAAAAACCACGTCGAATGCCGTTTTGCAAATTAAAATAGGTTGATTCGTTAATGAGATATCGTTGTTGAAAAATTTCAAAAAATGTGTTTTTTTTTCAATAACTTAGAGATTTTTTAATTAATCGATTTTGCACTCCTAGTAACGTTTTTAGGTCTCAAAAAACTGCGTTGAATGCCATCTTGAACATCAAAATCGAATAACGCCTTAAAAAGTTATGGCTTTTTAGACATTTCAAAAAAAGTCAAAAACGTCAAAATACGTCACGTTACTATAGCTTTACGGTTAAAACTAGCGGGAAGTTGCAAGGATGGCCTTTAAGGTCAACCTCTTTTTGAATTTTTTTTTCTGATTTCAACCATATATAATACTTACCCAAAATTTTGTAGTTTACAGATATGACACCAAAATATTCTAAATTACACTGAGAAACAAACAACACCCAATATAACATAAAATAGCTTTGGCGCCTGTATCTAAGGGACTTGTCAATAAATATTAATACCTTTAATAGTCATAAATATACCCATCACCAACATGCAAAAAGAAATCAAAATAGAAAAGAACCTTAAATACCCCAAAAATGCATAAAAATACCTGTAGCACCTGTATCTAACAGGACTTGTCAATAAATATTAATACTATTAATAGTCACAAATATACCCATCACCAACATGCAAAAAGAAATCAAAACAGAAAAGAACCTTAAATACCCCAAAAATTTTAACATTGAAGCATTATTTTAGTTTTATATTATTTGATCATGCAGTAAAAAGTAACTTTTAAAAGATCGGGAACGTTTAAAATCTATACCTAACAGTTTAAACAAAAAATCATAATCGATGTGGATATTAAAACAAAATAAGGAGAAACCAAACTGGTGCCAATCCTTAACCCATTGTTTCCCACTAAAAAACAAGAAATTTCTGAAATTCTATTTTCGTTCCTTAAAAATAAATCCTAAAGTTTTAAAAGTGATTTTAATGTGTCAATAATTGGTTCATAAAAAATATGTTGTCAAAATTAAGAGTGGATATTTCTATTTTAATCAGTGTCTCTGGTGGAAAGTTCTATCGGTTGGTTTATTCCAAAATTACAATACCAATGAAAATGTTTGACTCCGTGTTGTCTTTTCCTTTCATAAGCAAGGTGATTGAGAATGGATGGCTGACAATAATAGAAAATTACAAAAAAAATATAGTTATTTTGTTAAACTGTGTTTAGAACATTTTAGATTATATGTTTTTTACATAAATCTGGCATTACAATACACTATATTTCAATATCTCAAAAAATCAAAGTAACTTTGAAAAATGGGTTGTAAACGCTTCTATTTCAATTTAAACATTCAAACTTTCAGATAAATAATTTGTAACCAAATATTCATTCAAATAAAGACAATTCCTGTATACTATCTTGAGCGCACCTCTTTAGAATCGCCGTTAAAAACATGTACATTAATGCAATAAAAAGTGTTTTATGTTTAAAAGTTACGCCACTGTGACTTCCTTAGGCGAGTGTAAAACGCGTGCTGGTCTAAGAACGTGCCAAAACCCTTTTCCACATTGAACTGTCTCCTGCAGATGACTCTAATAGCACTTTAATACAGACAGAGTCCAGGTGGAAGTCGAGATATATCATTTGCCAGAAAAAAATTAATATGACGTTTTGTATGGGCTTATGCTCATAATTAGTTGGCCTTTTTTAACTACAGGCCACCACTATCTATCTATCTGATGGCACGGTATAATTTTTCAGCTGATATTGTTTCGCCGAAAATAAAATTGCCCCTTAAAAAATTTACCAGCTATTGTTTTCGTACCAACTGTTCTTAGCTAATTGGTTATGGTGAATTTTTAAAAATAAATTTGTCCGCCTGCTATTTGTCCACTCATTTACAAGGTGATATAATAAAAAAATCGCCTTTAATGATTTTATTGCGGTCTAAATTAAATAAATTTATTTTAAAGAAACTACATCATTTTTTTAACTATAATATAGAAATGTATAGAAATTTAATCCTCTAATTCCCAGATAACAAGTTAGCTGTATTAGATCTGCATCAGATAATTTTCATAAGATAGACCTTACACAGGTATACATACTTTTAGTTTTAATGGAAAAGTGGAAAAACGATTAGATTAATTAAATTTCCGATACTACAAGAACTGTATGTGTAACATAACCCTTCATTTAAGTTTCTAAATAAATCGCAAAATCACTGTTTTTAAAAGTATCAGAATTGCTACATTCTATTGAATGTTTTCATCATTTATTAATAACTATAAATTTCGAAAAACGAAAGACCCTGTAGCCGCTGTAAACTGACGTTGTGTAGAAAAAATATAACGTCTTTCATCTACTTTGATAGTGCATCTTCTTCTTTTTTTTCTTTCAACTTTATCCCAAGCCTAGTTGGAGTCGGCGTTAACTTTCCGTAAAATGTATTTCCACCTTTATGTATTTAATACATCAGCTCCATTTTTCCTTTTAAGTCCCCATTTATTTTATCCATTCACTTCAACTTCGGTCTTTCTCATATAATCAGTCTTTATCCTACTCCCTCTCAACCCTCTATTTTTAAATCTTTTCTCCATTTCTAAAGTTTTTATTCTAGTTTCTCTTTCATAAAATCTAAAATCACAATATCATCCGCATACATCATATTCCATGGGACTGGGACTGGGACTTTTTCCTTCTGCCCTAATATCCATCACCATGCTAGACAGATACGTATTCCAACACTGCATTTTATTTCCGTTTTTGTTCCCTAATACATATCTTGCACTAATCGGACATACTTTTCCAGCACACTATTCACTCACATACATCTCCATACTTCTTCTCTCGGTACTTGGTCATGCGTTTCTTAAAGTCTATGAAAGCAGTCAAGATTTTACGATATTTCTCCATCACTCTTTTCATAACAAAAACTGCATCAGTAGTTCCTCTCCCAGGCCAAATTTCTCTTTTCCGATATGCGTCTCTTCTCTAAGCATCTTTTGAACTATTCTCTTCCAAATTTTCAAAGTGTGCCACATCAGTTTAATGCCTCTATAGAAACCACATTCTTGCACATCCCTCTTTCTTTTATAAAATGGAACAAGCACATTTTGCCTTCACATACTAGGTATTTTCTCTTAAGGTTTAACAGAATATTTACTCCATCCTCAGCAAGCACCTTCCATACTTCTGCTGGCACTGCCTATCATCAATGCACTCTTCACTTTCTCACTAGACAAGCCCTTCGTCATTTCAAAATCTGCAATACCATTTTCAAATATATCTTTCTCATCTTCTTCGATCAGCAGATTCTCGTAATATTCCTTCCATCTTTCTTTTATACTTTCATAAGTTTGTAAAACTCTACCTTCTTTGTTCTTAATTTACACATATTGCCAGAGCTATGTAAGTATTACTGTTTTTTTCGATTCACGGAATTAAAATGGACATTATGTTCCATATGTTTTGTCTGCTCCTCAATAAGTTGGAGTACCTACGTATCTATAAACCAGTTGTACTCGCAACGTCGTTCGCGTGGCGTGTGATTGTTGTATAAAAATTTCTTACCCCACCCCATTTAAGGAATGTGAGAGAAATTTTTATACACCGGATAATAAGTTAAAAGAAGACAAATACATCTGTGAAAACCGCATTCGAATCTGAACAGTAGTTTTCATGTGATGCGCGCACAAACATACAGACAGACAGACAAAAAAATCTAACCACATTTTTGGGTCCTATTTCGATGTACCCGCGATGTCGTTCGCGTGGCGTGTTGATTTTTGTATAAAAATTTATTTCCTCACCCCGTTAAAGGGGGGGGGGGGAGAAAGTTTTATACACCAGATGTTAAATTGAAAGAAGACAAATACGTCTTTGAAAACCGCATTCGAATAGGATCAGTAGTTTTCATGTTATGCGCGCACAAACATATACATTTATACGGTTTTATTATATGTATAGATGTATAGATAGATATCCAAATATGTATGTACATCCCGGGATATACGAATTCCTAACCGTGGTCATAACATTTGGGGATTAGTAAGTAATTCGGTAATCCTATGTCCGAATTCCTAACTCAACATTTTCTACCTGATCTTGGCGACTACTTTAGATTTCTTAATCGGATTGAAGAAAAGAAATATTTCACCTAATTAGTACTTGAAAATAGTAATAATATTAGGAATTTCCAATAGAACTATAAACTAGATTTTTGGATTATAATAAAAATGAAAGGGAAAAATGCGAATTCGGTGTTGGTTAAAAACTTGAAACAGAGATATTAACAAAATGTTTAAGGGTTTAATGCAAATTTGATTTAGTTGTTTTCGAAACTTTCGAACGTTCATTAACCAAGTAATCATTAAGTTCAATAAACAAGTGACAAGTTAAAAAAATCTTTCAATCATCTAATTGTACGTATTCACGGTAATTCTATTATTATTTAAAGAAAAATTATACTTTATTACTGTTTTTATAAAAAAAGTTTAAGTACAATTATTTTTTTTTAAATTTTGATTTAATCAACTGATTTATATATTGTAGGCAATATAGCTCTTCAAAATAATCAGCGAAAAAGGAAAGTTAAAAATAAATGTATAATTGCAATTTTGAACTTTTTTTAATTTTATTAATCACACGAAGGTAGAAAAAAATTACTTGAAACAGTTTATCTTCTACTATCTCTTCACTAAAAATCTTCACTTCAAGATTTTAACTTGCGATACTTTTACGAGTAAAATCTAATTATTTAATGAATCGTAGAAAAAAAAATAATGTAAAATTTTCCAAAACACAATGCGTTTTTAAAAATTTGAAGACTTTTAGATTTATTAAATTCAAAATTAAATAATATTTGTATGCAGTTAGGAATTCGGTATTACCCGTACATCCAGCTGCAAGACAAAATTTTTAAGTTATAATTGAAAAGATATTAAGACAGTAATTCTGTCCGTGCTATAATGTAAAGGTAAATTAAATAAAATTTACGTGTACAATAGGTATATTATAATTGTTGTAAGTAATGTTTTGAAATGTTTACAGTCATAGGCGTAGATAAAATTTATTACGTTATAAATATTCGTGGTAAACCTAATCGGCGCAGTTCGAGAACAGGCAATAATTTAACCATACAAGTTTAACAGAAACCATCGTTCCACTAATCATTACATTCTTTTAACCAGTAATAAACAATCAAAAAACATCACAGAAGCGCCTGAATTTATTCCTGAAGCAAAAACAGAGAATTAACATATTTTTTTATAGATTTATCGGGAAAAATTCTTCAGTCACAACCATGTCTCAAGGTTTTCTTTGTTTCAGCACTTGCTTGTGTGTGTGTGTGTAGTCTTAGCTAAATTTTTATTAAAAGCGAAATTTGATCCTCTACTGCATGATTTGTTTAATGGTTCGAACGTAATTAGTTCGTAAATAAGTTGTTTTTGGCAAGATGCGGTGCTTTTGTATTAAACCGATACAAAGTTTTTTTAGTTAATTTATTGCTTACGGTACAGATCATAATTTAATTATTTGTCTGGGTTTCAATGACGTCCATTATTAGAAACTTTATAATAATTATAATTCTATTCGCTAATTTATATTCAGTTAAATAAGGTGTTGATATTCATATTTTTGGTTGCATAATAATTCCATTAATTTATGAATTTTAATATCAACATCAACACCAACTACTTTTTAGTTTATTTTGTATGAGCATAAATTACGATAAAGGGATCGTTGTTACTGATTTGGGTACTAAAAACTAAGGCCAGTGAATATAGGAGAATGTGCATTTGCAAATGACGTCATGCTATGCACAGAAACCGAAACAGATTCACAAGAAACTCTAAATCTCTGGGAACAAGAATTAAAAAAGAAGAGTATGAATATAAATGTTAAGAAGACGAAGGTTTTGCATATAAGAGCATAAAGTACAAGGGTAGATAAACAAATAAACCATAAAAAAGGTTGAACAAGTACACAATATTAAATATTTAGGAGTAACAATGGACAGAACAGGAAGAAATATTAGCAACATGTTTATCAGGAAAAAAGAAATAAGCAAACAAACGAAAATGACAGCATATGAAACAATGTCCAGACCGATATTAACATATAAAAGCCAAAGCTGGATGACAACGGATAGAATAAAAAGTAAATTACAGGCTGTAGAAATGGGGTTAAAATGGAACTGGAAGTAGAAAGAATAACTGACACGATTAAAAGACAACAACTGAGATGGTATGGACAAATAAATAGAATGGTGGATTAAAGACCAGTAAAATAAGCATGGCAACTAAAAGCATAACGAGCCAAAAGAAGAGGAAAACCAAACAAGACCTGGAATGATAAAATCAGAAAAAATCTTCAGAAAAAAGGATTAAGCAAGTTCAATGTCAAAAAACAAAAAGAAAGGCCAAAATTTGTACATAACATACATTAACCGAAAAAACAACTTACACCTAAAATTTATATTTAGTTAAATAATGTGTTAATATTCATATTATATGATTGCATAATAATTGTATTAATTTACGAATTTTAATATTAATACCAATTACTTTTTGGTTTGTTTGAGCGTAAATTACGATAGAGGTATCGTTTTTGCTGTTTTTTTTTTAGTCGTCTAGAATAACTCGCCGTAGATGGATATTCCTCCAACCTCTACAAGATCAACGCTGGAGTTCCCCAAAGATCTCCTACTCTATTCTTGTTACACATTAATAATCTACTAGAAGCCACTAATAACCCGATACACGGTTTTACAGATGATAGCAATCTAGACTGCAGCAAAACGCATAACCCTCCCATATCCCTAGATTCTGGAAGGGGCTTCTCCCAATCAAGATTTGAGAATTGTAGACGAGTGGTGAAGAAAGAATTTTGTTAATTTCAACGCTTCCAAGACAAAGACATGTTGCCTATCCAACAACAGGCAAACATACGACTCATCCATCACAATGAACGATCAGACACTAGTAGCAAGCAACTCCATTACGCCTGGTTGGTATAACGATCTCCCAGGACTTACCCTGGAATGAACATGGAATGAACATATTGCATCCATAGCAACTGCAGCAGGAAAGAAGTTGGGCTTTCTTTTTAGAGCACGGAAATATTTCTCTCCATTCAGTTTAGCTACCCTTTACAAAGCCCAAATGAGACCTAACCTCGAGGATAGGCGGCTTCGTCAAGGCTTTCTGTTTAGAGCACGGAAATATTTCTCTCTATCCAACTTAGCTACTCTTTACAAACCCCAAATACGACCTAACCTTGAATACTGCTCGCATGTATGGGTATCGGCGGCTCCGTCAAGACTCAGAGTTCTTAATAAACGACACCAGTATCGGCAGTATCACCAAAAACCTAGCCCCATTGTCCCATCGAAGAGCAGTGTCTGATCTTTCTCTGTTTTACCGATACTCAAACGGATTTTGCTCAAAAGAATTCCGCTCTACAATGCCTTCACTTGCCAGACAAGCCAGTGCAACGCGACGTGCCAAGTCCATGCACCGTTATACTGTTCAGTGCCAGACAACGAGAACGGAACAATTCGATCTTTCCTTCATCCCCAGGGTCTCCAGATTGTGGAACTCCTTACCTTCCCACATCTTCCCCACTCGTCCTAACTTGCAGTTTTTTGAATCCCAAATTAATGTTCTGCTCCTATAGATGTTCTCGGTACAGTTGTATATAGGTCTATACCTACGAGGATATCCTTAAATAAAAAAAGTTCCCCACTCTGGATTGTGAGCCGTCGTTTCGCCGTCAGCATCTCGTTGCGCGAAAATCTTGCCATTGCTGGCTGGCCGGTAGCTAGAAGATGAGATCAACCACTCATTTTAAACTCTCGAATGAAAATTCATTAGATTTGGTGGAGATTGTCATAATCTTGTGAAAAAACACGTTTAACATTTTTTTTCTCTCTATTTCTCAGTTTTTTTTATGTAAGAATTAGGTGAATATTTTAATATCTTGTAAAAAAAGTAATGTTTTATAGTAATATAAAACATATAAACAAATTTTTATTAATTATCATTTTCCCATAATAAATTATATCAATAATTTGTTAAAATTACATTATATATTAAATTACAAATGAAGTTATTCTTTCCCATACATTTATCTAAATATACTAAGAGAAAATGTTTTTGTTGCAATATGAAACTCTTTAAAAGTCTAATTTATGAATGCAATAACCCTGCCGTTACCACATTTTGGCTGCTGGTATACATATACAAAAATTTTTTTTAACATTTCACAATTTTTATGATCTTCATTTACAATTTAATTGCTGTAAACCGTTCACTGGGATCCTTTCTAATTTTTTACTTGCTACAACTAATCTACTAACGTTATTAACATACTGGTTTGAAATCTGAAATACATATAAAACCTCAAATAACTATGAATCCTCTCTAAACAAGAACTATAATAATCATTTTTTTCTTTTATAGGAATTTACATATTTAATTGATTTTTTTGTGATCACTGTTCGGTACTTTTTGGTTTTTGTGTGGGATGCTTAGTTTTAATTCATGTTATAATAAATGACGAAAAATACCTTGCTAACTTGTAACAATTAATACTATTTTGATTTGAATTAAACGTATTGTACCGGAAACATTCTTCAGGGCAAACTAATACTTAATGATAATACAAAAAAATGTTTTGTTTAGATGAGCAAAACTTAAGGATCACCTAAAAACTTTATACATTTGGCTTTAAATTGAAATTGGCAAAAATCAAATTCACCTTGTAGAAAAATATATGTTTTGCTGATAATAAACTGGTCATTTTTATCACAATATTTTTGTTACCGCTAGACCCACATAAATATCGAATTTTGATGAAATGTAGTTTAATTCCATTCTTCAAGTAATTAAGAAAAAACGAAAAACAGTTTTATTTTGAAGTTATTTAGTATTAGTAGCTGGAACAGAATTATGCCCAGAAGACATTTGAGTACATTTCAACTATCCATTGTTATCCATCGTATTAGAGATGGAGCGTCACAACGTCAGATTGCGGCCGAAATTTGGGTAAGACAATCTGCGATTTCAAGAACTTGGAATAGGTTTCTGGAAACTGGTGATGTAGTAAAAAAGCCAGGACCGTATGATAGTAAGAAATGCAATTCAAAATCCAACTTTTACGGCTCGACATCATGCAAATCTACTGCAACAGCATATAAACACACCTATTTCAACCCAAACAATAAGAAATTGCTTAAGAGAAATGTATTAAGGTACAGACGGTCAGCAAGGGTACCAGAATTATCAAGACGACACCGAAGAATGCGTATAGCATTTTGCCAAGAACATAAAAACTGGACTGAACAGGAATGGCAACGAGTTTTATTCTCAGACGAGTCTCGGTTTCGATTGTATGGACCTAAAGGACGAGTTCGAATTTACAGAAGACTGGTTGAAAGATTCCAAGACAATATGGTACAAGAAACTCCCCATCTTGGAGGAGTATCTCTAATGGTGTGGGGAGGCGTAAGTTCCAATGGAAGAACTGAGCTTGTTGTAATTGAGGGTGGTACTTTGACAGCAAATCGATTATATATCGGATATTTTAAAACCCAATGTATTGCCCTATTGCGCTTCTGGCGCTAATTTCTCTGCGTTTTTGTCTATTTCTTAATTTTATTACCACGTTGCGAAAAACAGTATTTATCACGACGCGCGTAAAATTCTCTTATTTTTTTACCCCTTTTACACAAATTACAGATTAACTTATTTAATTCGTACGCACTGCATTTCACATGAACACATTACGAACAAATTTTCACAATTTCATTTATTACACAATTATAAATGCTACAATAATTATCTGATGCTACGTTCATAGTTACTAAATCTTCAGCTACTGCTAAGGCATTGGAGATTGACAGCCTTAGCTGTATGACCATGCTTGTTGCTATAAGATATTTTATTTCTTATGTAGCTGTAATATCTTCCATCACAATCATATAATTTTTTGATGACGGTCTTGACGTCATTGGGCTGACAGTTTCAATTTATGTATAAGTACTCCCAAAATGGGTTACCAGACTGCAGTCTGATAGGTCTCGTAACTGAAGATTATCTTCGGTTGTTATAATTGAAGTAGGCTCCTGAGATAGTTAGTATTCAAATCTTAGCTCACCAAAACCAGATGATGGTGAAACAGAAGAATCGTCGGATGTATATATGACTTTGTAGATTTTAAATGACTGACTTTCTCTCCGCACATAGCTATGTGCTGGTGTCGCTATATGACTACGGGCTAAAATCAGTCACATAGAGATGCAATGGTCTTCAGTTTGATAAATCTCTAAGTGACTGACTTATCTTCCGCACATAGTCATATACCGGAATCGCTATGTCACTACGGGCTAAAATCAGTCACATAGAGATGCAATGGCTCTACAGTCGGCGCGTTTATAAGTAACGTTCACATAGCTATATGCCTTAAATGGCCCAGTCACATAGCTAGATGCCCAGATCGCCAAGTGAAAAAAATCGTGTTAGTTACACTATTTATAACTCAAGAACGATTGAACCGATCTGGCTAAAAGTTGGTAGGGAGGCAAGTCAGAAGCAGGAGATGGACATAAGATCTTTTTATCCCGTTCGACCACAACCCGTGTAGTTACTATAAAACATGATATAACAAAAACGGGTTTGACTTGGAATAACAAAACGCAAATGACAACTAAGAAAATATTTATTAAATTACGTACTATGACAGCACATTAAGATGGCGCAGTTATATCTCACATATATTAAAACGAGCAATTTTTACTTAATTAAGTATTATAACGCCATTATAAGGTGCGCAGTTGCTATCTCATGTATTTAAAAGGACAATTTTTACTAAATTAAGTACTACGATGACACCGTAAAGTGGTGTAAGTTGATATCTAATATATTTACAATAAAACTTTAAAAATTACTAATTTACCATTACTAATGGTTCTGTTTTTTTTTTCAGGGGGTTTCAGGTGCTGAGGGAGGCATCCTAGAGAGTAGCTTAGCCTCAAGCAGTACTCCGGGGGCTCGCCTCAAGCACCGGACTCGTAGATACAACGCTTCCGGTAGCCTCAGTGATAGCTCGTCCAGTGTCAAACGACAGGTTAGTATTTCTTTTTCTAACATAGTTATAAATCGTTTCAAGTTATTTTATTAAGTACAAATACTGTCTAAAATGGATTTATATGCAAATTGGAATATTTATAAATTAACAGAGCCTTGGTAACCGGGCCAATTTTAAGCAATGCATAATTCTTATCGCATAAGGATAAAGGAGAAAATAAAAGATCCATTTATATTATGTTAAATAGATAATTTCACATAAATTATTAATTAGCTGTTTTAAATAGTTTAACTACCTAAGTCGTAAAATCCGACCCTATCAGTAATAATCTGTTTATGAAGGATATGATACGAATGAAATAACTTGAAATTTATTGTACAGATAACTAAACTTTCCAAACGTAAAAATTTTAAAATCTCATGTACGTCAAGACGAACTCAAATCGTTTTAACACCGTATATAGACAAGAATAGTAGGATCATTCTCGCAAAAACTTGTTCCATGCTGCCGAAGCTCTCGGTCCGCATTTCGGTCTTATCGTTGTCGCTCAACAGCAGCGTTGCCAACCTAAAATTTCTGAAATCGGTAGAGTAAAAAAAATAAGTAGAAATCCGTAGGTATATCAGTAGTTCTCATAAAACTTCATAAAACTCCACAAAAACGTCGACAAACCAGAGAGCAATGTGGTACAAAGAACTTCATACAAAACCTCAACTTTCTACTCAGAAATGGAGATTACTAAGTTTAACGGTAGAACTATTGAAATACTCGGTGAAAATATCACCCCGAAATCGGATAAACTATCATCACACGATGACAAAAAGAAAAGCAAGGTAAACCTTAACACGAAACCAACTTGTTTTCCATCGTATTCTATGTTTGCGACACTTACCTACTCGTATTTCTGATCGGTTTGCTGTGGAGGTTTGTCACGACTTTCTATTGATTTATGTTTATAGAGTGGAAGTGGCTTGATTTTTTTTTACATATGAATATAATTCAACTTTTCCTTTATCATTTATTGTTTGTGCCGTTTATTGTGTAAGCGAACCATTTCGCTATCCTTGTAAAACAAAAAAAAATGTTTGTTCATACAGATAAAAATGACACATAAGAGCAAATCACACAATAAATCGCTATTTTTAAGGCATCGATGGCTTCTTCTGGCGACTGGAATCACTACCCACGCTTTTAATTTTTGATCTTTGGGAACGTGAAGACGTCGTTGGGACGTTGGGCAGTGTGAGCACTTGCATTGTTCTAATGTAGAATGATTCGCCGTTGGGTGGTGCTTTGTCAGAGTTTCGCAATAACTTCTTGTAAACAAACGTTTATATACCAATCGAAAGCAATTGTTCTTCTAAAGAAATTGTTGCCACATGACCAGATTTTAACACAAAAGTTGCGACCATTTTCTTTGACAAATTTTAAGAAAGGATCACTATTATTGTTTTGGGTGGATGTAGCAAGGATTCGTTTGCTGAGACTGAAGCGACCACGTTGAAATTCGCAATACCATTGGTAAATAATTGATTCGTGTGGTGCTTTATTCTCAAACACAGAAACCAGTTTAGCGAGACATTGGTGTTGGGATAATCCTCGCCGAAAATGGTAAAGTATGTTTTTGGCTAAGATCCATTTTTCGACCGACTTGCTAATTTCAAAAATTCACTGTGTCTACACGACTTATTTTATCGCAATAAACTCTAGATTTATACCAACAAAAGATTAAGGTCAGATTTGTGTCTGAAGGTTTTATTGGTGGCGCATTCTAAGCGGCTATATACTAAACTAAAAAGACACCGAAAAAATAAGACAAAGAAAAAATAATAATTCTACGAAAATTAAATCACAGAATACAACGAATACGAGAATTATAAAACAGAGGTAAAACTAAAAAAACCAACTACCACCTGCGTCTCTTTCAAGCAAAATAACAAACAACAATCTTGTCCTGATTTGTACTAATGACCAAACAAAAATTATTAAATTCACGTCATAAAATAGCTTCTCTTGATTAAATCATTCCAACACACGTTTCTAGTGTCAGTCTTACTGTTTTAATAATTATACTTATATGAACTGAGGTTCATTATGTCAATAAATTCACATATCTGCTTATTGGTGTGTACAGGAAATATCAAAAGATGAAGTAGTAATTTATTCATAACATAATTGGAAGGAAAGCTACTATATTTCGAGTTCGTTATTAATGAAAAACAAATAGCTATTGAGAAATTGATTGGATAATTGTCAATCTTGCAGTAAATCTTTAGGAAGTCGAAATCCGGTATAAAGGTATTAATAAAAATGTCAAAGTATATAATAAATATTTTTATTTCGATTCAATATAATTACATGTTATTTATTGGAACAAAACTTTTTTTAATGAGTATAGGTATACAAGAATTGCTCAGCACGTTTACTAGTGTGGATTAGAAATCTTTTATTAATCAAAAACGAAGCAGTTTCCATAGTTGTTTGTGTTTGTTAAAACTAGTGATACAACATTTTTTAATTTTTCTTTTATTTAGTAGGAATTTTTGATGGCTAATAGTCTAAATTCTTTGAATTATTAAAAATTTCTATGACTAATAAAACTCCCAATAATCTCCTAGTACATATCCGTTCATCAATTACCATTTTCACCTAATTTAAACTCAAAATCAATGACTAATTATTATTTTTAAGCACCTGAAAAAGTCAGGTATAAACCTCTTTGTTGCCCAGTTGGTGGTCCATTCCCAGATTTGCTTCAAATTTGACGTGTCGGCCATAAAAATAATCCTTATTTTCATTACCACAAATTTGAAACCGGATTGTTTTCTAGCCCCATGCTTAGAAAAATGTAGTTTATGACTCTTCAAAAATATTTATTTGGTTTTTATGAAATTAGGTTTTTTTTGACAATGCAGCCGACCGGTGTATTCTCTGGGTCTTTTTCAAATAATAATTGCCTGTTCTCCGAAAAAATTCTGATGATTTTATGTGGTTTAATGTTCAGGTCGTAAATCTTGTACTATTTTTTACATCGGTGTTTGTAATTATGGGAATTTGCCGAATACCGAGAGTTGCGTTGGTGTTCCTACGTTTGAAAATTTAATATATTAGGTACATTAAAAAATATAAATCGTGTGATCGTCTATATTCATGTAGGTACATGCAACTGATTTATTTTTATTTTATAATTTAATAAAACTTGATTATTTCTCTGAGTGTATATATTATAATACATTATTCCTTATCTTCACACATTTTAACTTTTATAAAAATAAATTATCGTTTTAAACACAAGACCATTACCGAAAAAGCATGCTGGCTTAAAAAATCCGTAGGTATACCCACCATTCAAGTCAATCTAAAAGATAAGCAGCAATTTTCATAACATCTACTCATTTATTACACAATCAAACCAGTACTTAGTTATTATTCAAAATCTTAGTGTATCGGTTTAAAACTTTCTCAGCCATTGTAGTTGAGAAATATTTTGGATACACTTTTTTAACTCAAATACCCATTGGATGTTGCCAACTTTTAAAATACTCTGAACTTTTCCTAAATATATTTGTCAATTCTCATAATTTTCCATAAAGATCACTAAGGTGCTAATGTGTCTAAAAGAGATCGCAGTTTCAAGTCCTGTTAGGTGTGACATGTCACCTAAATATCCATTTTTGTTTGAATAATTTTTAAAAATTTTAACATGACAAATAATTGTGTGAAATAATTTACTAAAAAATCTATAAAAAAAAATAGACAGGCCATGAAAAAGTAATTTTGATTTTTCAATATCTCATGTGCATATAGTATATAGAGCAATTGATTAATTATCCTGGACGACATAAACTGGATCAAGATCCAAACAAAAACGCCGAATAATCGCTAGGCATCCGCTGCCTAATGGTTTAAGGTGCTATTGACAGTGGATAGATATCGCAGATTAGAGTTTTACCGGATATAATATTTTATTAATTTCTGTGACAATCCATTTCTTGTTTGTATAATTTTTAAAATTTCGATTACAATTACGTTTAATTTTTGTTTATACATACATCCTATTCAGTAAGAAAATATTTATTAAAAAAAATATAAAGTCGAAAAGTTGACAAAAATTTCTATCGGCACTCCCAGAATGCTATTATATATATTTACTTTCGTACAATGTTTTTTATTCAGCTGATTTGGCAGCGGCGCGTTTCAATGAACGTATACTCTAATACCAATCTGATTTATTGTCCATAATTTCGGTCTTATCGTGTTGGTCAGATATTTTTTATTGCGCCAAGAAAATAGTATTAAAGTAGTAGACAGTTATTTTGATTACTTTGGGGATCAGAATTTTTTTATTACGCTAACTCCGGGCTCTCTCGATGAGCTTTAACTGTCAGAAATCCGTTTAAGTTCTATCTTAATTTTCATCTATTCTAAGATAACATACAATTGTGAATTAAGTTTAGATTTTGAGGATTAAGTCAAATAGGAATTAATTTGATTAAGACAAATATATTGTTTGTTAATTTAAAATTATTTTACATAGAGTTGTTGACCATTTGTCTACAGATTTTTGGTTTAGAATTTTACTAAGCTGAGATTTATTTAGACCAAACGTCAGGTTCCGAAAAGTTAAGAAAATGTGATATCTATATTATCAAATCGTCGTATATCTCTATTTTTTTAAGGAACTTATACGAGTGCCCTTTTATAAATATGTTTAATATAAACAAATTTTTTTCGCTATTTTTAGCAAATAAACCAAACGGTTCAGCTAATTGATAGTTTAAATATAAAGGTATTATAAGGATTGCGTAATCAAGATCGAGTCCATCAATCAAAGGGTAGGTTTACACGCTTGGCAAGTCTCTGCAAGCATTTACAAGCTCCAAGCATTCAAAAACACTTGAATGCCATTTACACGCTTGTGGCTTGTGAGTGCTCTAGTGTGTTACGGACAGGCACACATGGCAGACGTACACGTCCTTCCTCTGATTTGTGGTCGAAAACCAACACTGGCCTGGATCGGCAACAAGCACTTTCCATCTCATCCAAGGCAAGCCAAACACTCCCTTTACACGCTTGTGTTTGTAGATGTCATTGACTAATCAATAATTGCCAGAATATTCCATAGAGATCTAGAAAGTAATAATATGTTCAGTAACCCTCTAGAACAACTAAAATGTCCATCCACCGCGAGTTGAGTTTTGTTTAAACTGTGTGGTAACTGTCAAGCTGACTTGCAAGAACCCATTGATTAGTGCTAGTTTAGTTTTTATGTTACTATTATTTGGTTGAATATATTGTTGAAACCACCATAGTTGTGCAATAGGTGTTAGGTGTGGGGGCTGAAGATTATTAAAGATACCAGAAAAAGAACTATTGATGGCAGGATGGCAGGCCTCAGAAGAGAATTGGATTTGTATGCAACTGTGACAAACATAGTAGTATGTATTAGTATTAGTAAATGATTATTTGAGATAATATCGAATATTTTCTTGTTTGTATACTTTCTAAAATTTTAAAAATTTCAAGAAACCCACTAATAGTTAGACAGCCACGTAAATAAAGAAAAATACTGAATCCATTGAAATTGAAAATGCCCAAAGAGTTCTACATGCCCAATAGTCCACGCTAATGGATGAAAAAATGACTACGCTTTCCACCGGAATTTCTTTGCTTTCTAAACGATGACTGAGTAAATATCTAGGTTCTCCACCGAGATATCTAATCAAGTGAATAAGAAGTTAAATGAAAAGATATCCAAGTTTTCCGGTAAGATTTCTAATCAGATAAATAAGAATAAACAAAAGGAAGTAATCCGGAGATTATAAGAACAAGTTGCGCAACTAATATCCAACCACACTAGTGATATGGCTTTTAAAATCAGGCTACTGCAGACTATTGACGATAGACTTAAAGTGTCCAGACAAAAGGAATTAATCCGGAGATTACAAGAACAAGTTGAGCAACCACTATCCAATCAGACTTGTAATATGGCCTTTAAAACCAGGCTACTCCAGACTATTGAAGATAAATTCCTTTGTCAAGTCTCCAGAGATGACAAGCGTGTAAAATTTGTGGTTTTAGGAAATGTTAAATCAAAAATGATGCCACCAACCTTCGATGGTCGAACTACTTGTTCAATGCAGAGGCCGGTGCCCACGAATGGACTCACCATGGAGAAGCCTTGGATGCATTGCAAACTCGTTCTGCTGAGGAATTGAAAGACTTCGATTAATTGTTGAAGCGGTTTAAAATGTAATATGGTCACACCGACTTTAAACAATTCTACCGATCCAGCTGAAAAACAAAAGGCAAAAAACTGATATGAACCATTTCATGAGTTTGTAACTGACTCAAAGATGCATAAAACTCTTCGTCTAGCAGTCTAGCACGTCGCAATGCTTTTTTACATCCCATATAGCTGGCGTTAGAATTCGAAGCAGCAACTGAGGCATCCCGTGGTGTAAGGATGAAGGCCATAACCTGACAGCTCCACCTATCTATAGCTGCCATAGACTAATCGAGAATTGGCAGAATATTTCACACACTTCTAGTATATGTAATAACCTTCTAGATAGAACAACTCAAAAGCAAAAAAACAGCCAGGCTAGTAATAGTTCGCTTGTTTAGTTTCTGTGTTATTGTTATTTGGTTGAATAAATTGTTAAAATCGCCCGAGTGTTACAGTATAGAATCAACTTTGAGTTAATTACAATATAAAAATTATCAATTCTGTGTGTTTTTCTTAGAGATTTTTTGTTTTTTTATTAAATATTGGAATTAGAGCTAGTTTAAATAATATTCTATTGTCAAATAAAATTACACTTTTACTCTCTGTATCCCTCTATCGGCATAAAATGATTTCTTAGCTTTATTTAATTTTGTTCTTTGAATTCTTTCATTTTTTTCTATCTGAAAGCATGACTTTTCATATAAATTCAAAAATAAATCCGCCAGGTAAAGATTCACTTCTTCATGTGAAATAACAATAACAAATCAAAACTTTACAATATCGTCGTCGACAGAAAGCAGGTATTTGTGCGGAAATAATCTCTTTGTATTCTGTTTGGTTATCCTCTTTCTCTTGATAAATACCTACTGAAAGTTTCTATCAAGAAAAAGTTATATCCTATAAATATACGGGTATTGGGTTATTTCAGAAACATTTCTGATACAATTATTTTTATCATAGGATGTAATTTCCGGAATGAGTTTAAAATTTATAAAGGATTTATAAGCTACTGAATATCAATGCTTTGCGTTTAAAAATAATCCAAAAATAATTGTCGACTGGTTTAAAATTTTAAAAACTACTTATGAGGAGCATTAGCCCATCAGTTCGTTCAACTTAAAATACACAACTGGAAATACAACATTTTAAATGAAATAAAATATTGCTCTTGATGAAACGATAATATGACCCTAAAGAAGTAGTCGGTTAATTATTTTTGGTTCCAAATCTTAAAATAAAAAATTAACGTAAGAACACTTACACAGGACTTTAAGTCAAAAGAATTCGTCACGTGTTGGAGAGAAACGAGATAAAAGGCACGCTTATACGATTAAAAACACTGCATAATTATATACCGAAGATGGGAATAATTATGGATATTTTGTTTTACTTAGTGGTATCAATTTCTACTTTTTTCTATTATTAGGGTATGTTGTTGCCGTTTAAAAATAAAAGTAACTGGGCGACCGAGCTCCACCCAGGTACTATTTCATATTATCGTATCTAACAACCATCTTTGTGGGAAAATGATTTTGGGTGAGAAAATGGAAAAAACAAATTTGCCTAGACGTGGTACCCAGATCGATTTGAAACCTGAACCTTTGGATTAAAAAAAAATGTGAGCCGTCACGGGACGCCTGGCAGATGTGAAACATCGACATTATTGTGTAAAAGTAATATGCAGAAAAGAACAGATTGTGATAGGAACTAAATATGTCATAATGATAAAATAAAATATTATGATTTTTTCCAGATAACGATGACTATTTATTGAATAAACATATATTTTCATTAATCAGTGACTTCGGTAATGGTTATATTCGATGTTGCCTCTGAGGAAGGTATTACTGTGACAATTGGTCGATGGTAACTGAAGTATGTTACAAAAGTTTTGGACATAACATTATCAAGATATCTAATAAATACAGCATCTATTGTTGTTCCGTATCTGGTGGTAGGTTCTCTTGGATTGTTATTAATTTGCAATTGAAATTCTTCTTGGAGAAACGTAATTAATGGCGTTGATTCATCTTTTGCAAAATTTACATTGAAATCCCCAGCTAAAATCAATGGTAGTTTGTCTTTATTGGTTTCGAAAATTATTGAACCTCTGTGACTGTACGAAAATAATCTCTCGTGTAAAAATGAAATGATATCATTTATTTTTTTATTAGGAGAAATGTACACAACAATTATCATTAATTCACTTCCATCTTCTAGTTTAACGTGTGAAGCACACATATCGCCAATAGATGTTTGGGAGACATGGACTTCTGTAGCATTTTGAATTACTAAATCCATGTTGCATGTAGTAATATGTGAAGTATTGTTGTGCTTATATATGGCAACTCCAGCGGCTCTAACATTTTGTCTCTTAGATTTAGCTATACAATGAAAATTAGGTAAGTCAACTGATTCATCTGCAGGAAGCCATGTTTCAGTTATTAATAAAAAGTTACTCCTTTGACAAATAGAATATTGTAAATCAGTAGTATGTTTTCTGAGACTTTGGCAGTTTAATGTATAAATGGTTAATTTATTTCTGGAGTTTATAAATTCAGTGATCAGTCCTTGCAATGTAGTAAGTTTGTTTAGAGATAATCTTTTAAATTCTTGCCGTAAACTTGAAATTGATGGATCTACTCTCCTTCCATGATAAAATCTTAAATTATCCTGACTGTTACATATAAACAGCCCTTCAAGACATGTTACTCGTGTTAAAGCTACGTAAACTAATGAAATAGAATGATTTTTACTATACTCATAGACCACCTCGTCATATGTACCTCCTGTATTATGATTTAGGCACGGGTTAATGTGAATATTAAGGGCTGCTTTGGGTCTGATAATTTTGTTAGGTCATAATCTAAAAATTTGATGGGTGTTTGGAGAACAAAACCAAATTTGGGAAATAACGGACACCCTAATGTACCTATATAGAGTAGGTAGGTACTCACTCATTGTTATTCAATATTTTTTCATCACTTTCTTTATTAACACTTTGTTTATTCATATTTAAAACAAACACTTTATACACAAATTTTACAGGGACTATTCACCAACACTATTTTGATTAACAAGCTGTCAATTTTACAGGTCAGCAAAATATGTAGGTATTTATATATATATATAGAATAGATAGTAGGCGGAATCGAGTTAGGTTTTTATGAAACAATTCATACCCTGTCCCGCCAAATTTTTGAATCGATGAGCTTCTTCCCCCTATTGTTGGCGCGCCACCGTCGCTCAAAACATGAGACCAATTTCATATAAGGTATCAGTACATCTCTTTATTATATATTATCGATGCGTTAGGTTTTTTACGTCATACGAATCATACGTCACCGTTGCCACGCGAGAAATCTGATTCACGTGCGGCTATAGATGTTTCACATAAAAAAAAAATGATATCGAATGAACATAAATCGAAGGGAGCAAATGGCATAACATTTTCAAGAACGATATTTTCGAGATAATATTCCGCATTCATGGATCCGGATAAGAATCAACTCTATGCGGCGATTAAACAGATTTCTCCCCAAAACATCACAGTGCCTTCAACAAATGGAATTTTGGGAACAATATTGCAGCTCGCAAATCTCTCTCCAGGCCTTCGTCAAACATACTCACGTCCATCCAAAGATTTTAAATTGATACTAGACTCATCTGATAACAAAATTCTCTTCCAATCGTAAAAAACCAACCAGTTTTTGCGATAGTCTTATACTGTTCAATCCATCTTCATTTAAACGTCTTCCCACAGTTCGAAACGATATCAGTACATTGCGAGCAATATCAAACTCATTTCGTAACATTGTACCAGTGACTGCATAGTTTCAAAGAACAGACACACGCAGAAAACGATCATCTCTTGCTTCTGTAGATCTTTTGCGCCCTTGTCCAGGTCTGCGATTGTAAGATCCTGTCTGGTTAAAGCGTTTAACCATACAGGTGAAATGATTTCTACGAAACAAATTAGCAACATAACGCATAGAGTCATCATTCTGCCAGTGAAGTTGATGCCTTTACCGCGCCATCTACTGATAAATCTTTGTCATGATTCATTTTCTAAGACTAAAACTTTTATAAACAACCACTACTAACAACACTAACAACCTTCTAACAAATGAAATCTTTTGGTAATCAACGATTTTTGTAACGACAATGTGCTCAACTTTCAACACAAGTTAAAATTATGACATTTTTAATTTTAACACAAATTTGACAGATTATCAAAGAAGATCCATCCCTATTCGTAAAAAATTAGCAACCTTCATCATGATCATTATTAGTATAGGACAAGATTTCAATTATCCAATAAATTTATTGTGCATTACAGTATTATGCTAATGGTGGCAACATTTGTGGGTATTTTCAATAAGAATGTAGTTTCTTGAACGATTGAAGAAACATATTACCATTATTACGATTATTTTTAGTAGAATAAGAAAAATATCCCCAGGCTATCGGATCATATTCTAGGAATGGCAGGCGTGTAATTATACGAAAAAGCGATGGGTATGGTCGATGGTGTACGATGGTTGTTGATGGGCCATGGATGCATGTATACCTGCCCGGGATGACTTTTAACGCAATATAAAAGTGCCATTGCTCTGATATGGGTCTCGTAGATATAAATGCCTTTTGTTATTGCTGGGTCAGAGGGGTGTCAAGTCGTTATAACTGCAGTTACCTACCTTACCAGATTCTTTATTGTTGATTTTGATTAATACCATACAGGGTGAAATAAAAATTTTAAATTGTAAAATATTTTTTAAAAGTAATATTCGGCTACAAACACAAAAGACAAAAAAAAGTGACTGTAAAGTAAGTTAAATGATGTCAATTTTAAATAGGTTTATAAAGATCTGATCTACGTTTTATGCACTGTTTAAGAAGCTAGCGAAGACTCCAAATTATAAAAGTCTTTAATATGATGCGTTAAACTTTTTTAGCTGTTAAAATTAACCCTTCACTGGTCGCGCAAAATTTTGGTGGAATCTAGGTCGCGCCGGTCTCTGAGACCATACCCTTATTTATATAAAAAAAAACAACTTACCTTTTATTTTCGTGTTTTATTGTGTTCTATAGAGAATAAGAAATTACTTATATAACCAACAAAGCTTTATTAATCATAAAAAAAAGTTTTCATTAAAAATCAAAAAACTAAATTTAACTCAAATTCTATAACTACAAACTCAAAAAAAACATAGTATTTAATTCAAAACATTGTCAAAGAAGTAAGGCATTATTTTTATTATAAATATTTCAATATTCCATAGTTTGGACTTTTTCTTTGCATTCAAAACAGATTCCTGTGATATGTTCCAAACACATATATTTTTCACAATTGAAACAACAAAAACGGGTTTTTCTATTCTTTTTAGAGCCACAGTAGTCACATCGACCTGGTGTAGATTCTTCTTGGCTTTTTTCCGATGTAGTTTTGCATATTTCTTCTAGCCTGCTTTTTAAAGTACGAGGAATATTGGTCATAATTGCGCGTTTTTCAAGTTGAGGTCGTATTAGATCGTTTGAAAGTTGCCTCAAAAAATTTCTTCTCAATGTATTACTTTTGGGGCTATTAAATTTATAGATAATTTGGGAATTTATTCCAGCAATGTTTATTATATTATAAAATATTACCATCGGCCACCTTCTGGTAGAGCGGGCGCAGTTATAGCTGGCACATAATTTGTCAACTACGTCTACTCCTCCTTTGGTGCGATTGTAGTCTGTTATAATTTCAGGTTTGTTCTGATCTCCACTTGATGTATCTATTGTGTCTGAATGGTGAAAACTTGAAATTAAAAGGACGTTTTTACCTTTTTTAGGTATATATGAAACTATCGTAGATTCTCCAGAGAAACCAAACATGCTGCTATGTTCTTTTCTAGAAACAGGTTTAGAGAATTCTTGTGGTATTTCCCTCTTGTTTTTTCTCAACGTTCCAATAGCAGTTAATTTGTGATCTTTGACTAACGTTGTCACTAATGGTACTGATGTGAACCAGTTGTCCATAGTTACATTGCGCCCAGTTTTAGAAATGTGGTTACAAAGACGAAGTACTACGTTGGTTGGTATGACATTTTATACGGACCTTCAGGTTGTACTCCTAAGTACACTTCCAAATTACTAGTATAAAATATTTTTGCATCACAGAGTGCGAATATTTTCAGTCCATATCTGTTGGGTTTAGACGGAATATATTGTCTAAAATTACATTTACCTCGGAAACCAGCTAGAATTTCATCAATTGTTACGAATTCGGATAGATGATATCCATTTTTGCAATTTCTTACAAAGAGTTCAAATACGTTACGAATTGGTGCCAGTTTATCAGTTTTTAATCTTCCTAGCCGTGTTTCCTTGTCGTCAAAACGAATACACCTAAGTAAAAATTTGAATCTTTGTTCAGACATTGTTAGGTGAAAAAGTTCTGGAGCGTAACCATCTCTTCTCCATAAATCTTCCCTATTCATGTGATTTGCATGACATATTCCGGCTAAATAAAGAAGTCCAAGTAACGCCCTAATTTCTGTTGCATCTGTAGAAGTAGCATCTCTTGAACGTGAGTAGCTTTCTGACACTTTTTCAATATATTTGTTGGTGCAGGTAACAATAATGTCTATAATTTGTTCGTTTATAAAAAAATTCCATATTTCAATTGGTGTTTTTAAATTTTTGGTATGTGCTGTAGGAGAAGGCAAACGTTTTATGATGTTCTCTTGTCTAGTGCGAACTCTTCTCGCTGGAGGAGGGTGCTTTTTCCACAGTGAAACTCCGTCCTTTCCGACATAACATAACCTTGTAGCGAATGCGGATGTTTTTTGTTGTTCTGCTACTTGCCCACTTTTTGATTCAGATATATTTTGTTCGCTATCTGTTTCATGTAATAGTATTTCTTCGTGATCGGACTGCATGTCTTCTGATTCTTCGTCGTCGTGGTAGTGTTCAGCTTCATCTTCACTTTCAACTTCTTGGAGTAGTCTCAATAACCATTCTTGTTCCTTTTCATAACTTCCCATTGCTAAACATGTTATTTTTGTGTTTTAGTAAAAATAGTATTTGAAAAATACCTATGTACTTACTCAAAAAAATCTCTTAACAGGTCGCGTCGGAATCACAGACCGTAAACGAATTTGGTCGCGCCGGAATGACAGACCGAACAGCAATATTGCACACAACCTATACACCCTAACAAAGATCTGAACTGTGCAAGGTGCACGGTCCACCGAATAAGGAAGGTATATGGAGGGGGAAGTTTCAATCTGAAACGCTTCAAATAATAACTAAAAAAATTATTTTTGTCGGTCTCGGAGACCACCATGCGACCAATGAAGGGTTAAGGAAAACTACTCTCTTCAATAAATTAGCGCAACACCAAAAAGTAACCAAAACTTTAAAGTTAATTTTTATCGAAACCACTTATTCGATTTGGACGATTTTTTTAGTAACAACTTGCTACTTTCAGAAAGTTGGTATTGACATAAAAACTATTTTCTTTTTTATAAATACTGGGTGTAACAATTATAACAGGATTTTTACTTACAATAAGGGACCGTAGATCATTTTGGTCCATTTCTTCCCAGATTTAAATTATTCTCCCCCCAATGTCATCCAACCCGTTAAACAGATTAGATTCCTCTTTTAGTCTTCTTCCAATAGTATCCCAGAGGTTCTCTTAGGGATTTAAATATGGGTTTTGAGCAGCAAGATAATTGGTTACAACTCGAGCAACGGGATGCCTGGCATAATTTTGTGTTAACAAAAATCCTTGCCCTATAAATGGCGCAAACGGCATGTTGTTTTAAAATCTCCAATGTGTACGTTTTAGCTGTAAGGCTTCTATTATTTATGGCCACAAGTTTCGTGAGACCAGTCAAAGAAATACCTTCCCAGACCATCACATTATAATGTGGTATTTGAAAAATTACACTAAGCATACCGTTCGTTAGAGCGTCGATATACATATCATTATTGTACGAACAAAAACGGGACTCGTCGGTAAATAATACTTGCTGCCATTTAGCTTCTAACCAGTTATGGTGCTCCTTGACAAAATTTTGCCTCGCTCTCCGATGTTTTTTAGTTAAATCTGGACCTCGAAAAGCAATTCTAGGTCTCAGATTATGTTTACTTAGTCGACTACGAATTGTTTTTTCACAAACTTGTAAGACTTTGAAGGGTAAGGGCTGTTACAAAACGTTGTCTTAGGGCTGAAAGTCTTAAAAATCTCTCATTAATCGGGATCGTTATTCGCCTCCTTCCTTGTCCCGGTCGCGTAATTACAAACCCTAAGTGGTTTCAGCGCTCGAATGCTCCGATTCGTCATGTGGCGTGGGATTAGTTTGGCTTAAAAACAATAAAGATACAGTCAAACCATACGTTGTATTTGAGTATCGTTTCCAAAAAAAATACTACTAACAATTATCTACAACTTTCTCACAGACGAAACTTACCTACTTAATAAATAAATAAAACTAGCTTAGTAACTTTTCAGTGACATAAATTATAAGTCACAAATTCTAACTAGACTTTTGAAAAAGATTAAATATTAATAAATATATTAAACTAAATTATAAATAACACCGTTACAATGCTAATAGTATGCTGTTTTTTTATATACAAATGTATTTGAATTTAAAAGCTTACAATTTGTTTAAACGTGTGTACGGGCTTCTCCGACAAGCCTTGGCGGGACCCATACGTTCGAGCGCTGAGACCACTTAGGGTTTGTAATTACGCGTCCCGGTCTGAGAGCATGACTTCTATTCTCTCTGAATTATTTGGTAACTCCAACCTTTCTCAAACAGAATTACTGCTTGAGCACATTTTTCGCGAGTAAGATTTCATGTTTCACTTTGTATTCTAGCAAAATTAGAGGTTTTACAAAAAAAAAAAACGTTAGAGACTTATACAGAAAACACATTTTGACAGCATCAGTTACCTTATCACTATTACTGTTTATCTGTTTTTTAGGCTGCTACTTATTCTAGTAAATCAAAAAACAAAATGGTATTAAAAGATAAGGCTAACGTTTGCGTTGTATTATAACTTTATATTGTAACTGATGAACCCCACAGGGTGTTATAAATTTTATGGAAAAAACCCGTTATAATTTTTACACCCAGTATAAAAAAATAGTTTCTATGCCAACTAAGTAGCTTTCCAAAAGAGACAACTTGTATTAAGAAAAAATCGTCCAATTCGGATAAGTGGTTTCGACAAAAATTAACTTTAAACTTTTTGTTACTTTTTGGTGGTGAGTTTATTGGAGAAGTGTATAATTCAAAAAACATTTAACAGAAATCTGTACTATCAGCATGGTCGTTTCATGGTAATACAAATACAATATTAACCAACAAACCTAAAGTAACCATTGTCTACCTAAAGTTGTTTTAATCTGCTATTTTTTTTATTACATCTTTCGTGATTACAGGAAAAAATAACATTTATTCAAAGACTATTACAGAATGATAGTTTAATAATCTTGGTATTAAAATTTAAAATATTCCTCATAAAAGGGTTATAAATTCAAATCATACAGATCGTTTTTCGATTGAGATATCATGTTTTTCCGCCTACATAGACAATATTAAGTATATCAGTAAACCTATGTTGACAAATTTTTAACATAACTCCTGCTGTGAGAAACCGAAAGATACGTCACTAAAAATTCATTAAAATTCTTCGGTTACATTCACATGGATTATTTTTAATTTCTTAAATTGTTAAAAATCAATCTCTAATATTGTGTCATTTATTTTATTTTGAAGTAGCTATAACTGCCTAACGGTAGTTGCCCAATTCTTACGTACAATAGAATGTTAGAATTTTAATAACTTAAATGAGAGAGACATACCTGTATATGTGTGTTGGAATCTTTTAAAGTAATACTGATAATTATTGCAAAAAAATTCTCTATACAAGATATGAAATAAGTTATAAAACGTAAATTAACTAAATTATAAACAATAGTTCAATTAAAATTTTCAAAAAACAAAATGTATTAACAAATTTAAATATTTTTTCCAAATTATTTTTATCAAAGTCTAACTATCCAAGTTGGAAATTTAGTAAATAGTATTGATCTTCAGCTTCTGCTTTTACAGAAAAAGTCAAGTGAAATTAAATCTGATATTGTGTACTAATGCGGTATTGGAGATAATTCTAGACCTTCCCCGTTTGTATTTACATGAAGCGAGGATTACTCTAAATTGCCAATAGGTTAACAAGGACTAAGACTCAAAAATCCGGTAATCTTACAGGAAATCTAAGATTTGGAGCAATCCAATATATGAAGATGCCTACATTATTCTCCAAAACAAGATTTCAAACTCACACTAAATATTAGTATTAATCAGTGTGAGTTAACACGAAATAAAATCGCTCAACTTACAAAAGAAGCACTCACTTATTTTACTGATGGGTCTAAAACACCAGAAGGAGTAGGTATAGGGATTATAGGTCCTAAAGTTGGTCTCTCAATAGCCCTGTGAAACACTCTTACAATTTTCCAGGCGGAGCTTTTAGCAATAGATTTATGTGCTCAAGAATGCATTAAAAGACGCCTTAATTGCTCTACAATCCTCCACGTTCGGTTACAAAACAGTCTGGAAATGCACACAGTCTGTAAAGCAACAAACTAAACACAACAAAGTAACTTTGCTGTTAGTACCAGGGCACAAAGGGATTGTCGTAGATAAGATTGCTGATAGTTTTGCAAAAGAAGGAGCTAGTACTCCTTTTATTGGCATTTCAAAAGACCACATAAGGAATAAGGTTTGTAAATGAGAAAATAAACTCAGTGTAGCCTACAGAAACAACAAAAAAAGGTTTATACCGCCTTCACTTCGCTACTGTAAATTAACCTTTTTTACGTGTTGTTCTTATCCTTCCTGACTGGACCGTCTTTGGATATAACATCTGTGCCGAAGCCGGCAAGAGGAGAAATATGTACACCTTGAACGGAGTTCTTCCTTATCCAGGTAGTATCCTTTGTTTTTTTTATTAAATTTTACTGCTTTAAGGTGCGACAAGAGCATATAGTTTCTTAGTCTTTTTGCATTTTTTTAAATATTTTAATGGTTTAGGGTTAGTCATGCACTAAGGTGGTAATAGTTTAGCGGTTACTATGTTAGTAAGGAATGTATAAATCATGCAACTACATCGGGAAGCACGCAAGGTGTTATGCTTGCTTACCTTCGTTGTTATAATCTTTATTATTTCCTGCTTTTTTCCTTGTTTTACCATCGTTCTGTGTTTTTATCAGGAGGAGGATATTTCAGGGTTTCCGTTCACCCTAGAGTCCACCCTCCTCCTGATATCATTTTTCTTCCGTTTCCGCGTCTATAACACCAATCTTGGCTTCTGCTTCCGAACTTTCTCTGTGCCATTTCCGGCATACGAAGAAGGTGTGCTCCGCCTTGTCTTGCTGTTCAGTTCATCTCTAGCTTTTCCTATAAGGTGCCTATACTGCCGAAACAAACCATGTCCAATCAGAAATTGGCTAAGAAAGTAGTTTACTTCCCTGTGTTGACATTCACTCCAGGTAGTAATATATTTAATCAGTCTTGTCGTCCACAGGCCTTTTGCCTCATTTGCAACCTCAACTTGAACTCAAAATAATCACAAAAATTTTCACAGGACACTGTCCACTGAGGCACCATCTCTGTAAAATGGCAAAGTGGACAGTAGAACATGCAGATTTAGTGAATATGCAGATGAAGCTGCTGAACATCATAAGTATCTATAATTGCAGGGTAATTATTCGCCAACGACAAATTACATGGGACTAGTCTTCTAATTCTCCACCCTGGTCTAAATTTTCAAATTCTTAAGTATATTTTAAACAACTATTATATTTGTTTTTAAATTGTTTAATTTTGCTAACTGATCACCTGTCTATTTTTACATGTCAATAATTTTTGTTGCCTTCATGAATTATATTTCATGTGTGCATGTGCAGTCGGCTTAAAAGTTACACCAAACCGAATTCCGTATCGTGATTACTATCACCTTTTTTACATCTATCTGTTGAAAATAATTACATAAAATTATACGGTCTAGGGTCTTTTTTGAGTAAATGATTATTATATCAGTTGTTATGACTGACTGACGCGTTAATTGTAGGGTCTTGTAAATGACAATTATACTACAGACCCAAAAATGCTGGTTGTTAATAAAGTTTCTCTGCTATTTATCAATAACAAACACTAACCAACGGTTTTTTTTATATAATTGAGTATGTTTTTATAATAGTTTTTAATAGGCAGTAAAAAACTGACATTGAATGAAAATACACATAAATACACTATCGTTAGTAAAAAATAAATAAATGTTTAAAATATAATAAAAAAATGTAAGCTATCTATTAATTAAAATAATATGTGGGAAAAGAAATTAATAAAAGGATCGTTAAAGCAATAAAAATAAGTGAATGTATAAAACTAGAAAAATACCAACAAGAGTTTATGTTTTTTAGTAAACAGAGAATTAAATGAAAACAAAACACACTGATGATAAGCAGGAGTGAAAAGGATTGAATAGAACAAAAATATCAATATATTGAATGCAAAAAAGTCTGGCTGTATAACTCCGGAGGGCCATTAGGAAACAAAAAAAAAGAGTTAAAGAATGACAACAGTGTTAAACACTCGATAAAAGAAATTTAGAACTAAATTAAAACTAGAGGAAAAACGAGATGTAGCACGCCGGGAATGCCGAGAAGGGAAGTATAGCTTTCTTAACGCTCTAAAGTTATATTTGGTAAAAAAACATGCGTAACTTGCGTTATCAGTTGAAAATACTTGAAATCACTTGTATGTATGTGCTTAATTAGAGGTGACAGATACACCTGCGACCTAAAAGATCTGTTGTGTCCCCCTTTTCTTGCTAATTCCTCAAACTTATAGCAGCTCGTCTAGATCTATATGTCATTGAATCCCCTTTTTCTTGCTAAAATTATGATGTTTCCTAAAACTTATAGCAGCTCTACTAGACCGTTCTTTCTCAGAAAGTTTAGTATATCGTTGGGCTTCAAGTAGATCTTTCTTTTTTATTTCGTATTATACTAGATATCTGACCCTAGAATTTTATTACGTAATGCATTCTGAGAGTATGTATGTGTATTGAGGTTTAGTCCTCTCCTCCACATAATCTGCACTTTGCTTTATCTACCAATCCTAGTTTTTTCATGTGTCCTCTTAATCGGTAGTGCCTGGTAAATATTTCCATTATAAAACGTAGGTTGTTTACCGAGGTTTAGAGAACTGAAAGATCACTTCTGGTTATAGTTATAGTATAACTAGACCCACTTGGATAGGAATTATTTTTACGATTTTACCAGGAGAAACTCAAAAAAACGTCATTATATGAACGAACCTAGTAAAATATCTATTTAATGTTGCTTTTAACTTTCCGACTCACACCTGTACGCCCATGAAGAGAATTCTTCAAAATTCGAAAAGAGCGTTAACCACGCCTATTCAAGTGGTTTTGGATAAACAATACCCAGGAGTGTCTTCGGTTGTCTTAGTCCTTCTATATCGTTCTAGTACTTGGATATTTCTCTATCCACTACTTTCCTTAATCTTTCTAAGAATGTACACCTGCTGATTCTCAAGATGGTTCTGGTCCCAAATATGGGGTTTAAGCTCCTTTTTTTGCTAACCTATCTGATGTTTTGTTTCCTATGTGTCCTGAAACCCATAAAAGGGTAACAGTGTATATTTGTCCTAGTTCATTTAGTTTGCCTAGGCATCCCCAGACCAGAACTTATGAATGGCGTGACGGTTGTGACTTCTTGTTTTCGTAGCTCATACGTACCAGCAACCCAGCTGCGTACCCCGTGATAAGAAACCTATGCTTGCAAAAAAATAATAAAAAGGTGTCATCAGAAAACAAGAAGTACAATTTTTGTAGCCTAGAATAACTAATTTATCAGGTTATAAAACAATTAACCGCAAAGACAAATAGGTATTCACATATACACAAAAAAAGTATTTAGGTAAGAGAATGTTCTGAATGTTAGAGAAATTCCTTTATATTTTATTCCTTTAAACAACAAATAGACTATGTTATACCAAATAGAAACAGTTAGCCTTAATATTTCTTGTCGAAGTACCAACTACGTATTGTTTTAAATTAAAATGTTTGCTGTCATTTCCATTTGATAATCAATCAAATCCTCTCAACACTTAGCATTTAAAAAAAAGGATAATTAAAAATCTAATTCTCATTCTGAGAGGTACATCATAATGGTATTATCTTTAGTCTAAAAGAGTCTACGAAGAGGTACTTTCTTTTACATACATCGGCTAAATTGATTGTAATTACTAAAAAGCTTTTAACGAATAACGAATATTGTATGTTAACGATAAAGGATAAAAGTTGGGCGTAGAAACGCATTATGACTAGAGAAGAAACTCGAGTTTAAAGGATTTATAACAATGCTTAACGAAACTTTATTAAAGTAATAAATTTTTATTGTTATTTTGTTATAAACTTAGGACAACATTACAGTTATTTATAAGGAAAAGTAATTAGAAATGCAACGGGAAATAATTTTTTTAACGTAGAAAAATAAACAAATAATAACCCATCATTAATTTAAAAATCAACAGACAATTCTAGTTGGCTTCAGAACTGTACTCGGTAAAAATAGATTTTTTTTTCAACAAGTATTTGGAATTTTCGTCATTTTATGTTATTTACTGTAAGTCAAATTTTTTTAATGTTCTTTGGAGTACTTAATTATCGCAATAAAAGTTAATTTAAAACAAGCGCAGTTAGAGCCCTTTACTTCGCGTTTATAATAGTTTATATTTAACAAAACATCATGATAGGAATACTAGTTTATCCGATTTGTTGAATGGTTTTGTTTAAAATATTTATTTACATAATCAACTAAAAATACGTAATCATATGCAAATTATAAAAAATCACAAAAGTTGCGTCGATTTGGGATGAAGGCGCCAGAATAGACTCGAGATATACAGGAATCATCGAGTCTCTATACGAATCCTCAGTAATGATGAGGACTTTAAAACGGATAAGATAAAAGTAAAAAATGAGTAAGATGAGGTGATACCATCCCACCAAAATTATTTAGGCTGGCGTTAGATGACGTGTTCAAAAGATTAAATTGGGAAGGAAAAGGAATTAGACTTGACGGTGAATATCTATACCACCTAGGCTTTATAGACAGTTCCAATCGAACAGTTACACCATGCCTCTCAAAAAATAGGACTTGAGATTAACATCACAAAAACAATAACCCTCAGCTTGCAAAATATCCAACTTCCAATAGGCAGAAAGAGATAGACAATGTAGGCAATTATATACCTAAGGCACAAAATAAAAAGGAATAAAGACAATCAAAAAGCAGAAATACCGCGAAGAATTGATACTTAAGAACAGGCACTACAAAGTACGACACTTACGGGCTGGAAACCTTACAAAGAGACAGATACTAGGTATTAGTTTGAGAGATCACATAAAAAACGAAGAGATTAGGAGAAGGACTAGAATAACAGACATAACCGAAAAAATAACCAGATTGAAGTGGCAATGGGCAGGACACGTGGCCAGGATGGATAGTAATAGATGGACATCTAGAGTATTGAGATAGAGGCTCTGGGAAAACAAAAAAAAGCTGGGTAGACCGATGACATTAAAACCACAGCGGGAAGAAACTGAACATAAAAAGCACAGGATAGAAATATCTGGAAAAATATTGAAGAGGCCCATCTCCAGCAGTGGAGAAATTGCTACTAAATCCAAGAACGATGAACTAATCAAAACATCATCGCTTTTAATTACGCAGCGTTGTTACTTTTTACATAAAATTATCGCTTCAACTCCATCAGCGATAAAAAGATCCAAATAATGGTCATAGCTAAGGTAAAATTTAGCATTTACATATATTTCTTAGGAGAAAACGAGAAAAGAAAGTGAGAAAAAATGATAGTTTCAATTATTTTATCGGTTCTAAAATTAGAAGTAAAAATGCAATGTATAAATTAATAATGCTTCTTGCTTTAGAAGTGATAATGCAATAATTTGCATCTGGAGAAGGTTATCTTGATGATTTTATACTTACCAAAATAAACCTATCAAATAAAATAATGCAATCAATTGACCAACAAATGTCAACGGCAGTATCTTCAGATATAAGCCCAATACTACAATCTAAAACCTCTTTGGAAAATTTTGCCATTAATGTCTCTTCAACTTCTACTGCTGGATTAAATATTACAGAAAATAAAACCAATTGTCCTAGAATTTTAAGTCGATCTTTTTTTAAACTGTATGCATTAATTCTTTAAGTGATTTCATTGTTATTTCTTTATAAGTAATTTAAATTAACTGGAATTTTTTAAATTAACTTAAAAATCTATAATTAATCAATACATATTGTAACGGGATAACCGATAAGGAAAGCACCTTAAAAGACTGTTTTAAGATTATGCAGGTATTCGAGAATCTTCTAGACATCTAGACGTAGATATTATGGTAGATCATTTACTCGAAAATGCTAAAATGTTTGTTTTTATTAGTGTATTAGCTTTTAAGGGAAGTTCAAATAGTTCGAATAGGTCATTATCAATTGTAAAAATGTTTAGAAGTGATCCAGCTGAGTTCTTGTGTATATTGTTACAGTTTTGTAAATAAATTGTGTTAAAGTCCCCATAAATGTTTCAAATTGGTGTCAGCTGTGGGGTGAAGATACAAGAATGCCGGGGGTAAGAAAATAAATGACCTATTGGTGGCTGAGCTCAGAAGAGAGTTCGAAGAGTTAGAGTTGGAAGCTACTGGGTGAAAATCAGTATTGTTGAGCAGGCTCCGTAAATACTACGTGAGTAATAATTTGGACCCTGACGCTGTGTAGTTCAAATACCCGGTTCAAAAAGCAAATTCTGAACTAGCGCAACAACTGTCCCAGTTGTCCAGTGAGATAAGGAACCAGCGCGAAGATATGACCCAGCTATCACAACGAATGACAAGCCAATAAGAAGTACAGACACAACAACTTTCCCAGCTATCACAAAGAATGGCGAGCCAGCAACCAGCAAGAAGAACAGACGCAACATTTTTCCAGATGTCGCAACGAATGACCAACCCTTAAAAGGAACTATCACAACGAATGACAAACCAACAAGAGAAACAGGCGCAAAAACTCTCCCAGCTCTCGCAACGTATGACCAGTCAACAAAAGGAGCTATCACAACGGATGTCTATCTTATCAGAAGAGTAATCCAGTTCGTTCTCCCAGCAAATATCACATCTTCGGGACGAGCAAAATCAGCAAGTGGCCAACCTGAATCAGCAAGTGGCCAACTTCAGAGACGAGATCAACCAGCAAATGCAGTCCGAGATAGAAAAGCTTAAACAAAAACTAGAAGCTTGTCGCCAAAACCTGAAACAATTCGACACAGCGGCCAAGTGAATGGATGGTCATCCCAGAAGAAGGCACTGTCCCTAACCATAGCTCTTCCAGGCGATGATTTAGACGTCTTGCATTTCATTAACACTAGATGAGGCTGACAATTTTGAGTTATTGGTGAATCGTCTGGAGATGCGTTATGGCCAAACTCATCTACAACCAGTCTACCGAATGCAGTTAAAGAGCAGAAAGCAGAAAAATGGTATCTTGTTATAATTTTGGTAAATAAATTGTGTCCCCATAAGTGTTTCAAACCTCTACTATATGATAAGATTGAAGATTCATGCCACGTTCTTTTATTAATACCTATAAGTTAAAGGTAATTCACAATAACCAGTTGAAGTCGGTGATATTAAATATTTAATTTTTTTAAATAAAACTAAAGTATTAATAATATGTGTTTCTATTAAAGTTTTTTTCTTCTTATAGTGTGCGTAGGTAATAATTTACCTATATACAAACTCCCTGGTACGTACCAGGTAACACTTCATAAAAAATACCCTGCAGGAACGCAAATTGCGCGTTCCATATTTTTCCAAATAACTTACCCGCATAGAATAAATTTTAAATAGTTATTATTATTATGGAGTCTTTTAGTTATTTCGTGACTTATTTGAAAGCCGAACGATCTCCAGGAACGTGAAATGTAAAATCGCCCGATCATGCGATCCCTTGATTATGCCCTTTATACTTTATTAGAGGGATTATTTTAAACCTTCGTGTACAGGGATTGATGTTATGTTTACCTTGGTCTACGAATAACAGGAAGAGTTATGGGTTTGTATCAGAAAGCTAAGTAAATTTTTAAAAATATCCTAAGAAACTGTATAGTTGGGTAACCTTAATTGGTTTGACATATAAATAAGCGTACCAAGCCCAAATATTCTCGAATTAATTATTCTAATTGCCCGAAATGTAAAAAAAAATGATCACACTTAATTACACACACAGTTATGATTTATTAAAATTTGACCTTCGATAAATATGACAGTATGTAAGTTTGATGCTAGTTTTTACCTTCTGTGCGTTTTGTTTGGGGTTTTTAAAAAATATATATTAAGGACATTTTGATTTGTTTGGACAATAATAATAATAATAATAATTTTATTGATCCTTTACGACATTTGCAAATAATGTATAGGACAAGTCAAAAGTCAATTTTTTCGTTTTATTAAACATTATGGTATAAATTTTTTATTCCTATAAAATCGAGTAAGGACCTGTATTCTAAAACTAACATACCATATATAATCGTTTTATACGCTTTTTTAAATCTGTAAGCATCCGACATACCTTTAGTGTATATTACAGTATCCAAATATCCGAATTATTCCACTTTTTTATTTATACTTAATCTGATTAATCAACGCTATTTAAACTGTTAGTAAGCATATTGAAACCAGTTTGTAGCTGGTCAACTGCTAGATATTACTTAAAACAGAAAACGTACTGTTTATTAGACTGTAAATATTAAAGATTTGATTACAGATGAACGTACGAAAGTCTGTATTTGAATTTATAAACGTGTGTAAATATTGGGACACTACCTCTGTAAAAAGACACAAGATCAAATTTAAAAATATTATAGTTATGTACCAGTTGTGTAGGTATAGTTTAAATATTTTTTCCTGTACCCTGCTGTAGGACCTACTTTCCTGCTTTGTATACATATAAAAATTTTATTACTCGGGGTAAGAATTACTATTTGGCTGCTACTTCCTGAAAGAAGCTGTATTCATATGATACCAGGGAAACCACAGATAACTTCGGAGTACCTTTTGTAAATTTTTCTTTTTAGTCTTTTAAATTTTCTAAGTATATATATTTTTGATATAATTTAAGCATAATAGTGCGTCTTCGGAGTGCTTCCCCTGTTCCAAGGAGTTCGTAGGACCTCCTACGGTCAGAATTGTAGCGTTGCAGTCTTCTAGTGGCATACCTTCGTTGAAGCTTCTGTAACCGGAGAGGCAAGGTAGTAAATATTAGTCTTAGTGTATACTTTGGTAGAAGGTTTATCTTTTGGGATCTTCCGATACGTCCACAAAACGCAGCGCCCCGTCATCATTTCGTCACGATGCTTTGGACTGATGGCCACTTCAGGGCCCAAAGTGTCAACAATTGTTGTTTTTTTATTTTGTTTTCTTTTTAAGACATTTTTTTCAGATTTATAATTTTCTTGTTAAATTTTCATTTTGGTTACTCCTGGTCTGCAAGTACCCTTTTTCATCTACCTTGATATAAATGTTTAGATCGTCAGAAAGTTTTCCATAATTTTAGACTTTTTCCAACTGTTTGTTCTTTCTCCAGATATGTTTTTTTCTAAAGATATTGAACACTTAATAAATTCCAGCTTTTTTAGAAAATACCTTGAGGCCATAAAGAAGAAAGTGCCAAAGAATGGGAATTAATATAAGAGACGAACAAATTTAAATCTTATGCATATAATAAGATAAAGAGGACCTCAGCTACATATTAAGGAAACTACAGGAAGAATAAAAAAATGCCGGTCTTGAAATAAACTTAAAAAACAAAATTTTATACTATCAAAAAAGGGAACGTGAGGAAACTAGACGTCGAGGATAATTAAGAAATTAAGGGAATCAGCGAATTTAAATAATTGGGATTTCCAGAAATACTAGCACAGAAAAAGACATCAACTGTAGAATAGGACAAGCTAGATTGGCTATCAGACAATTACATTCAGTGACCTGGAACAAAACTGAGCAAATCATATTAAACTCCGTTATCTCAAACATAATGATCTACAGCTTAGAGATGTGAGAAGTAAATAAAAAGAACAAAGCAATAGTAATGGAGTACTGGAAGTACTGGTTTTCATATCTGTTTACGTTCTGAAAAATGTGTCTATCGATATTTAGTATATTTAAATTGAACTGTACATATAATATAAAGCCATCTTTTGTAGTATTACCTAGTACTTTTGAAATATGTGTAGTAGTTGGATATATGTATGTATAATAAGTATTGGGCAATTAAAGTTTCTTTTTTACTTATAATTAAAAATTATAATTATCATTTGGATTTTGAAACTTAGTATTTGGAGATATATAATAGTCGTAAAAACGACTCATTTTTAGATTTTATGTCTTTCGAATTTCGGTAATGAAAATCATAATTGGAAGTTTTTTAAAAACACTAATGACACAAAAAAGATGAGCAGACGATAATAATATAAGCTACTGCTACTTTTTATATCGTATGTAACGGGATTTTGTAACCTTTGTTTATTATAAAATGCAGATTTTGTATAATGATTTGTGAAAATAGTTGTTAACTGCCATGTTTGTCAAACAAAATCATTTACTGTAGATTTCATTTGAGAAAGTATAAGAAGTGGAAACAATTAGCATATGTGAATATGTCTACAATTAGAAATTGACTACTGCATTTAACATTCATAGAAAAAACTACTTTTGTCACTCTCAACATTTTATAACCGGACGAATCCGTCAGTCGGTTTAAATACGAGGATTGTCTTTTTAGTTTTGCATATATCAATAAAGACAAAAAATATACAGACTTAAAGTACTTTATTACTTTTCAAAATATGTACATCTAAGATCGCTACACTTTTGCAAACAAATTGGTAACACAGTTATTCCAGTCTTCAGTTGACACCTGAAAAATCGCTATTTTAAAGGCATCGTTAGCTTCTTCTAGCTACTGGACTCATTGCCCATGTCCATTGAATTCTTGATCTTTGGGAACGTTAAGAAATTGTTGGAACTTAGGTCGGGACTATACGGTGGATGTTCTAACACTAACAATTCGATTTTTTGAAGATCCAAAAACTTTTTTGGGCAGAGTGAACACTAGCATTGTCCTGATATAGGATGAATTGCCGTTGTGTGTTGCTTTGTAGGAGTTTCGCGATAACTTCTGGTAAACAAACGTTTATATACCAATCGGAAGTAACCATTCTTTTGACACACTTCTAAAACGTATAATTTTTCTTGGTTTTACCTTATCGTGAAACACCAACACAGTGGATTGGCGTTTATTTTACGGTTCGTAGGAGTAAATCTAAAACTCATCGCCACTAACAATACTTTAAACGTTTTTTCAGCTTCCTTTGTTGAATCGTTCCAATGTTTTTTGACATCAATTGACGCGAACCGCTTTTTGCTCTTCTGTAAGCAAATGAGGAATTCAACGGGAAACCAACTTTGTAAAACCCACTTCTTGATGTAGGATCTTTTGGATTGTGGTCTTTGAAATGCCCAAAGATGCCTCTATCTCCTGTTATGTTACACGGCGGTCATCCTTAACTAACTGACGAACCGCATTAATGTTTTGCAGTGTGACTGCTGTTTTGGGTGGACCTTGCCTGGATTCATTGCTGCGACTGGAGCGACCACGTTGGAATTCGCAATACCAGCGAAAAATAGTTGATTGGTATGGAGCTTCGTTCCCAAACACAGAATCCTTTTTAACGAGACATTTCTGTTGTGAATATCCTGTCCAAAAATTGTAAAAAATTACTAATCGAAAATGTTCTCGGCTAAGATCCATTTTTTCACCAACTTGCTAATTTCGAAAATTCACTGTTTCTACATGACTTGTTGTATCGCAATGTCAACAAAAGATTTGTGTCTAAAGGTTCTATTGGTGGCACCTTCTAACCAGCTATATGCAAAACTAAAAAGACAACCCTCGTGTTTTTTGTAGTAAGATTTTTATTTTTTTGCTGCCCCATTATTCTGTAAATATGTAATATGGTAAAAAAAATAATAATTAATCTGATCCCAAGTAATTTTATCCCTTGCTTTATTTACATTTGTTTTTAGCTTTTTTATTTTAACCATCTAATACTTTATGCAATCTTAGTTCATTTGTATTCTAGTGATGGTGTTTAGTAAAGTATGGATCAATAATTATTTCGAACAGATAGAATTTGGTGTGATTTTAAGAGATGTGGTTATACTAAAATAGTTAATGTAGAAATATTTTCACTTGATTAATTTATTAAATCCATTGAAGTTAGTCTTTTACTAGATTTAACAAATATTTATACGTTTAGATCTACTTCCGGAATTTGAACACAGAAACTAATATCTCGTACACACATGTACGATAACCGTAAACGTAAACCTTACATTGGCTGCCCAAACTGTATAAACACGCCTGTTTACTATCATCATTTGATATAATCTTCTTAGACTTTATAGAAATTAGTACGTAATTCCTCATACAGACTATTTCAGGCTCACTTAGACGTGTCAAATGTGAATATGCTATGCTTGAATGAAGTTCTCCACTTATCCTTTTATCGATGTTCAGATATTCATGTGCCAATGAACACACACAATCGTTGGCAAATCCTTGTAACTTGTACGTACGGGTTGCCTCTGCCTCACTTCCTTGTTGGTTTGTGTAAAAATGGATTCAGTGAGCGTCGTTGTGGATGCGAAGGAAGTCGGTTGGATTGAATTTGATGTATTAAACCAAAGCTTTTACAAAAAAAACTCATCCTAAGCATTAATAGGACAATGAAGCGAAAGAGTTTTAACTTGACACAAAGTGCGTGGGAGGAGCTTTTTATTATTTACTTTCGGAGATTAAAGAACATTTTTAACTCTATTCAATTTAGAAGTTAAAATATTTTTAAAATACTTTACTTATCTTTTTTTTATTTAAATAAATTCTAATAATTGGTAAAATTACGTTGAGGACCTCCTTAATAAACCAAGTAAAAATGTAGGAGAAATACAACTAACGCAAACAGTTAAAGACATAAACCAACCACCAACACTAGAAGAGACTCTTAAAGAAATACAAAAACTATAAAAAGCACCGGGTGAAGATAAGATGCCAGCCGATTGCTTTAAGAAAGGCGGAGAACAACCAACACGGCACAACCACCAACTCTTTGCGTATATGCGTATATGTTCTCAATACCGCATATACAATACTATCAAACATCATTCTACAACGCATTAGCATATACGCTGAAAAAATAGTAGGCGCATACCATCCCAGCAGAATGGAAAATAGGAATAATTATCACTCTCCAAAAAAAAAGGGCGAGAAGAAAATATACCAAAACCACAGAGGCATCACTTTTCTCAATAGCGCATATAAAATACTATCAAACATCATTCTACAACACATCAGCCCATACCCTGAAAAAATAGTATGCGAATACCAGAGTGGTTTTCAAGACGGTAGATCGACTACAGACTAATTATTTACGCCAAATCTTCAAAAAATGCTGAGAATTCAAAAAGGGCCCTATATAACCTGTTTGCTGATTTTCAGCAAGCATATAACAGCTTACTAGGAGTGCGCTTATAGGAGATGATGTTGGAATTTGGAATACCAAACAAACAAGTGACAGTGACAAAGGCATGTGTGAAGGGGTCCCAGGCTTGCGTAAGGGTGGATGGAAAATATAGCGAAATGTTTGCTCTGAATTCAGGGCTTAAAAAAGGTGATGACTTATCACCCATTCTCTTCAATATTGCCTTAGAACAAGTCGCTAGAACAGCACCAGCTCAGACTCACATATTTGGACTGAGAGAGACAAACATGATGCTGGCATATCCAAATGATATCGATGTGATAGGATGTAGGTAGCACAGTCAACGTGAAGGAAAATTTTGTACGGTTTGAACAGAAAGCATAAGATAAGCTTACGCGTCAATGAGGCTAAATAAAATATATGCATGTAACAAAAAACCCACATCGAGATCGCATAAGTCAAAACGTCATGATGAATACCTACAATTTTGAGCAGGTAAAACCTTTGAACAGATTTCAAAGAAAAACTTCAAGTACAATATATGGATCTCACTGAGACACAGAAATAGGACAATATAGAATAAGAACTAACACTGAACTAGCATAACTCTACAATTATCCAGACATCGTACAAGAAATAAAAGTAAACAGGTTACGCTGGAACGGACTTATACACAGGAGCCAAGACACCAGAATTATAAAAGCAGTATGGAAGGAACACCACATGGAGGGAGGCCTAGATTAAGATGGCGGGATAACATTAACAAAGAGCTCTATATGTATATAACCTAGGCGCAGATCTTACTACAAAGAAGACAACAACGGGGAATCACACTACATGGAGAAAACTGTTGTAGGCAGCACATACCCACCCCAGGTTGTAATGCTACGGATGTATGTATGTGTGTAAAATATAATACAAACGTCTATAAATAGATAAAAAAAGGGCTGGTATACAGTGTGCCGGTGCAGTCATGAGAACGAAAGGGGGATACAACAAGATCATCTCCCGTACATACGGGGATACTTTTTCTCTATACACTGCTCTCACCAAGTTGCTATAGGAAGAAATAGATGGAATAACCATACCTACAATAAAGACAGAATACTAAAAAATGGAGAGGGACATCTTTGTTGAAATTTATTCCTATATTCTCTAAACCAGTAGAAAATTAAAAACGAGTAGCGTATAACAGTCGCTTTAAATAAATAAAATGTTTTTTATCTAGAAAACAAAAAGAATTAGCTGTAAGTAAAAACAACAAACTTTAAAAAAATTTCAAACGCCGGACATTGCTGATAGCATGATTAGATGCGATGTAACCAAAACTCCACAAAACGAAAACAACAAACTTAAAATAAAACTTCAAACACTGGGTGATTGCTGATTGCAGGACGAGATGCTGTGTAACCAAATCTGTTGAGAGATGCACTAGTTCGGTAGTCAAAAACAACAACAATGAAAACGAAGGAAGGGATAATAAAAATAAAAACTATAAAAACTCAACTGAATCTAAAACCAATATAAAAATAAAACGAAAAAGCTTGGTAGGTTGAGATATAAAATAAATCGAAACAAGATAAATCAAAACAATAAAAAAGAGCATCTGAGAAAAAACTAAGTTGGTCATACTCGAAAGGACCTTTAAAAAATACTGCTTTATTGCTGAGTACAGAACGAGACGCAGTGTAACCAAATGTATTAGCAGACACTTCGGTATAGCCAAGAAAACAAGAAAATGTAGAAAGGGATAAGACGAAAAATGAAACCGCACGAACACAACTTAATTTATAGAACTAATATTGAAATGGAAAATAAAAACTTGTTAGGTTAGACATGTAAACTGAATCAAAACAAGATAGGAACGCACAGAAAAAAAAAAGAGAATAAAGAAAGATAAGTTCACCAAAGCACCTCAAAAAAAAAAATTAAGTTGGACATACTCGAAAAGACCATTATAAAATTATAAACTCTTTGTTTCACAATGCATGAAAGCTTTTTTTAATTAGAGTCTAGACAGCTTATGGTTGTCCATTTTATTTTTATGTCTAAGAGAAGAATAAATCTAAATTGCGAACCCGGTCTGTTACATGGGCACACATCGCTGAAAAACAAGACCCAGACCATCAAGACAAAAGAATCAGACTTTCATGTTGAATTAGAATTACCATCATATAAATTTCTGAGAAAATGTTCGTAGGTAAAGGTAAGGGCCGACATATCGTTAAATTAGAAATTATTAACATATGCTTTTGGTTCTTTAATGCATTGAGGGTACGTTGAAAGGTGTATAATTAGTTTTTTTTATAAAAGGATAGACACGCTAAGAACCTAACTTGTTCACCTATATTTTAAGCTGTGTTGCCGATTTTCCATAAATTTTATTCATTAACAGAAATTACTGTTATTTTCATATGTGCTTCAGTAGATCTTTTAGTTAGTGTCAACAAATTATATCCCTTGATACGATTGAGATGTTGACATATGATTATTCACTTTTGGAACTCTTTAAAACTCTTTTCTTTTTTATTCTTTCATTTACTTTTATTTATTAAAATAAGCCTCAAACCTTTCTTCTCAAAATTCTTATTTACGACACATCAATGTGTCTTTATGAAAATAACACTCTTATTACGCTATTTGTGAAGAAGCATAATTTAACCGCAAATTCAAACTAATTACACATCGGAATAGAAAATCAAAGTATTATTGAAAATTTTAGAAAGTATACAAAAGAAGAATATATTAAGAAGAAATTGTAAAAATGTCGCATCCAGTAGGATTCTAACCCGCAACCTTTGCCTCTACGCGGCAACTCTCTAACATCTAGGCTATAAATACTTAGTAATTATTTTGCTTTTTGGTCGTTGAATTCAACTCATTTACTCACTTTCTCCTTAAGCACATATAGCATGACGTTAATGAGAGAGAGAGAGAGAGAGAGATTTTGGCAAATTGACTATTAAAACATCGAACTCTAAGTCACTTTTTTGTGCCCTGTCTTATACTTTTATTCGGTTAGGAGACCAGAATCATGGATTTTTAGTAACCGATTGTGTGAGATGGGATTTTTAAAAAGTTTGAAATTTTTGGAAACTATACACACAAAAATAAGTGTCGCATGTGAAATGAGCTACATTTAACGAGGATAATAATTACTAAGCATTCATAGCTTAGTTAGAGCATTGCCGCGTGGAGGCAAAGGTTGCTGTTTCGAGTACGGATACATTTTTTCAACTTCTCGTTAATGTCATTTAATATATTCTTGTTTGTATACTTTTAAAAATTTTAAAATTCCCGTGAGAGGTATATCAAATAATCGTTCAGTAGAAAATCAAAGTAATCGATAATTTGACTTAAACATATTGCCAACAATAAAAACGGTAAAATTATGAAATTCATTAGCATCATAGTACTGTAGTGTAACTCTTTGGTAGATTTGGCAACAGTGAATTGATTCTAACGCGTGCTAAGTCAAGAGCAGATGCCATTTTGCAGTCAGACACATGTGGCTAAGCGAGTGAACCAAAAAAAGCCGAAAACAGGCTTATATAACCTGCCCGACCTATATAAGGTCCAGACGCGAAGCAATGCGCACTTTTTTTCGTTTTCCGTTTTATTTTGGAGACTGGTACACACCGCTTCTCGATTTTTAGCCAAGGTCAGTTCAGCCTTGGGCTTTGGGCCACATTATAATTTTTATAAGGGTTTAATAATAACGCTATTCTATGTTGGGTCTCAAAATACTTGGAAATCGGTGGCATGTTTTTTATATATGCAAGTAGCCGACTGGAATAATTTTGTAAAATCAAAGGTGATAGTTAAAAATTAGATTTAAGTACCGTCCATTTTAACCAGTTTTAACGTAGGTATTTCTTTTAGTTACATCTATCTAAGAAAGTTTTAAACATATTTGCAAATGTATACATCGTTTCTGATAAAAATAAGCTGAAATATTTGCTCAAATATATTGATTTACTTTTTTCTGTATATATAATAATAATAATAATGATATATGACACGCATAAAAAAGGCACCATATTATAATACTAGCATATTCGATTTTAGATCGAATATAGGCATAGGATAGTGATTTTACAGCATATATATATTTGAAAATCTCTTACAATTTCTGATTAGAAAACAGTAGCCTTTCATACCAACCGAAACAATTTTTCCAATGTGATTAACAAATTAACAAATGATAATTTGTTGTCATAAATGACTCCTAAATCTTTTATAATATAACATCTATTTAGGGTAATTTCATTACAAACATATGCAAATTTAATGAAATTTTGCTTCTTTATATAACTGATTACGTAACATAATATAAATACAATCTTCGGTATCAGTAGTAGAAATATATAATTTAAAATCATCTGCAAAACCTAAAGTAATAATAATAAAGACATAATAAAGTTGCAAAAATGTCGTTAATGAAAAGTAAAAATAGTAGAGGTCCAAGATTGGAACCCTGGGGAACTCCTGAAATGTCCACGTATTTCTCAGAGCAGAAACCATTATAACAGACAAATTTCGTGCGATTAGATAGGTCGGATCTTATGAAATTAATAGCTTTAGTCGTAAACCCGAAAGAAAACAATTTTTCACTTTGTCAAAGGCCTTTGAGAAGTATGTGTAAATAACATCTCTACTTGTTCATTGCTATCTAAATTCTCTGAGATAAATTGGTTCATGACTGATAAGTTCGTAATGGGTGATCGTTTGCTAAAGAAGTCATGTTAATTTCGTTATATAAGGTTTTGGTCAACGGGAAATATTCGGTTATACAAGACAATCTCAAAAACTTTTGAGATGTTGCACAATATAGACACAGATCTGTAGTTTCCAATTGCAGATTTGTTACTCTATTTAAAAATGAAACACACTTTTGCCTCTTTCCATATATTGGGAAAAGTACCTATTTGGTGTGATAAACTAAAAGTTATTGATAGAGATTTAATAAGAGTAACCATGCAATCTTTAACAAAAAAATACAGGAAGATTATCTGGTCCCGATGTTAATTTGTCTCTCAATTCCTCATTTAATTCCTGAGAAACCAAAAGACCAAAACGTTTTTAGATTTTTTGAAATATCGGATTGTATATCCTCGATAAGAGAACATTTAACAACTATAAAGTCAAGAGAATTGTAACTCAAAAGTAGAAGTGTTACATTATTAAAGCAGCAGTTAAATTTTTGTATTACATGACGCAAATCTTATATTATTAATTAAATTAGGTAATACCGATTTATAATATGGTAGGTAAGTAAGTACTTTATAAAAATTAATTAGTATTAATTATCAATTAAATGTGAAGTGTGTAATAAATTAGTTACATTATTTACTAAAATTATAACAGGAATTTGTTTACCTAATAATAATTTTATTATGCACTTTATATTGATATACAATCTTAAAACATAAAAATTGTAATAAAAAATCTTGTATCAAAATTTAGGAGCAGGTAGTTAAGGTATGTATATCTAAACTTGCAATTTATTACTACAAGTTTTTTTAATTAAATTTCTGAGACATATATTTCATATAATTAGCGTTGTATTTTGACAATCTGATTATCTAATTTATTTTAATTTCAAGTTATGTAAAGTATATTTATTGATAGGTATTTTGTTATAAAATAGTTCTTCTGATAGAGTTTAACATATTTTGAGGTTTGTTTAAATAAAGCCCATCTTTGGCCCAAAAAATTGTTGACAAATATATTTATCCTGATAAAAGACTTCTTGTGGCTATACTCAAAATGTTCTTTTATGGCATTTTGTACTTTTCATCCAACTGCAAACGATTGCCTTTAAACACACGTTTAAGCCGGCTCGCACACCGGAGCAATATACAACTAGCAACTAGCAACATGCAATAAGCAATATTATCGCCAATGCGTTTTTCCATTACATTTTTGTTGAACTCGCACACCGACGCAATACGATATCGCTATCGCCTTTCTAGAGCAACATATGTTGCTAGCAACACGACGTGCCGGTTGAAAACCAACTATATAGAAATTCGTCTTTAACAGAACAATAATATAAATGTTTTATATTTTTTAGTTTTTTTAATAAAATACTTTTTTATTCATGTTTTATTTATTTATCTTACCTTAATGTGATTAAAAGTTGTTACTGTGGGCTAATCGCATATCTGTAATTGGTGTCTTGTTTAGTAATATGAGGTGTTATCAGCTGAACTAACGTTTTAAAAGTACTCGAACTCATTCGGTAACAGTTTTGAAACTGCGTTTTAATTTTTGAGCACATATACTGGCTCCATGTTTACTCAACGCTTCAAATGCTGGCTGAATCCAATATCGTCTCCTTTTTCTTTTCTTTCTCCTTAAAATTTGCCACATTATCACTTCGTCTTCATCAGACGACATTTTCAACAAGTGATTTTTTATTGCTTTGTTGTGCGAAGTACAACAAAATATGTTGCCGGTTGCTTATTGCATGTTGTTAGTTGCTAGTTGCATATTGCTCCGTTGTGCGAGCCGCCTAAGATGCCCCAAGATATAGAAATCGCAAGGCAATAAATCGAGACTATAGAGTGGACGCTCTATTAAACGCAATTTTTTTCCTTGTAGTTTCACTTTCACTACTTTGACAACATGAGACGAAGCATTATCGTACAATAAAATACGCTACGTGAAAGCTTTTATCTACCTTTTCGTCTTATTGCTTGACGAAGCTTGTTTAAATTTTCATTATACAGGTTTACATTTATATGCACTTTAGGCTCTGTAAACTCGATGAGCAGGAAGCCTCCTTCATGGTTGAAAAAAATGACCTTGCCTACAAAAAGTTGAACTTTAAACTTTTTTGGTGGGTGGGAAATTTGCTTGTTTCCATAAGTCGATGATTATTTGCTGAATGGTTTAAAATAATAACATCAAAATTTGTCACCAGCAATTATTGACTAAGGAAAGTCATTATTATGTTCTGTGAGATGTTGGAAAGATAAGCCAATTTGCCTATTGTTGAGAAAAGGACAGGAACCCATTGCGAAAAAACTTTGTTGTCACCCAGTTATTGAACAATACTATGGACATTTTGTACTTTTCATCCAACTGCAAACGATTGCCTTTTTGCATGTTTCAGATGTCCAAAGATACAGAAATCGCAAGGCGATAAATGGAGACTATCGGGTGGATGCTCTAATAGACGCCATTTCTTTCCTTGTAGATTTCCTTTCACTACTTTAACAACATGCGGCCAAGCAATATCGTACATAAAATTACGCTACATGAAAGCTTCCCTCTACCTTTTCGTATACAGGTTTACATTGGTATGCACTTTAGGTTCTGTAAACTCTATGAGCAGAGTGTCATGGTTAAAAAAAGACTTTGCGTATAGAAAGTTGAACTTTAAACTTTTTTGGGAGCGAAGAAATTGGCGTATTTCCATGAATCGATAATAGGTTAAAAAAAAAATAGATTAAAATTCGTTACCAGCAATTATTGACTAAGGAAAGCCATTATTATTGTGTTTTGTAAGATGTTGGAAAAATAAGCGGATCCGCCAGCTTTTTTGACATTAAATACAAGAAACTTTGTTGTAACCCAGTTTTTTAATAATACTATAGACAGATTCTATACTTACCAACATATTCTGAGGTTGTTCTAATTGAAATTTAATTTTTTACTAATCAGGAATTCCATACATACATTCCAGTCTGTTCATGCCCTACTCAATGTACTTACTCGTGGGTCATCATTCATCTCTCCACTCTTAAAGTTTGTAAACAAAAACTGAATGGCCACACACTGGTTATATTTGCACGGATGCAATACAATGCAATTTTTAGGTCACACTACTTAAAATCGCAGTCAAATCCAATTGGACATCTGTCAAGCGATTACAATTGTTTGTAAGGCTTACCTGTCCAAAGATAAAGTTTAAGTTATGCCTCGTATATTAAAATTTTCTGATTTCTTTAATATTGTTTTATATGTTCTAATACAATTCCAAATTTTAATAAATTTCGAAATAAATTTTAATTATCCAAAAAATAGTGTTTTGTTATAGGCAAATATTAACAGCAAATAAAATTGTATACATATCTTAAAAATTACGAGTAAATGAACTTTACAAAAATGAAATTTCTCTTATTAATCATACACAGTCAGATTTACCTGTAATTCTGAGTAATGTACAATATAATAGGTATTTCCTCTTCTGCTTCAAATAACCCGATAATTTTAATAGCATTACTCACATAACCAGTCTTCGTTTTATTTCTTACAAGTTTCTTCGCAATTTAGTACACGTATATATTTCTGATTGTACATTTTCCCAGAATTCGGGTTTGTTGATTACACTAAACTGCATTGCTCAAATTGGGTACCATGAGATGATTATTTTGCACCAAAAAACCACAAGCGGAACAGAAAAATTTTAATAATTCATTTTATTTAACAATAAAAGATCCTTTTAGTTTTTGAAGTTATACTTCTTTTGGTGCCTTAGGGAAAAATGATGAGGGTAAATTTTTACAATGCGCCCACACACCGCGACCGTCACGAAAAATCGACAAGACAGCATGAAATTAGCTAGTCAATAGTCTCAAGTTTGTGATACTGCCACGGTTTTCCCCTTAGTTAAACCACTAAGGCTCTTTCAAGAAAGAGGAAAAACAAAGAATCCAATTTCAATAACAAATGAATTGCGCGAGGGTTGTTTGTGGTCACTCTACTGGCAAATTATGCCCGAGCTCAGCCGTAGAGGGATGATACACAAGCGAGCCGCGCCACCGACTTCGACGGTACAAACCGGAAACCCCTAGATTTAATAGGCACTAACAACTCTTACACAATCCCACAAAATAAAATAAAGTGAGCTAAATAAAACAAATCAATTTCAAAACTAGACCCTCCTTTAATAAAAAAGAACAAACGTTTGAGGTCGACGTAAATTATAAACTTCAAGTTACACTAGCGCCTTAATATTAAAATCAATAAAATAATAATAAATCTCAGTGTGATCTCACGCACGACTTAAAACTAAGTTACAAACAACAATTCCAAAATACAATTTTACAATATACAAAGGCTTATAATGCTTATCTGTACTGGCGATGGTAGCTTCCAATCTCCAAAATCCAATGCCGTTTGGTTCCTGATCAGAACCAGGAATAGTTCCAAAATATAATACTGCTAATACCAACAAGTGTTTAGCCAATACCAAGGTAATAACCCAGTAACCAGGTAATAAGCCTTCGCCAAAGAAGTAAGCCTGTACCAATGAATTAAGCTTGTACCAAGGACTTAAGCCTGTACCAAGGATATAAGCCTGTACCAAGGATATAAGCCTGTACCAGGGACCCTAGGTGGAAAAAGGGTATTCTACCTCGAGGACGGGTATCTTGTACAAATCCCACACGTGGTATTTTCCAACTGAACTCGGAGAAAAACCAACAAAATAATAACCAAGCGAAGATTAACACAATGGCCCAGTTGGAAATAACGGTATGATTTCAATATCCACAATTTAGTGCCATGGATGTCCCATGATTTAAAATCTAACCCGACAAAATCCCTTCAATAAACACAATTAGCACTTTTCAACAAGAAAGCTGACAAGGAAGTGATAGAAAAGTCTCACGCATAGGCACAAGGTAACTGCCAGAACGCCTCTTACTATTCTATTGTCAGTTTAAATGAACGTTGCCTTTACGGAAGATCGGGTATAGCTGAAAGAAAATAGAAGAAAAAATAGACATAACTGACTGTTTACATATTAAAATATTCAGCTTGTCATAATAATAATGATTCTAAAATATACCAAAAATAGTAACTCCGATGAAGTTAGAACGAGGATTGGATATAATAAAGCTTTAGGAACGTAATAAATTGAAATTATTGAGAAATAAAAGATCAAACTTGGTTATATTCCCAAATGACATTTAGCTGAACTCTAAAAATTTTGAAAGTAACACGGTGAGAACCTATTTTATTAAGAATTTAAATAATTGAACTAAGTGAAAAATTAGCCCGTGACAATACTGAAATTTTGAATTAGATTTCCACTTGTTTTGCTCATTTTTAAATTATTTATATTAACATTTTAATAATTACTTGATATTTATTGTTATTTATCTATTTTTTATATCAATTCTACCCTATACAAGTTTTCCGCTGAATAGATAGAAATGTGAATCCAAACAGTAAAGAAATTAGGTTGTTTTTCCAAATAATATATCGTGGTGACTAATTTTAATGAACAATTTACTGATTTAATGATAATTACTGTTAATTATCATTAAGTGATGATCATAACCTCCTCTAAACCGGTTTCCACGAGGGATTTGTCCGTTTTTCCTTTGCTTTTGTTCTTGTCCTCTTAGGTCGTTGTGTGATCTAATCGATCTAGCACGGTTTGATATTAAATTCTATTTCAGACACAAATGTTCTTTCTACCTACATTTTGGTCTTCCCCATATGATCTGGTATTTACTGGGTCCTACCTTTGTATTTTCTTTATTAATTCATCTTTCTCCCTCCTTTCTAAAGGCCCAAACTATTTCAACCTTTGAGCCTTCATGTGTCGGACAATATCTTCTGCCTATTTGCGCTGTTATTTCATATAAAATTTTTGGTATCTCTATTACGTTTTATTGCATTTTGTTTATTTCTGTGCTTATGTCAACTATTTCTCCTAAATATTTGAATCTTTCGGCTTTCTGAAATGTGTATTGTTTAATCTTTATGGTATCTAAGTTACAATGGTTTTCCCTGGACACTAGTATGTATTTGGTTTTTTACTAATTTATTTGTAATAATTCTACAGTTGTATTTAATAAAATTGAAATTGAGTTATTTTACTACACCACTGTCTTGTTAAACCTAAAATCATTAAATTTAGATTTCGTCGGATAATAAAATGCTTTGGGTCGATCCTCGATGGGCAAAAATAAATTCTGTATCAGCGAGCGTCAAATAGAAGTACTACCTAAAGTCGAAAAAGTTCCGAAAATCAAAAGCCACCTGCTGTTTCAAATTAAGTGTACTAACCCACAAAAAATGTTACCTAAATATGTCCTTGAGACTTTTTGTTTCGTTGGTCTGTATTAGTTGCCGGGCTTTATATACTTTGAAATGCTAAATTCATGGGTAAGTGCAAATGGATGTTAACACTTTGCAGTGGTACTTACAGATGCTGGACACATTTTCAGAATGTTTTAATTGGTAAGAATAGAACACATTACAAAATCACTGTTTTAATAACAAAAATATAGGAAATATTTCTTATTTAACGGAAAGAAAAATATACAAGATTCATTTATAAGATTTGTCAACAAACTTAAGACCTGGTGGTTATATATGAACATTATTTTCCCAGTTTTTCTTTTGCGTTTTCCGTTCTTTTTTGGGAATAAATTGTGTGAAAAACTTTCCAGTTTACTTTATTGGCGTCTTGTCATACCTTTCTAAGTTCGTTATTACATCTACAATTTTATCGTAAAAAGTTCATAAATAAATTCAAAGTCACTATTTCATATATAATTTAGTGTTTTCGAAAATGGAACAAGTCCATCAAATATTATCGTGGATTTAAGGGTGATCAAATTGCAAGTTCTGTGAGTTATAGAACAGTGTAATAGAATCGCTATTGTGAAGAAGACCTTAAATAAATTCGTGAATTTATTCTTTAATATTATTCACGATACATAAACAACGAATTAATTGTTCACTGTAAATGTTGTTAAGGCCAGTAGTAACATAAATGGGCGATGTTATGGCAACTGCTCACAGGATGCTAAAAGATCAGGCTCCCATAATCTTCTTAAGGGAAAAAAGCCAGCAAAACTATTTGGTAGGGTTAAGGCAGATTAAATAATGGGTATGCCTGAGAACAGGATAGTGCCCAGGTATAACTTTGCGAAAAACTTTCAAGTAGAATTAGTGGAAAGGGATTCATGTCACAATCGCCCTCCAATTCAAGTGGGGTCAATCTGTTATACCGATGGCTCAAATACTAAGAAAGGCACAGGATCGGTTATATACAGTAGAAAACACAGGATACAAGTCTAATTAAGTCTAGGTGCGTATGCTACTGCGTATGCTACTGTATGCTACTGTGTTTCTGCAACGAAGATCATAAGTCAGTGTATAACGAGTAAAAGACGATAGTCTTGGCACAAATAAGCTCACAGCTGGTTTGGGACTACATAAGGGCCCTGACACAAGCCGCAAGTCGAAATTCTCTGACACTGGCATGGGTAAAAAGAGACTCAGGGTTTTGGCGCAATGAAAAGGCTGGTGAATTGGCCCAAGCTGAAGCTAATATCCCAATGATTGGCCCGGGACTATTCGGTGGGGTTGCTGAGACGTTCAGAAAGGCAGTCATTGAAAAATGGTGACTAAAGAAACCCCAGGAGTGGTGGGAAAAATCAGCGGTCAAACGACAAACCAAAGGTTATTGTCGGCTCAGAAAATACCTGAATCAGCTGAACTTGGCAGATAAAGGAGGAGGAAACAGCATTTCATGTCCTATGCAATGTGAAGGTGTTGTAAGGACAAGGACTCGTTATCTAGTAAGTATCAGGAGAGGATGATGGGTGTTTGCAGTAGTAGATCTGTAAAGGTCGCAGGGATATAGGGTAAAAGCCACCCAATGAATATTCATATATTTATCTATCTAACATAAATGAAAAAAAAATGTTCTTTTACTATCAAGGATAAAGACTTTTTTGTTAAATAAATCTGTAAAATGTAGCTATATCCAAATATTATGAAGTTGAAAATATTTCTTGCACACCTGATTCAATATACCCATACATGCGTAGGTTAAGAATTAATTTCAAGACATTTTTAAGCCGAATTTTGAATATCCTTGAATAGATATTGTTTTTGTCAATGAAACATTACTACAATACTATGTAAATGTTTATTTTATACGATAACAATTTACGAATTTTTGTATCTTTTGTACTATATGTAAAAGACCATCTCCTTATATAATTATGTGAACTATATTTGTCAGTTGTTGACAAATCGATATAAACCCAACGTTTAGTTGTGTTTAGAAAAATATTTTCTCAATAAAGTCATGCATACTTATGCTAAAATATGAAGTAAATAAATGTTACATTTGACATGTTTTAAATTAAAACGATCAAAAAGCCGACTATCAACTAATGCATCTGTTGCTGAAGTGGTTAGATACGTTACCGGCTATAGGTAAAAGATGCAAGTTCGACTTTTGTCCAATGCGACCTTATTTATTAACATTAACACGCTTTTATTAACTTCACCTGTGTATGTATGTTTGTTTGTTTGTAACTCTCCACTCCGCGGCTGCTGCCTCGGATGAGTCCCGTACAGGGTTGCCATTAGTGGGGATTTTTCACCACATGTGGGGAAAAGTTCAACAAATGAAAGCAGTGTGGTGAAAAAGTGGGGAAGTGGTGATATTTATTGAAAAATACTATAAAAGTGGGGAATAATTATGGTATTTAATTAATTAACACGTTAACACGCTTTTACTAACTTCACCTGTATGTATGTATGTTTGTTTGTTTGTAACTCTCCACTCCGCGGCTGCTGCCTCGGATGAGTCCCGTTCAGGGTTGCCATTAGTGGGGATTTTTCACCACATGTGGGGAAAAGTTCAACAAATGAAAGCAGTGTGGTGAAAAAGTGGGGAAGTGGTGATATTTATTGAAAAATACTATAAAAGTGGGGAATAATTATGGTATTTACTTAATTAACACGTTAACACGCTTTTATTAACTTCACCTGTATGTATGTATGTTTTTTGTTTGTAACTCTCCACTCCGCGGCTGCTGCCTCGGATGAGTCCCGTACAGTGTTGCCATTAGTGGGGATTTTTCACCACATGTGGGGAAAAGTTCAACAAATGAAAGCAGTGTGGTGAAAAAGTGGAGAAGTGGTGATATTTATTGAAAAATACTATAAAAGTGGGGAATAATTATGGTATTTAAATAAATTATGCCTTTACAGCAAAAATATACGTATATTATAATTATTCTAAAACCTTTAATTAATATATTGGATGTATAGCTACTATTAATTATGGTCGCTATTCGCTGACGCGCTGACTGAAACTATACTGTAAAATCCTAATTGTTGCAGGTGCACTCTATTGAGTATTGACGGGAAATGTAAAGATAACATTGTTTACAGTATCACAAATAATAATGTAAGCTAGTTTGGCTTTATTACCAGAAGATACTATTGGTAATTTAAAAAAAAAAATAACTATAAATAAATTTTAAATAGTTATTAGGTGCAAATTACATTACTTTTTCGATAAATATACCAATATTTATGAATAATTGTATGTTGTTTTTTAATTTAGTTCTTTTTTAGTAATTTTTTTTTTTCGTTTCATATTATGTTTGTATTGATGTTTCTGCAACTGTGCTTATGCTTATTTTGGTTATATTAAAAGAAATATATTTAAATAAAGTCAATAGTTTTATTTATGTTAGTTATATAAAATTTGCCGCCATTTTTTACCAAGTAGGGAAAAGTGGGGATTTTGTCTTCAATAGATGTGGTGAAAAATTTTCTTATGGCATGGCAACGCTGGTCCCGTATCGTTATTTTTAGTCACTACCTCCCCGTGCCGGGAGTGGGTAATTTGTGCGCCAACTAAATAAACGAATAATGATTGAGTGAGGGTCTTGTAATCGTCACAGCAAATTAACGAATCTATTGAAATGAAATAAATTGGACTAAAAAGTAAAAAATAAATATAGTTTAAAAAAACTAAAAAACACGCTTTTATAGCATATGAAACTAACAAGTAAAAAAATAAATGTAATTAAGGAAAACTAAAAAGCATGTTTCTGAAAAACATCGAACTAAAAAGTTAAAAATAATTTTCAAAATAAAACTAAAACAAAAATAAATGAAAAATACTAGTATTATTGTGAAAAAAGCGTGGGCGCTGCATACCATATTTTTCGAATGTTACTTGTTAGTTTCATATGCTATAAAAGCGTGTTTTTTAGTTTTTTTAAACTATATTTATTCAATTTCTGTTTGCTGTCATTTTCTTTATGTGTGATTTGTATATTTCAAAAATTTTTTGATTTAGCTTTTACTTTTATAGTTATAGGATTGGATAAAGTATATTACATAACTAGAGTAAAAATACATGTTACAGATTCGTGTAAGTATAGATAAAAAAAACAGAAAGCAATACATATTATTATTATTATTTCTATACTTCATATATTTCCTAAAGATAATATCAATATTTAAATTTTTCGTAAAATATACATGTTTGCCAAATGAAAGTTTATTTTTCAAATAAAACTGTTTTCGCTCTTAATTATTTTAAAATATTACCAAAGATGCTAAGATTTCAAACGACATATGCAGTTGGATATTTTTCTGAGGAATATGTAAATATATAAATTTACCTATTGACCTCTCTAATAGATGTAATAAAAAATATAATTACAAAAAACATTTGTGTTTAGAGAAAGTTTAACAGATTTTATAATTTTTACAGTTATAACTTTATTATCTACGTTAAAGTGCGTATCAAATAATTTATTTGAATAAAAAAAATATCTTAGAGTTTCTTTTAACAGCAATATGTTAGTTTTAAATAAATTGAAAAGATGTACGCTACTGAAAAATGTCTATTAAATTAGATGATCATAAATTTTATTCTAGCGGAAACCGAAGTCATACACATGATTTTAAAGCCTTATAATGACTCTGCGGACCTTTCCGACCTTCTAATTTTGACCGACAACGATTGGTTGGTTGTGTACCCTTAAAAACAAGACCCGAAATTCTGTGAAATTCTCATATTAAGAGGTTATTTCAGTTACTTGATACGTTTTGCATATGTCCCCAATTTCCTGTCCTTGACATTCGAATAATTACTTCATATCCTTCATGTTTTCTAAATGGATGTAGAATATCTTGTAAATATGGATTTGAACTGCCTTCACATGTGCTGCTATTGAAAATTATCTCTTGGATGTATAATTTCACATCAGATTTTATATACCTAAAAGTTTATTTAGTAAAACAACGATATTTGTTTGCTACTTTAATATTTTTATAGTTTCTGTTATTTGTTTATCACCTTTAATTTTTTGCTTACTTTTTTAATAATAATAATGTTTTCATCTATCTTTCGGTCTACTTCTTGATCTTTACTGATGTATTTCATGTTATTTCAAGCGTTACAATTTAGTGTTGGTATATCTAGCGTTTTTCTTATTTTAATATTTGGGACTGTTTTGTAGTAGTTTTATTCGTGGTAGAAAAACCATTAAGCGACTCGAGTCAAAGAAACCGACAATAAATCTCGACTTCGTTCCTGTATAATAGTTGCTTGCAAACACTAAGTACCAAATAAGAGGTTAGTATTATGTAATGTAAAAGTAACAGAAAGAACAAATTAACTGCGTCAATATTAGAGCTGTTGAAGTAAGGAATACCCGTATTGATTCAGTATTTGTGGTCGCAGAACTATGTATAAAGTTTCCATACATTCGTTATTTCTATTATTTGTATTAAAATTGTGGAGAATTAACTCTTAAAAACGAGTCAAAATCTGCTTATTTTGAAGTTAAACCACAACCTGATTGATCAATAGAATTTGTATTCTTTATTTGTACTTTGATTAAACATCTTTGAAAAATCACAATTAAAATAAAATACTTAAACAATTTCTGACACAAATATGGCAAGTAAGAAAATTTGTCAACTAATGGTTTTACCCGGAGGGGTCGGGCAAAACGGATACGCCTCAAGGGCAAAAAAGATAATCTAATCTAGTTTAAATTAATCTTGGTATTCATCGCAAAAGTAGCTGCCAACTCCTAAATAAGAGGTGCAGTCCTCATGAGCCCAACATTTGCACTGATTACATTAAATCCAGTCTTCCGTGGGTTCAATGTACTTCTAAGCGCAGATTAAACCATAGTAATTAAGTTTCGGACTTTTATATGATGGTTTGTCAAGACCTCGACTTTTTATTATTCGTCTTTTTAAATCGGCTTTCACAGGAGAGGATGTCTTTTGTGTTTGTGTTTGCGACCGGGTGCAGCCATAGTTGGCATCAGTCTAATTTGCAATGATGTGTAATTCACTACAGACTTTGGATGATTTATTTCCACTGAAATAGCTGATCCTTCTTTTAGTAGAACATGAGACAATATGCAAGCAAACAAAGATGTAATAAATCCCTCAGTAATTGGATGTGCTGAAGAATCAAGTATTACTCCCGTCAAAGACGCAGACGCAATTTTGTCTAAAAGCGTCAGGTCGTTGTTTCTACTACCATGAAACCATTTTAAAAGGCAACCAATACCAGTTGATGATATGCGACATAGTAAAAATGTTGGCTATTGTTGACGGAGCAAGATTAACAGAAAGTTCAGTCGAAGTCGAAGAGAAGGACGTGCTGCCATAGTCAAAGAAGCGCAACCTTCTTTTCTCAATATATTTGGATTATATGACCATATTTTAAACCCGCTAATTGCATTTTGAACTGAAGCACTTTTGGCGTTTACTCCTCCATAAAGTTTCACCATAACATATTGATTTACAATGTGACCTGGGTACAATTTTTGAAAGGTGTTTAGTTCTGGCTTAAAATATTTTTTTAGTGGTCCATACAAAGCCACACCTAAGAGCGATAGTAACATTGATCTGCATTCATTTGGTCGAAATTTCAACACAACAATGTAGCCAAACAAAAAAAGTTTCGGCCTGTTTCCAACCGTTTTCTGTCACTGAACTTGGTGGAGCATTATTTAATAGTTGGTCTTGCATGCGTTTACACGCAAATATGAAAAAAGGTGAAAGAAAAGTTCCAGCTGTATTACAAGTTAAACGTAGATCCATGTATTAAAAATTAATAAAATGAATCCTACTTAAGATGGATTAATTAAAATTTTAAACGGGCAAACGGATACCTAACAATTTTGCCCAATGCGCCAATATTTACAGCAAGTGATGTGTTGAAATATTGTATGTAAATAAGAAGTAACAATTACAAATTATACTCATTTAAACTAGTAATATAATAAATGAAAGTTTTTAAAAGTAACTGGTTGGTAATATAAAAAGTTAGTGCTCAAACCTTAAAAAAATCGTAAGAAAAAACGCAAGTATATTTTTTTAATCTACACAACAAATTCGCTCACGTATTGGTTTGGTTGAACTGTCATGGCGTTACCGGTCACATGGACAAATCATAGTAACGCCATCTCTTATAGATTTCTAGAAAAAAAATCGAAAAGAGGTTGACCTTAAAGGCCATCCTTGCAACTTCCCGCTAGTTTTAACCGCAAAGCTATAGTAACGTGACGTATTTTGACGTTTTTGACTTTTTTTGAAATGTTTAAAAAGCCATAACTTTTTAACGCCTTATTCGATTTTGATGTTCAAGATGGCATTCGACGCAGTTTTTTGAGACCTATAAACGTTAACGAGAGTGCAAAATCGGTTAGTCAAAAAATCTCTAAGTTATTGAAAAAAAAACTTTTTTTGAAATTTTTCGACAACGATATCTCACGAACGAATCAACCGATTTTAATTTGCAAAATGGCATTCGACGTGGCTTTTTAAACTTGAGAGCTGATTAGGTTATGAAATTGATCGATGCAATAGCCAAAAAGATATGCCCAAAAAACATCATTTTTACCAATTGTTTTTTTCGGTTATTTTAAAATTTCTCGAAATCTACCGGCTCGAATCGGTTCAAACTTACAGGGAATCTAAGTTAGATGGAACTCTTTGGAATGCTTTTTATGTCATTCCGATCGGTCAAGCCGTTCAAAAGTTATAAGAGGTTTACATACATCCACACACACACACACACACATCCACACGTACATACAGACATACAGACACCCTCGTAAAAATAGTCAGGGGAGGTTCCTAAGACCTCAAAACGTTGAGATCCGATGAAAACTCGATTTTCGAAAAACGGGGTGAAACCAATAACTTCCCGATTTAAAAAAAAAATTAATTTTTTTTAGCGGGAAGTTAAAAAACGATTATTCTACCTACCCGCTCTATGCTTTTTGCCCTGGTTTCCCCTATCCTCGATTTTTCAAGGAAATAATATAATGGTGAAATATATATTTAAAAACATAGTAATTACAATATTTTAACTGTTTTTTTATTCTACTATTATTTTTTATAAATCTTAATTAGTGTTCGTGTAAAAACGTATATGTATACTGTAATGCATCTAAGCATACTTAATGAAATATTCTTTTTAGTAATTTATAATTTTCAGTGAACGTAATATGATAATAGATCATAATTTAGAATAATTGTTAATTTAGGATAATTTTTGTTACTCTATATATTTAATAATTAAGACGGAAACGTTTTAAGATTCAAAAATTTATTACCCGTAAATTGTAGGTAATGAATAAAAATAGTAATTATAATTTTTCTTAAACCTACTGTTTTAATTGTTTCAATTCACATTCCCATACCTACTAGTGGAACAATGCGTAATATTAACAGTAATCTTTGCGTTCAACCAACAAATATTTCTCTAATTTAATTAGAAATTTTATTGCAGTTAAATACTTTTCACATATTAATAGTTAGCCAATAGAACAAACCCCGGCTTTATACATCTTCTTTATTTAATAAAAAAATCTTTTTGTACATTTGAAATAAAAATAAATTTATTGCAATTTGTTTAAACATTTACGCCCATGATATTACAACTCAGTCTTGTTTAACAAGCTCTTTCGACACGACAGTCAAAGAACACAATCCTGAGCCAATTTTTCAAAAAGACATTCCACTAAGACTCATGACACCACTTCCACGGACACCCAGGAAGTCAGGAAGTCTGCTAAATGGATAGTACCTGTTAAACTAAGAACAAACCGCCTACGAATACTTCTGACAATCCTTGCCATCACCAGAGCTACACTTTAGAAGCTAACATCAGTAACAGCCAGCGAACTCTACAAAGACATGGACCTGATTAGAACACAACCCAAAGTGAAAATGTATTGGAAGCTGCTTTAAAACTTTGAGCATAGAGAGACTTGTGTTGTAGACTATGAAAGTTTCAATAAGACCAAGACTGTTTCGTGCTTTATTTGGTCAGCACAATGGCTTTCGAATTTACCGGATGCAAATCCAATGGACTTTTCTATCTGGTCTATTTATGAGAATAAGGTGCGGACAAAAATCGTTTTTGTACTTGAATAGACCAAAATAACAAAAAGTCACATTCGGTCAGATTTAAAAAGTTTATTGGCTGTTTAAAGACCTTATCCAAAGTGAAAGTTTTATCACCTAAACTTGTATTAAAAGCAAAAATTAAGGAAAAGTTTATATTTTAATTTAAAACTAAACATATAAATTATATTCTGCTTTAATATGTTACTTAAGAATGTTAAATAAATATACTTGACAGGAAAAAATTTACAGATCGTCTTCGATATAAACTAATCCTATTCCACGTCATTTTAATGCATTACTTGAGTATCATGTCAAGTTAACTTAAATTTTTTATTGTGATATCTTCTCTGACTAAAAATAATCTGTAATAATAATGGGAAGTAATAATTAACAAAAATGAAAGTAATATATTGATAATGGTTTATCGGAATATGTGCCACTTTCTAAACGTTCTTGTTTTATACATTTGTTAACCATTAAAGAAGGTTGTAACAATTATTTCTTGGCGTCAATGAGTATTAGGCGTTAAAACTTAGCAGCAATTTAACTTACTCTATTGCTAATTGGTTTGGATGTAATGTTACTGAATGGGGTAATAATAATAAAATAATATTTGACCGAAACTAAGAAGTTTTAAGTTACCTACATAAAAAGTGTTATGAAAGCAGGATGGACCCTAATTTAAACACCCACGTCAGAAACATCAGTTAAAAGGAAAAATAATCACCTGTGGCTTAGTGTTTAGAGCGTTACTGCTTTAAAATAAATGTTGCGGGTTCAAGCCCTGACGGATGTGACATTTTTTTAATTTCTCCTTATTGTCATTTTATACATTCTTGTTTGTATACTTCCTAAAATATAAAAAATCCATGAGAGTTATCACAAAATAATTAGTTTACTACCAATTGAACCTGTTTTTTTTGAAATCCTGAAGTAAAGTCATGTTTATACTTCTTTGACTTATATCAGTTGCAATAAACTTTTTTAGATGAATGGGTACATATTCTTTAAGATGGCATTCAACATTTGATCTTAAGTATGCCCAGAAGAATATTCGTAATAATTTAAGCAATATTTGGCAACACTACACTTTTTGTTAGTCAGTACTTTCCGCTTTAATTAATTTAAAGTCTTTTTAAAATTGTTATATAATATTTTTATTAAAAAAAAAGGTTCATTTGTTGCTGTTGAAAAATGTTTGGTTGGTATGTGACCCGGCGAACTTCGCATCGCCTAACAATTTTCTTTTCATTTTCCGCTTTTTCAATTCCTAAGATTTTTTCTTGTTTTTTATGATTCTATTACTGTTTTTGTCGATTTTATCATATTTTTGTCTATTTACCGGATTTTACTTTTTTTTGTTGTATTTTGTAATTTTTTCTCTTTTGCCCCTTTTTTTTGATTTCTTAATTTTTTTACTTACTTGTTTTTCTCTATTTTCGGTTTTTTCTTATTTTGCTAGTTTTTCGCCTTTTTTGTATTTTTTTTTTATTTTTTTTATTTTTCGCCATATTTTTTGTTTTTTTAATTTACCCACTTTTCTATTTTTATTTAATTTTCGAGAATTTTTCAAAATTTTGAATATTGTTTTATCGTTTTTTCAAAATTTCCAAAAATTTTTCACAAAATTGTCAATAATTTTTTAGGCTTTTCAACATTTTCTTATGACTTTCAACATTTTTTAAACATGTTCAAGAAATTTTTATAATTTTCAACAATTTTTTACGTTTTTCAACATTCCTGTACGATTTTTCACATTTGTTTTATTTTAACCATTGTAAACCTATTTTTATAATTTTTTAGATTGTCAAGAATTTCTTACAATTATTCACATTTTTTAAGATTACTTTATAATCTTTGACATTTTTTTAAGATTTTTACCAATTGTTCCCAATTTTCAACAACTTTCACGATTTTCAACAAAATTTTTCACCATTTTTATCATTTTGTTTGTCTATGGCAGGAGTCAGCATTATAATTTTTATAGGAAACGGAGTGATCTATACTAATACTATAAAGAGGAAAGGTTTGATTTTTTATTTGTTTGTTTGTTTGTTTGTTTGTTTGTTTGTTTGAAATGAATAGGCTCCGAAACTACTGGACCGATTTCAAAAATTCTTTCACCGTTGGCAAGCTACACTATTCCCGAGTGACATAGGCTATGTTTCGTTTTTAAAAAAAAATATGGATCCTTACTAAAATGCCATTAATGTAACCAAAAATGACCTTAAAATCTTTACATCGCGTGCGCTGAGAATACTATTAATTATAGAATAAAATAATGTACTACGATTTTGAAGAATATATATTATCTACAAAAAATGCCGCGACAGCATATGTCTAACTGTTATAGTTACGTCACAATAACTATTTTTTAAATTTTTAAAAGTTTTTATCCTGGTATTAATCCTTATCAAAATAACTTATTTCATAATCACGACAGATGTCACGAATTTAGCATGTGCAATGGGACGAGGCTACTTATAAAGGAATTAAAGGACAATTAAGTTGTAGCCACCATTATAACTGAACCACCAGCTGGTCAACTAGCTCATACACTGAAGATACCGATGATCCCAACTGATCTACCAAATCCATTTAAACCGCTTCAATTTCCTATCAAAATATCTTTCGCTTTTACTAATAATAAGTCTCAAGGTCAAACCTTTCAATAAGTAGGGATCGGTTTTCCTCATGGCCAACCGCCTAAGGCGGGTCGGAGCACCTGAAAATCAATTTATTTTGCTGCCAGAAAATAAAACAACATGTAATATTGTTTACAGGGAAGCGTTGACCCAATAAATTTAATGGCTTTTGTTATTTTTCTTTTATCCCCGTGCAAAGCCGGGGCGAGCTGCTAGTTTTAAATAAAATGAATACAAAGTTTCAACACGTTATTTTCACCTTTAGGGGGTGAATTCTAATAAACTATAAAACACTTGTTTAATGAAACATTTTTAAGAGTCTGAATTTGAATTTTTACTTACAAAAAAATGGTCCAAAAATTTATCCTTACAAATTTTCAACCCCTTTTTTACTCCTTCTGGGTTAATACTTTTCAAAATTCCTTCTTAGTGGGTGTTCACATAAGGAAAATAAACATCTGTCCAAATTTCACGTTTCTATCATCAGCAGTTACGGCTTTGCTTGCTTCTATACCTCAGTCAGTGGAACTTCTCTTTTTAAATATACATATATATATAAATACACATTAAAATTTTAAATTTGTTTAAAAAAAATTATATAGAGAAGGTTGTAAATAAATGTTTCTTTTAAGAAATTATAAATATTTCTCATCATTAAATAAATTAGCAACGCTACTGTGTATCATTTAATATTCAGTTAAGATTAGGCTATAAATAATTACACTGTAGATAATTTTTACGTGTCTTCTTGATTTTTAAATATACATTTTTAAAAAGTCTCATTAAAACACGGCGTGAAACATCCTACCGTAATAGGCAAGAAAATAATGTATTCATGAAACGCCTACGTCTACCAATATGTACGTATAATAAAACAATAAAATTGAGTACTCCCAAAAACACGAAGATCATTTACCTGTGTACCACCTACATGCGCATTTTTAGTTTCAAAACTCGATTGCTAACACGCTAATGCGAAGAAATACTTTTTCACTATCTCATTCTCAGTACTAAGAAACTTCTATAGGCGGAACAAAATTTTATTAATCACAACTACAGTGGAAATTATACTAAACGTTATATGATATTCCAAAATCGAATTTTTAACATTTTTTGCCTTATTAAACGTATTAATATTTCACATAAGAAAACATTTCAGTAGTAAACTAATGATGACATCACGATATTTGTTAAATTTCTGGTAATGTTATATAAAGTTATCAACTGTGCCGATAAATATTAATTAATTAATTCAAGAGATATAGAATATAAAAAACTATGAACTAGCAAAAGTGAAATCCATATGATATCTCGAGTTACAAAAAAAATCATCTGAATGCACGTTTATCAATCAGATCTGCAAATAAAAAATTAATGGCACCCAGGGAGCGCCGACATAAGTGAAAACTTTGGTTTTATTTCTAGAATTACAATTCATCTTTACTATTAATAAAAAAAAACTTGCACTAACATTTCTATATTTTTTTTTGACGATTTAACACAATTTATTTTACTCTTTATAGTAACTACAAGAGATATCAAATATAATTTCACATTCCATGATCCCTGAAAGTTTTAATGATTTTCTATACATAACTAAGGCTTTTGATTCATATTGAACTAAATTATACCATTTAAAATCTATGAGCATATGTAGCAAATAAAATAAATATAGTATTTATAGTTATGTTAAATGTATAAAAAATGTATCTCTTCAGTATATACACATACATCGTTATTAATACTTTAATTGTATAAAATTATTAAAATAAATCCAATTTAAGAGTGTCTTAAAATTATTTCTCACTTCGTCTTTCAAACGACGTTTTTAATCTGTACAAAACCTACGCCTGTGCGTCTTTTTAGTTTTGCATATAATCGCTTAGAAGGCGCCACCCATGACCGCCGTGTAACACATCGGGAAATAGAGACATCTTTAAGCATTTTAAACACCTCGATCCAAAAGCTCCTACAGGAAAAACTGTGTTTCCCATTGTATCTCTTATTTGCCGACAGAAGAGAAAGAAGCGGTTTCCGTCAATTGGTGTCGAAAAACATTGAAACGGTTCAACAAAGGATTTACTCCTACGAACCGTAAAATTAAAGTCAATCCGTTGTGTGGGTGTTTCACGATGAGGAAAAACCAACAAAAGTAATTCTTTCTCGAAGTGTGCCAAAACAAATGGTCGCAGCTTTTGTGGCAAAATCTGGTTATGTGGCAACAATTGCCTAAAAAGATCGAAGATCGGTTACTTTCGATTGGTAGGTATATGAACGTTTGTTTACCAGAAGTTATCGCGAAACTCCGACAAAGCAACACAACAGCGAATCATCCTACGACAATGCAAGTGCTCACACTGCCCAAAACACAATCGAAATTTTGAAGCTTCAAAACATCGAATTGTTGGACCATCCACCGTATAGTCCCGACCTAAGTCCCAACAACTTCTTCACGTTCCAAAAGAAAAAGAATTCAATGAATGGGCAGCGATTCTAGTCGCCAGAAAAAGCCACCAGTGCCTATAAAACAGCGAATTTATAGGTGTCCCTTAAAGACACGAATAACTGTTTAACCAATTACTGTATCAAAAGCAAAAATAGTAGTTTACGTAACAAGTCCCGAAAGTGGTCTTTTACTGGACGAGTGGGCAAATTGCAGGGCGAGTCGCAGGTGAGTCCTGCAAGCCTGCGAGTCCAGTAAAAGCACTTTTGGGACGTATTACGTACAATATTTTTTTTTAAAACGGGCATTATTGTACCATAAACTTCATATTATTCAGATTACATTTTTATAACAAGAACTCTGCATTAACTAATTTTAACATTTTTTTTAACAAACGTTGCTTGGGTGGCCGCCTTAACAATTTTATCTGATATAATTTTATCTTCCATTAATTCACAATCAAATGCATCATTTTAAATATCCATGTTATAATATATTTCACGTTTTCAACTAAATGTCAAAATATGTCAAGTTATTTTATACATTTAAATATATACAAAACTCAGTTACCAATTGACCGCTATCTTAGACTAATTATTTTATTGTTTTCTTCATTAAAGATAGGCCGGAAAGTAAATAAAAATGAGTCCGGTAAAAGCTTTTACCGGACTCATTTTTATTTTCTAGCCTTGTCCGACAAAATGAGATTTTCTGTCCTAAAAAAAGTATAATGATGTCCTGGGACAACAGGTAGAAACGAAGTTCCTTCGGCTAATGTAGAATCGACACTACTCGCTTGTGTATACGACTGTAGCACCTGCGCACGTCTCATTTAACTGTTTTATTCCACGCAAATAATTCCACGGACTTTTTCTTACGGTTTTACTATTACATTTTTTTCAGTTCGGTCGCGCAGCAAAATCCCTATCTCCTCCAAACCTGCAGCAAGGAACTGCGTTCCAATAAACGGGAAAGTACTAATTTCTGGCCGGTTTTAAAAAAAGTACATTAAGTCTATATATTTTTTGTTTTTATGCCTAAAAAGGCAACCCTCGTATATCAGACGTACCAGAAAAAGTTTTAACTTCAAAATTGTACAATGTTTTCTGTACAATAATAATCAATAAAAGGCAATCCAAATATTCCAAAACAAGTCTGTAGAAGAACAAAAAAACTATTTTTAAAAATACGCTAACAGATTCTATAGTAAATATAATCTCATCTGGATGTCATAATTACAATACAGTTAACACTGTCATATTACGTAAAACAAAAAATACACACCTTAAAAAAAGTTGCTTCTCGATTGAGGAATCAGTATACATCTAATTTATCAGATTTTTTTGAATGAATCAAAACGTGTCTCTACGATCCTGATGGTGTTAATAAACTTGTCAGTAAGTCAACGAACGATTCAAAAGTTTCTATCTGTAAGAAACTGTTTTGATAAATTAATTGAAATGTGTTAGATTGTGTCTGCAGCGACAGTTTACAGGAAGTTTTTTATTTTGAAAATATTAATATATTCCGGTATATAAATTTCCTCGGGTATTATTTCACATAAATATGATCGATCGGCATTTAGTGAATTGTTTAAGAAATGAGTTTATTTTAGCTATTTTTGGTATTTTGGGGATTTTGTTTGTATAAAATAAAATACCGTTTCTTTATAATCCTACACAAACACACTCATGCATCCGTTTGCCATTTATTAACGATTGTTACTAAAAAAATATGAAATATTTACAAAACAAAAACTAAACTGTTTAAGTTACATTCCTGTTTTATACTTCGAATGAGAGTTTAGTATTTTTTGTAGTTTTTACCAAATACAGATACCAGGAAATAAATTTAAAGTTGTAAATGTAATAAATCTGGATGACCAATTTGTTTGGTGTTGCATGTACCGTAAAAAGCTCCTCGGAATATAAAGAAATTAAGGTACTACTTGGCCAAACCAAATTGAAGAGAGAATATTTTGTTTGTGTCTTCAGCACAGTGAGATAGTACGGTGTTGCTAAACTGTGGTTGTTTTATTTTTATTTTATTTAATAATAAAGGATTCTAGAGTCAAACATGAGTTGACAAGCTTGTGAAATTTAATCTTTGTATTGAATGGAAGAAAATGGAGCAATTTTAATCGATTTGAAAAAATACTGCCACCTATTTTTTATAATCTTACTAATTAAAACATAACTACAAAAAAACGGGATTGACCGTATAATACGAGAAAACGGACAAAGAGTGTTTAGGTTTCCACCCTACCACCCTGACTTTAATCCCGTAGATATTTAGTTGAAGAATAGAAAAAGTTATTGACATCGAGAAAGAACTTATTTCAAAGAAACCTTTAATAGATTCTGTGTGAGATGATGATTTTAATAATTTAGGCAACTTTGATTCCGTTAGGATATATATTAATTGATTGTAAGATCGTACAAAGTTCGTGGGCTCAGCTAACTTATTCAATAAACTAGCAGCCCGCCCCGGCTTTGCACTGGGATTAAAGAAAAATAACAAAAGCCATTAAATTTATTGGGTCAACGCTTCCCTGTAAACAATATTACATGTTGTTTCATTTTCTGGCAGCAAAATAAATTGATTTTCAGGTGCTCCGACCCGCCTTAGGCGGTTGGCCATGAGGAAAACCGATCCCTACTAATTGGAAGGTTTGACCTTGAGACTTATTATTAGTAAAAGCGAAAGATGTTTTGATAGGAAATTGAAGCGGTTTAAATGGATTTGGTAGATCAGTTGGGATCATCGGTATCCTCAGTGTATGAGCTAGTTGACCAGCTGGTGGTTCAGTTATAATGGTTGCTACAACTTAATTGTCCTTTAATTCCTTTATAAGTAGCCTAGTCCCATTGCACATGCTAAATTTGTGATATCTTTGTGATTATGAAATAAGTTATATTGATAAGGATTAATACCAATATAAAAACTTTTAAAAAATTAAAAAATACTTATTGTGACGTAACTATAACAGTCAGACATATGCTGTCGCGGCATTTTTTGTAGATATTTATATATTCTTCAAAATCGTAGTACATTATTTTATTCTATAATCAATAGTATTCTTAGCGCACGCGATGTAAGGATTTTAAGGTCATTTTTGGTTACATTAATGGCATTTTAGTAACGATCCCTATTTTTTTTTAAATGAAACATGGCCTATGTCACTCGGGAATATTGTAGCTTGCCAACGGTGAAAGAATTTTTGAAATCGGTCAGTAGTTTCGGAGCCTATTCATTTCAAACAAACAAACAAACAAAAAATCAAACCTTTCCTCTTTATAATATTAGTATAGATAACAACGTTAAGTTTAATTATGTACATACCTATATATATAATTAGATAGTTAGGTATATTTGCTGAAAAGACAAATGTAAGTAAAAATGTATTTTGGGTTAACAGCAATGCTTAACGTAAATAAAACTCTAAGTTTCTTTCCAAGTTTTCGAAATATATTTATTTCATTTTCAAGGAGCTACAACATTACATAAGTGATAGAATGTAAGTAGAAAATAATTATAAATTTATACTTACATCTCTATAAGGTTATAACGTTATTAGGTTTACAGAAATTAATATGAATGAGTAAATATTAAATATTAAAATAGAAAATTAAAATAATGGTATTCAAAATTGTTTTTCTCTCAGGATATTTGACATTAATAAATAAATAATCTTGTAACTATGACATCAGAAGTAATAAGATAGAAAATTAACTATTAGGTAGATTTTAGTATTTACTCATAAGCTCACTTTAAAGCTAATCATGTTAATGAAACAGGTCATTTAATGATTTTTTTTAAAACCGGCCAGAAATTAATACTTTCCGGTTTATTTTTAGGTCAGAAAGTCTCATTTTGTCGGACAATGACAGAAAATAAAAATGACTCCGGTCCGACAAAATGAGTTTTTTTGACCCAAAAGTAAACTGGAAGTTACTAAATTCTGATCGTTTTAAAAAAAATATTGTACGTAATACGTCCCAAAAGTGCTTTTACTGGACTCGCAGGCTTGCAGGGCTCGCCCTGCAATTGCCCGCTCGTCCAGTAAAAGACCACTTTCGGGACTTGTTACGTAAACTACTATTAATGAAACAAAAATTATAATTTCTGAAAAAAATTTAACAAAACAAACCTTTCTTGAAATGGCTTTTATTTATCAAAATAATAATTGCATGAATAAAAAATCAGATATTGACCATTTAAGAGATTTATATTCTTATTTACTTCTTTTAGATTTAAATCCTTTTACAAATGTGTAAAAAAAGCTTTCGAGTTAGCTTATGAGTAAATAATAAAATCCACATAATAGTTATTTTTCTATCTTATTACTTCTGATGTCAGTTACAAGTTATTTAATTATTAATGTCAAATATCTTGAGAGAAAAACAATTTTGAATATCATCATTTTAATTTTCTATTTTAATATTTAATATTTACTCATTCATGTTAATTTCTGTAAACATAATAACGTTAATTTCCACTTACACTCTGTCACTTATGAAATGTTGTAGCTCCTTGAAAATGAAATAAATATATTTCGAAAGCTTGTTAAGTATTGCTGTTAACTAGTGTTGACCAGTCAATCCTGCCAGGACTGTTCAAGAACTCAACGAAAAACTGCAGAACATTTGGGATAATTTTACACCAGATGAGTGTTAGGACTTAATACATACTTTGTGTCGACGAATTGAAGGTGGTGATGTTACTCAGTGGTAAAATGAGTTACGAATTCTTGTTGCTCAGAGATAAAAGTCACAAATTTTGCTGTTTCCCCCTTTTTTCGCACCAGTTAGCTCCAAGTGTTATAATTTGGTTAGTTTTTTGTGTAATAGTATTATACGTTACAAGGTCGGTAGGTGACTTATTACAGTACGAGTTAGTTTACGGACGAGACGACGTAGGAGCCGAGTCTGGAAATAAAAACGAGTACTGTAATAACACCCAACGACCATGTATCGTAGTATATTTTATTTCATTCTGTTTTTACAAATTAATAAATTCACACAAATTTTAAAAATAGTTCGTAATTATTTTATTTTTATTTTATAGTCATTATAGTGTTTTTAAATGTCAAAAATTAAAAGTAATTGTCTTCCCTTAAGCAATCAGAGCAGAGTTGCTAGGCAACACATTACAGTACATGAACATTACAGTACATGATACCGTAATGTTTTACTTACCGGCGCCGAATTGATATATTTACTGGACAGGATGAAATAAAAGAATTTTAAGGTGCTATTTCCAAAATAAAAGTTTAAGAATTATGCCTCTATTAATTTAAATGTTCGTCAAGTAGATTACTTCCTAATTCGGTAGATCTACTCGGTAGAGTTGGCATCGTTGCTCACCGGTTCTCCCAAGACTACACAAAAAACGTCGGCAAACCAAAGATAAATGAGTTACCAAGAACTTCAAAGGCGGAGCACTATATAAGGTGGCACTTTCTTTTTAGTTCATGCATTCCCACCTCGTGGTTCAATTTGGTTTGGCCATGTTGCAGCTTTGTTCAATATGTATAAACTTTTAAAGTGAGCAAAGTAAACGCAAAGTTAGAAAAAGTATATTAGCCTGATGAAAATGGAATAATGAAAATAATATTTATTTAATATGTAATTTGCCAAACATTGTCGATAAAATCTCTTATAAAGATAAATAAACTGAATTGAATGTTTAATTTAAAAAAAAATGTACTTTTCTACGCATGTTCTGTATTACATGTGAACACCTATTGTTGAATTAAAAACATTAACTTTTAAATTTGTAACATTTTACACTACATATTTAACAATAACATAAATATGCTTAACACAATGTTTATCCTACATCCACTGATACCATTTCAACCCCATCGTTACCTATTAGCAATCCTTTATAATATCATACTCCACTGTCCCTTTCTCGATCCTGTTTTGTTTGAGTGATGTTCTCTTGTTTTCTATCAGGAGTAACTAACAGTTGTCTTTTGTTTCAGCAGGAATCTTCGCCAACTTTGACGCTCATATCGTCAAAGGTAAGCAGGCCATGCGACCGCAGCGTTGTCCAATCAAGGTGTGTGTAACTGTGTGCTTTATTAAAAACATATCTATAGGGACTTTCATACAATGGCGTCAAAATTATAATGACTTTGTTGTCTATCAAGTTTAAATGGAATAGGATCTTAACAAGCTTGGTAACAAGAAACTTGCTAACATTGTTAAATATCATTTTTAGTTTTCTTACAGATACGCATACAACGCAAGCTTCAGATTGGTTGTTGAGTAAGTGACACTATATGACAGCGTGTCACAGTCGGTATTACAGATTAATACTTACCTATCAGTCTGAAGTTGGCACTATATGACAATAAAAGTCAAAGTATAAAAGTCCGAAATAAACCAGTCCTATCGATTGATATAAAAGATAATATTGATGTAGAAAATACAATGTTCTAATTTTCAGTTTTATGTTGAATAAAAATACCGATAGCACTGCTTTTCAAATTAAAAAAATTAAAAGAAACTGCCACAAATTAGATCCGTAGCAGCTACCCACCACTTGTTTTGTCTTCTGCGAGTCCGCATTTTGTGGTTGGTGTTGTGTTTTTCTATTTTCTTGGTGTGTAAATAGTTTTAAGTGTAAAAATATTTTATCTTAAACATAATGACAATGATTCGAATAAGTTTGTATATATAATTTAAAATTTAAAATCTCCCTTTTTTGGCCAACTATACCTACTAAAAGTAAGGGTTGCTCCTTATTTTTTTGGATAGACAAGTAAATTTGTTATAGCAAATTACATAATTGGTTCTTAAAATATTCTGCATAAAGAATGCGACTAAATCAATTTGCGAAACACTTAATTTATGCCGTTTTTAACACATCAACTGCTCTTCAGATGGTACAGAACGGTTCGCCAAAAATACACTTCACCGTCAAGTGATAATTTTCAGGTAATTATAAGTTTACTTTATAAAAGTAAAAACTGAAATATCACTACATAGTATAAAACAAAGTCGCTTTCTGTGGTCTATCTGTCCCCATGTATGATTAGATCTATACTAAGCAAAATGAATTAAGGATCACCTAAAACTTTTATACATTTGGCTTTAAATTGCGATTGACAAAAATCAAATTCAACTTGTATAAAAATATATGTTTTGCTGATCATAAAATGGTCATTTTTATCAAAATATTTTTTGTTACCGCTAGATCCAAATCAATATAAAATTTTAATGAAATGTAGCAAGAATTATGCTCAGTACATTTCAAGCATCCATTGTTATTCATCGTATTAGAGATGGAGTGTCACAACGTCAGATTGCCGCCAAAATTTAGATTTTAAGAACTTGGAATAGGTTTCTGGAAACTGGTAATGTAGTAAGAAGGCCATATGGTCCCCGAGCACGCATTACAACACCTTGCCAGGACCGTAAGATCAAAATCCAACTTTCACGGCTCGACATCATGCAAATCTACTGCAACAACATATAAACAGACTTATTTCAACCCAAACAATAAGAAATCGCTTAAGAGAAATGGGATTAAGATCTAGACGGTCAGCAAGGGTACAAGAATTAACAAGACGACACATATAATGCGTCTAGCATTTTGCCACGAACATGAAAACTGGACTGAACAGGAATGGCAACGAGTTTTATTCTCAGACGAGTCTCGGTTTCGATTATGTGGACCTGATGGACGTGTTCAAGTTTACAGAAGACTGGGTGAAAGATTCCAAGACAAGTACAAGAAACTCCCCATCTTTGAGGAAGATCTGTAATGGTGTGGGGACGCATAAGTTCCAATGGAAGAACTGAGCTTGTTGTAATTGAGGGTACTTTGACAGCAAATCGATATATTTCGGATATTTTAGAACCAAATGTATTGCCCTATGCCCAAAATTATGAAGAAGATTTTATTTTCCAACAGGATAATGCCCGTCCTCATGTCGCCAGACAAGTTCGAGATTTTTTTCAAGAAAATAATCAAATTACAGTTATGGAATGGCCACCCAATAGTCCGGATTTAAATCCCATAGAATATCTGTGGGATGAGTTGGGAAGACGAATGAGACAGAGAGAAATGGCAAATAACCTTCAACAACTTACAGATGCTTTGCTTCAAGAATGTTAATAGATACCACAATAACCAATTCGTCATTTAATTAATAGCATGTCACGTCGCGCGTCGGTGTCTAAGCGTAATAAATGCAAAAGGAAGTCAGACCCACTACTGAAACTTTTATTAGAATTAAAAAAAATCAATTAATAATTTACTTGTCTCTTACTGAAAATTCTAAAAACATTTCTTTGGTAATATTTTGACTTTAATGAACCATTGCGGCCATAAAAAAACAAGACACTTGGAGTAGCTTAATGTAACATAGTCTTTATTGTACTTAAACAATAACAAAAATGATTAGGTAACTATCGAAACATCCTTAATGTTTTACAATTACTTAAACATAAAAATACAAAAATATTTGCAAATACAAAAAAAAATTTAATAAATGAAACATAAATAATACAAACTAACTATAGGAAAACATTAATATTTAGTCATGGCTGCATTATTTTCAATAATGGTAGCCAAGCGTCGAGGCACTAAATTAATTGAATTTTGAATATAAGTGCCCTCGATTTCTTCCCATGCTTCCTGTATGGCATTTAATAGATCATCAGAATTTCGAGGTCTGAAATTTATTCTGTATAGTCTTTTAGTCAACAGTCCACACACGTTTTCAATAGGATTTATATCGGGACTGTTGGAAGGCCATCCTAAAGTGTTGATATTATTGGTTTAAAGCCATCCTCGTATATACTACACGTGATGTATGAATGATTGAGTTATCATGTTGGAAAATAAACTCCTCAGGTTCCGGATAAAGTACCCGTACGGAGGGAAGCATTATATTTTTTCCTCTTAAACGTTCTCCAATTTAATAACAAACACCAGGACCCCGATGACTAACCCATGCCCACATATGGACCGGAAAACGTCCACTTCTTTTAACAGTATTAGTGTAGCGTACGTCATACCTGGTGTTTGCCAGTCTGTATACTTTAACAGGGCCATTATAACACGATTGGAAAATTTTCTCATCTGAGAATATTACATTGTTCCAAAATGCAGGATTCCTATTAATAAATTCCCATGAAAATTGCAGCATATAATCTTTATTTTCCTGGACTAGGTAAGGTTTGTTAGATGCTGTACAGTTTTTTAGTTCAGTGCCGTGAACGTCGACATGCAGTTCTTACAGAAGCAGAAAAGGCTACTTCTTCTACGGCATCAACTGCACTTTGAAATGGATTGGCGCGCAAGTAATTAATTACTTTCTGCGTCCAGTTTCTCTTAATTCTATATACTACACTTTAATACACACCCAAACGCTGTGCTGTAACTCGTATGAAATATCCATCGTCTAAACTCTGCAAAATCCTGGCTCTTGTTTGAATGTCGACATCTCGTGGCATTTTTCTGAATCTTGGATTGAGAGTGACAGTGATAAATTAATGTTAATTCCATAGCAATGGTTAATTTTATATGAAAAAACCCAAATCAAACAATGTAAAAATGCATCAAATACGGGTCAAGAGTCGTCTCGTTTTTTATGGCCGCAAAGGAACGTTTCAATTACCATCAAAAAGTAGCATAGTTAACGATATGTAAGATTTGACATATTCATACCTGTGTTGGTATATCTCAATACTTAGTAAAAACTTTCACTCCAGGCTGAACCGGATTGCGGCGATAATTCATCACTCGTAGCTCCCAAGAAACAGGTAGAAATGAAACGACAACCGGATTGCGGCGGTATAGCCATCAGGTAGATTAAGGGCAATTAACCCCTACATTAAGGACGTATTTACTTAAGTTTAAATATGCAAGGCAATTTTCAAATGTTTGTTGAAATTGAGAAGACAATTAATTCTTGAAATAAGTTAAAATTACTAAACTATAACAGACCTTGAACTACTGTCTTTATGTGCTTCTATCCTCTGCAGAATTGGCATATTTGAGGTTTTGCGTAGCGAAGTAAAGATAATAATAACAATAATAATAATAAATGTTTTTATTAAAAAAATACAAAGAAATGAAATACATAATAAAAATTTTATGTCAATGCCTGGCGCAGTCTAGCTTAGAGCTACACTACTGAACCATTCAAAGACAAAAAGAAGTTAAGGTAAATCCATTAAATGGCGCATAGTTTACAAAAATTCTAAATATGAATATTCTTTACATTATACAATAAAAACAGTTGTAATATTTTAGACAACACTTGAACGTCCCATCTACGTATATTGTCTCTACGTTACATAGCATATGTAGATTGCTGACTGTTGAAAATATTAAAAAATTACTCTCTGCATTATTAACAAGTAAAAATTGTTCATTTTTGTTGGTTTTCACTTCGATCTCATTTAGGACTTCGTGTGTTTCACTGGCACTTCTAGGTATCTTAGGTAGAATTTTTCTTCGAGCATCATATATTCGTTTTCCTATAGCTGTTTTATCTGGGGTGGTCATCTGATTAGAAAATAATGGCTGAGCAACAATCTCTTTGTGTATAAGTTTAAGAGGCCTTTCGGATAAATCATCTAGTGCTTTTCTCTTGACTGCGTTGGAAATTACGTTTCTGTATAGGTTCTTAGCAATTTCGTGGTTGTGGTTTTCATCAGTTTCCAACAGAATTTGCTTGCTTTGGTCCACGTAAATCTTCGCAGCGCACGTTTTTACCGTACAGCACCACTTTACTCCTTTATTCGTCGTACTCTTCTTTCTGTACTTGAAGCCGTTAAGAAGAATCAGTTCTTTTCCCCGTTCACTCAAAACTGTTTCCATCTTTACACTTGTAGGTACTTGTCGAAAAATAAGTTCGATTTAAAAATTATAACACAAACTAAATTGATTCCTTTGGATTTTTGACTTAAATATCAATCCCTTCCAGCAGGACAACCAATCCATAATATCTTAACAACAAGGAGCAAGGTATGAGTAAGGGTAGTTTCATTAAATAATTCCTTATAGACATGAGATTTACAACTTGAACCATTCTTATCCTTCGTCAAAAATTATTATTTTGTTTGAAAGACACATCTGTAGCATTGTAGTTAATAACCTTGAGAATTTTACAAAATTTAAGTATTTACTTATTACCCGCCAATTTTTCAATGAACATTATTGGTAAATTTCTGTAATATTTTGTCCACCACCCCAATATTCCCACTCAACTATTTATCCTAATTAAATTATTAATATAGACATTAACGTTCTCTTATTAAATTTTGCTAGTACCTATTGATACCCCTATTAGATTGTAGGCAAAATCAGTTGGATATTAGTAATAAAAACACAGCGCATATAACCTTTACTAAAGCGTTTATTAAATTTCTCAGAAGAAATCCATGATTTGCATTTTGGGAAATTTTTCCAATCTTTTTTTTTACATTTACATGCTTCATTTGATCTTTTTAATCTACAAAGATTATTCTGGTAATATACCAGTGGCAAAGTAGTGGCAACCAAATGCCACTGTTAACAAAAAGATCATTACTTTATATCCACGGTTCGCAATGACTTGCTACTATTTATGTTTTTAAACATCCGAATAAGAGATCAATTTTAAAGATTGAAGATCAATCAAGGCTGTGCTTATGTTTTATTTAATCGGGGCTGTCCACGCCCATCTTTCTTCTAGTTTAAATCGCTATCGCTTCATTACCAAACATTATTTCACGCTATAGAGCGATTGAAATTGGTTGATTTCGATCAATTAAACCAATATTTTCATTATGACAAATTTATGATAAAGTTTCTGTGAATAATTTGAACACAATTATTTTTTAAATAGAAAAAGAACAAACGGTTAAATATATATAAAAATAAAGTTTGACAAATTGGGCTAATTTTTGTTCATATTTTTTTAAATCATTTTTGCTTGGTTTCAATTCTTGTGTAGAATTTTTTTAAATAAATTATAAATAATAAGCACCGTTAACATGGTAATCAGTAATTATATAAATGTCAAATAGTAGTTTAAAGTTTCGATCGATATGTAAACAAGACAGCAATTACGGTGCAAATTTAGTAACAATGATAATAAACAATAACAAGGATAATAACACCTGGTATTAGACACCGAAGCCAATAATTTGGTGTACTCAATACTAAATAAATATTACCGTTATTGACAGTTCAAAATATTTTTGTAACAAATATTATCAGGAAATTTCAATAAAATAGTGTATTACATAACTGGTGCGGAAAGTGACACTTTTCACACGAGGGCGACATTTTTCCTACGACCAAATATTGTGTTATGTGATTGTTTTATTTGTGACAGATTCTAATATTTTAGTTCTATGTATTTAGTGTATATTATAAATAATACTGTTTTATTTACGATACTTAAGTAGTAAAATATAATACACACAAATATTTATAATTAATATTTATTTGAAAACAAAACAATAACTATGGACGATAAAGAGATATGAAAACAATTTTAAGGGATTTTTAACGTTATTTTTTTTTTTTTGAAAATATTGTAAAAATTTCCAGAAAATAGATACTTCAAATATGGAACTGAGCACATGTGCAGTGTTTGCACAGTGGTTTAAGCGAGTGTCTTACTTTAGAACATTCAAAGTAAACCCTGCTTCGATTCAATGCGTTAGTTTTGTTTTTCAATGACAAAATTTATACGTTTTTTGTATAGTACCTACATTAGACGTTATGGCAAAACTATTTTGATTAAAAAACAGAATATTTGCAAATAGTAATATGTTGGAAACCTATTATTACAAATTCTCGAGATATTTATTCCGTGTAATTGTCTAACGTGTCATCGGGAAAAATCACCCTGTATAATTTTTGTCCGTTTGTGCTTTGTCTCATATTTATAGTTATTTAATTTGTAAGTGTAAATCAGAAAACCGTGTTTGATTGCTTGGATACCCTCCGTGCGGAAAGTAGCTTTCCGCACTAGTGCGAAAAAGTAGGACTTTTCATGGGGGTAGAGAGTGTGATAAGTGTTGCTTTCCAATGTGGTCGTAGGAAAAGAGTATTTTTAAAGAAAATGGATAAAGAGTGCAAAATTTTTTATATTCAGCAATTATTTCAGTACTTTGGACCAGGCGAAAGAGCTTACACCGAAGGTACCTAAGCTTGGGCTGAATGCTATTTAATGTTTAGCAGCTTTATGGAAAGAACAAAGAACAGCAAAGAGATTGCAAATTTGTGCATTATGTTTAAAACATTTCTAAACGTAGTGTATTCAAAATATGTTTTATTTTGTGTTGAAATGTGGAAGAATTTTTTGGATAATTTAATAGATGGTTCTACCAAAAGTTTCAAAGGTCTATTTGTCTTTTGTCTACCTACAATCGCTCGATTAAGCTGGCAGTGAACAGTCAGCAGAAATCTTTTTATGAGAATTTGTTGCTAAATAGTTGCTAATTAGTTAATGACCGATTTTGCTGCTATCTTCACAATAAGCTAATAGTAAAATCGCGAAACCGTGGTTAAGTAAAACAACTAATCGGTCAAAATGTTAATATAAAGATTAAAATCGGCTAAACATAATGACCGAAAACAGAACACTAGAGTCCTTGCTATCTTGAAACGGGGTTCTTGTTGACTTTAAATGGTTGTGAATTTTGTTTCTGGCTGCTAATAGCTTTAGTGATACCCAAAAAACCAGCAACAAAATAGAAAGAAAAAAAGGCTAAACCTGACCGGAAACGGAACAATGCTGTCTTAACAAGAGGTTTTTGTTTTAACATTAAATAAATTTTTTTGCTGCTTCACAATAGCTACAGACCAAATCGCCAGCAACAAATTTCACAACTATTTGAAGTCAACATGAACCCTGTGGCAAGACTGCAGTCCCGTCACTAGGCTCAACGATTTTAATCTTTTTCATATCTTTCTGTCGCTGTTTTTCAGCTACAAATTATCTAAAAATTCCGACCGATTAGTCATTTTATTTAACCGCAGTTTCGCGTTTTTACTGTTATGTTAACTGATTGTGAAGACAGCAGTAATTTGATTTACGGGAAATCGGTTTAAGCTACAAAATCGGTCATTCGGTAACTAATTGGCAACTATTTATAAAATTCACATGAAAAGATTAGTCATTTTTGTTGACTGTTAACTGCCAACTTAAAAAATCATTTTTTTAATAGGTTTTATTACGTTTTTTACGAATCCTATAACTAGGAGTATATGTTTATTTGCAGTAAGGAGGATAGAAGGAAGGAGAACGGTATTATATGGGGGACAAGTTGAAAAAGTGTCGATCTTTAAAAAGTTCACCGACATGGGGCTCGTGTAGATAATGGAAATTATAATATAATAAATAAATAATTCAAATGTTCCTAATTAGTAGTAATTCGTAATTATAACCTACAAAACTCATAAAATACCATCGATATTCATTTGACTTTTATAAACTTTTTTATTTCGAAAGTATGTATGTAACAATTTTAAAAAATGCGCAGTTATAAATTGAAAGCATTCCTTTTTTTTTCATTTTGTATTTTACTCTAATAATTAATGGCGCTGTTTCTAAAAACTTTCCACTTGCTACTATGGCGCCACCTTAATTTGTTACCTTCCGATGGATACTTTTTAATACATTCAGATGGTCCTCCTTCCTTCTACCATCCATCATTTGTAGGAAGCAAAATAAAATAGTTCTTCTTCTTCTTTATTCTTATTGGCCTTTGCCAAATGCACAATTGAACAGAAATAATACAGTGTCCATAGCAAATTTATTCTTATATTTCATATTTGTATACAAGAAATGTCTGTTTAAGATTCGTTTTTAATAATTTTACTTTTGCTTTTAATTCCAAAGTTAAATTCTTTCATTAACGTTTTTGAAGTGTTATTTATAAAGTCTATTATAACTACATAGGAACACTTAAAAAACAGCTGATATTTACACCGAATTATTAGTTCTGGGAGTCTAACTTCAGATGTCGCGTCATCCGCACTAACTCACGAATAGTAACGATAAGGGATAACAAAAGAGTAGGCAGATACATATACATAATAAAAAAAATACCCGAGCCTTTTTTTTGTCCAAACTCCGTATAAACCAGATTAGTCTGAAAAGTATGCACGCTCCACCAGATGCTGTTTCACCCTGGTAGAGCCTAAATACAACTTGAAGTTGTATCCTAGCATCTGAAGAAGACACAGTGGAACATGAGCTGTTAAAATGAATATAGCATAAATTGTCGAAACTATTTTTGAATATATTTGTTTTTATATAATTGGGTTGAAGCAAAAATTAAAAAAATCGACTCGAGTACCCTACTAATTAGCAATTTTTCTTGTTTAAGGTGAAGCTGTCTATGCATATATCTGTCTCTTAAGAATGATTTATATTAAATATTAATGCATCAACTGATTGTACTTCCCTGTCAAAACCTGTATTTTAGTAGCTAAAATCTCCATATTGTGTGCACTATCCTTGAATATTAAATATATTCTGCTTAAATAACTTATTCTAAGGATATAAAATGTAAGTCAATAAATAATTGCGTTTGCACTTTTAAACAACTATAGATGAAAATGGGAAATCTGGGATAAGGATCACCCTAAGTTTTGTACGGTAATCGGTTCCCCTGATTTCCAATTCAATCATAACGAAAAAAAAACTATATACTCCGACTCTTTTCTTTTGACTCTATTTTACTTATTTGTATATTATCAAGCAGATCAATATCAAAAAACAATCGAATTAAAAGAATTCTTGCAAATACTGTTGTACATTTGTATTTGTAATAAAAGCGGAAGGAATATATGAAAATAAAATTGACCAAACTCACCCTGTTTATTTTTGCCTCAAAAACACGTTGACAGAAGCTAAAAGCCGTACGTGCCCCACGACATTTCACAGGCTGCCTTTGAGTGACGGTACGGGGGTGAATAGGGGGTATGTTATAAGAATTCGCCGAAGAAAAATTGAAAGTGCGAAAGTAATGGAGCCAGATGTATACCGTCCTGTTCTGTTGCCAACATCAGTTATTATATTAGAAACACATTCCCTTTTTTGCTTTTTCCTTTCCGGTTTTAACTATGTATAAGTCTATCTCGCTCTTTATCTTGTTTCGGGGTAGTTCTAAGGACATGTGTTTGAATTGTTTTCGGTAAGTTTATCCAAAGGCGGAGCATTGTGTTTTTGAAGTCGAATAAATAGATGTATTTTATTTCAAACCATTACGCAATACAATAACAAGCTTGTATTAGGTTCTTTTATATTTAGTTTATATTTTTTGATCAGGTCGAATTTCGATAAACTTCTCTTCATATACCTAGTTAGTTACTCTTTAAGTTCAAATTTGAATATGCTTACTGTTAAGTTACAATTTGTTTAGGTATAAATATGCTATTTCCTTGTTAGCTGATGTACAACCTACTATCCTTTTTAGTGAAGCATACTCGTAAGAACAAAAAATTTCTTAAATTTGATGTTATACAACTAGGTAGTAATAAACCTTGCCATTATACATAGATAACATGTTATGAATACCTAATTCTAATACTTTGCAGTCAGTCTGCAGAGGTTTGTATGTTATTCAAAAGTTCTGACCACCAAAGGCTCACATTTACTTCTTAAACTTTTTATCCAGTTTCCTAAAACTTTCACCTAATTTTCAAACTACTTTTACACTGTTTTCGTGGTCGAATTTAACTCTATTAAATCTTTTTAATATTACTTAGATTCTTAGACTTTTAAGGATGTAGATTGTACTGCAAGTTAATTCTTAATTGATAGAAACAAACCCAAGTAGTTTAAGTTGTAGAAAAAGCCCTAGTGCTTCTACAAAAAAATTAATAAGTGGCTAAAAGAAACTTATCTTTTGAAAGGAATGCTATGAGAACCTAAACAAATGAAGCATTTGCCGATATGAGAAGTAATTGTCACGATAAAGACGATAAAGGTTTCTTATTTAAAATTCCAGTTATTTATTTAATTTATTTGTATCTTGGCAACGCCACTGATATCTGGCAAACCCACCAATTACAGCATATGGTATTTGTAGATCAAACACATTATATTGCACATTCACAGTCGAAAATCTAATAATATATGACTTCAGTTGCCTGCTTGATGGTAATATCAAATTACCTTCATGGTATACACACCCTCTCACCCTCTTTGACTAATCCTCTGGGGATGAATGTGGCTTGTTTGTTCTTTATATGGAACGAAACAATTATATGTACAAATATTACGTGTAGGTAGGTATCATTAATATGCGGTTTTTGTGTTAAACTTGAAGACTTTATTGTGGTGTTTATGTTCTTTTGATCTTATTAACGACTCGTATCATGTTGTTAGGTTTTTAATTCAAATTTTAGGAGAACTGAAGAACCAGCTTGCTAAATAAATGTCGTTGAAGGCAAATCTGAACCAAACCTTTAAAAGTTTCTTCGTTAAACATTGCTTTTGGTTTCACATACACATTTTTTTTTGTATTTATAGAATTGGTTGAAAAGTTTTAAAAACGACACCTATTAACCAGTAGAGGAATCAAAATTTATAATGTATTTTAATATTTCGTTTTTCATTTAAATACAAAAAAAATCTATTTTGATTTGTCAATTCATTCTTTGTTTACAAGCCATTTAGAGTTGACGTGGCAGTGTATTTTGTTACGATGAATAAAAACAAATATCGAGCAGTGATAAAGTTATTTGATCTGGAAGGTTTATCAGCAACAGAATTTCAAAAAAAATTATGATAGTGTTAACGGAATCTGCTCCTTCATTTCCACCTTTTGCACGTCCTAGAAGTGCAACAACACCAGAAATTATTAAAATCATAAGAATCTCAGACTATCGAGTACCCCATATTTTACTCAAAGAATTACATATGAAGAACTTGTTCGAAAAGTTAGTGCCGCATTCGTTAACAGTTTAACAAAAACTGAAGCGTTTTTAGCAGAATAAAACCGATTTTGCGAGTCGTTTTACAACTATCGATGAGACTTGGATCTACCATCATAATCCTAAACTGAAACAAGAATGTTTACGATGGACTGAAGTTGGTTCATCAGCTTCAAAAAAAGGTTATGGCATCAGTTTTTTTTTGGATGCAAAAGGAGTTTTGTTGATTGGTTATCTTTAAAAAGGTAAAACAATTAACTCTGAATATTATTGCAACCTTTTGGGCCAGTTGAATAAAAAAAATTCGTGAAAAAAGACCCTGTTTGCAGAAGAAAAATTGGCAGACTAACATTTAATAATGTGTGTGACTAACTAATTAAAACACATTTTTTTGCCAAAATTCGTTTTTATTCATCAACATAGTCCCCTTTTAGGAAGATACAATCATTCCAACGCTTTTCCAATCTTTCGATACCGCCTTTGTAAAACGATTTTTTTTTGCCTTCAAAATAGGCGTTAGTTTCGGCGATTACTTGATCATTTAAGCCAAATCTCTTACCACGGAGCATCTTTTTGAGGTCTGCGAAGAGCCAGTAGTCGCTGGGGGCCAAATCTGGAGAATACGGTGAATGGGGAAGCAATTCGAAGCCCAATTCGTTCAATTTTGTCATCGTTTTCATTGATTTGTGACACGGTGCATTGTCTTGGTGGAACAACACTTTTTTCTTCGTCATATGAGGCCGTTTCTTTGCGATTTCGTCTTTTAAACGCTCCAATAACGCTATATAATAGTCGCTGTTGATGGTCTGACCCTTCTGGAGATAGTCGATGAATATTAATCCATGCGCATCCCAAAATACAGACGCCATAACCTTGCCAGCCAACTGCTGCGTCTTTGGTCGCTTTGAGCGGCTTTCACCGGCTGCATGCCACTCAGCAGACTGCCGATTTGACTCTGGAGTGAAATGGTGGATCCATGTTTCATCCATTGTGATGTACCGACGCAAAAACTCCGACTTATTGCGCGTAAACATGTCCAAACAGCTCTTTGATTCATCGATTCGTTGTTGTTTTTGCTCCGGTGTGAGCAAACGCGGCACCCATTTGGAAAACACCTTTTTCATACCCAAATGTTCGTGTATTATGGTGTGTACACTGCCTGCTGATATCTTTAGAATGTCAGCAATCTCCCTCACTTTCACTTTACGGTCGGACATAATGATTTTCAGTGTTTTTTCAACGTTTTCCGGAATAATAGCGTCATTTGGCCTTCCAGTAGATGGAATGTCATCGGTGTCTGTACGACCACGTTTGAATTCGGCATACCATTAACAAATGCTTCTTTTTGATGGAGCAGAGTCCGTATAATGTTTTTCAAGCCATTCCTGGCATTGAACATTATTTTTTTTTTTTCATTAAAAAACAATGATAACTCAGCACACGGAATTGCTTTGAATTCATTTTTTTTAAACTCAAAAGTAGCGTCACTTAAAGCACTGTAACTTGTAAACAAATGGTCGGATTAACATATGATTTTGACGGTAAGCCTAAAAAGGTTGCCACTTTCGAAAAAAAATATTGATTTAGTACTAGTGCTGCCATCTATGTGCCAGTCACACACATTATTGAATGAATGTAATGAATGTATTATTGTAAAATATGCACTCAACCTTTAGTTATTTGCTCCAAATTTGGCAGTTCGGTTTTCAACAGCCAAAAGTGGTTGAGTTTTAAAATTTTCCTCCTGTTTACAAAATGAGTAGGAAAGTTGTTTGTAAGTTAAAATAATCTAATTTAAACTTTAAATAAGTATTTTCATAAATAAGAATTATTGTGATAATCGCAGAAGATCCATCATTTAAGGAACTATTATTTTTCTTACCTTTTCTCTAAATACCGTCAACATTTTATACGTAGTTTAAAAGCGCGAAATCAACAGTCAAAATTAAATTCAACAATAACCCGGTCCTCGATTGTGTGTAAGGGCAATCCAAGGTGAGCCGGTATGGCATTGTATTAGTGCCCAATTTCAATTTATGAACGTCTACGTCTAGATATAGGTACTGGATTTTGTGTAGGTACTCTTCTGGTACCGGAGTACCGAAATAGCCACATAGTTACATCGCTAAAATCTACTGAAGTTCGCGCTCTCTTCAAACCAGGACAGAGTGTAATTTTATTCGCATCATTCGGCTACATTTTAAATCTTTAATCTATGATATCATATTTTTAAATTTATATGTACTTGAATAGCTATCTCCGTTAATTTGTTGTTCCAATTTATACTGATAGTTTATCAAGGAACAAGGATAGGTAAAATAAATATTGCCAGCACAAAACAAGCATAATAAATAATAAATATATTTAAGTGATTAAAGTAATTCCGCGAGGAATTCAATGTTAAAATTGCTAAAAAACAAATGAAGGGAAATTGCAAAAAATCGGAATGATAATAAAAACCAATGAACACTTTAACCTTGCTTTTCGACCTCTCAGATGCGATTTGAGTTTCTACGAAAGTTAGTGTATCCAAAACAGCCTCACGAAATACATTACCAACTTGATTTATGTATATTGCCGATTGTTGCCAGTAAAGTACAATAATTTCAATTCGTATTATAATAATTATTAGACAAGTCTTGTGGGATACCATCGATGGTATTTCGGCCTTCGAAAATTTTAATAGCCCAAACAAGTTCTTAATTAGTTTATTATGCAGTAAGTACATTTAGACAAAATAGTCCATGTGCTTTATATAAAAATTATTTATATTAAAACTGTTATAATACAATACCTAATTGTAAGTTCGTAGAGTATCATATTAAATGCATTTTTGGTAAATTCGATTTAATTATTCAATATAATTGCCTTCGAGGGCGATACAACAATTATAGCAGTGCTAAATGTCTTTCCAACAAACATCTGCTAAGAGAAAAAGTCACCGAGAGCCAGATCAGGGGAATAAAGTGGTTTTGGAACATATTTTTACTCTATTTCATGGTATTTGTAAATAGTTTTTATGGATTTAGGTATAACACGCTGCATTATCTTAATGAAACAACTCTTTATTTTCAAAATTGTCCGTTTTTTCATCACTTCACGCTTCTAATGCTCCAAAACGGCTATTTATAATTGCTGTTAATCTGTTTCCAACAAACATCTTTTGAGGTCTGCAAACAGAAAAAAGTCACTGAGAGTCGGATCTGGAGAATAAAGTGGAGTTGGAAGATATCCTTAGGTACTTTATTTCATGCAATTTGTACACAGATATTATTTAATTAGGTATAACAATCTGCATTATCCTAATGAAACAATATTTTATTTTCAAAATTGGCCGATTTTCAACATTTCATGCTTCTAACGCCTCAAAACGGCTATTTAATAATTGCCATTGATGTGTTTCCAACAAACATCTTTTGAGGTCTGTAAACAGAGAAAGTCACTAAGAGCCAGATCTGCAGAATAAAGTAGATTTTGAAGATATCCTTACTCTATTTCATGCAATTTGTACACAGATATTTTTTAATTAGGTAAAATTATCTTAATAAAACAGCATTTTTTTAAATATTTGTATTTTGTAATTTCATCCTTCAAAAGCTCCTAAAATAAATACCTTTTATAAGTAATCTATTAATAATGTACCTTGCGTATTACAAAATACTCTTGTCATGATCTTTACAGCAAATTGGTCCTTTGTAGTCTGTTCATCGTATTGAGTCCACTCGACTCATATTGATTGGACTCTGGGTATAGTGAAGGCCATATATATTGATGAAAAAAATTGTCTTTATTACGTTCGAATATCGCTAAACATTGTTCTAATATCTAAATCAACAATACATTGTTGCTTTTCATCAACTGTAAGCCTACTTTTCACCTACCTTGCACAGAGCTTTCGTATGTCCAAATATTCATCCACGATATGTCCAACACGTTCCTTTGATATCTTAGCTATCTCAATCCGCTTCATTCTAAGATAGTTCAAAATTATTTTGTAGAATTTTTGTTATCTTTGTAACTGCCACCATGGCGTGCATCTTCGATATCCATATTACCCTCTTTAAATTTAGCAAACCACTTTGATTTTGTTGGTGTAAAGTCCAAATAATATTTATTGAGCCTAACCTTGGCCAAAACACAATGCTTTAAGATCTTATTGTCCCCCGTTTCTGAAATTTATATACTTTTCTTTTAACGGTTGGTAATAACTAAACATTATATGGATTTTTTATAGTAGCACTTTCTATGTGTCAGCACATCTAAAATATATTTTTGAAGTAAAACTTCTTTAGCGACACTAGGAGTAAAAAAGTTATTCTAACGGACGTGACGTCATTCTAATAACAGAAACCGGAAACAAAACCTAATACTGACACGATTTTGCATGGGCGCCGGCAGCAGGGTGCAAGAGGGTGCGCTTGCACCCCCCTGCTATGAAAGAAAATACCTGAATTTACCAGAAAATTATATATTTTTTTAATTTTGTTATTAAATTATTGTTTGAATAAAAACTAAAGGCGGCGCGGTTGCTGTCCAAATCATTCTACATTCTATATATATATATTAGATCATAATAGTGTGTAGATGCAGATGCACCCCCTGAAAATAATCTTGGCGGCGCTCATGCGATTTTGCCTCCTATATTAAATAAAATTAAATCTGTAATTGTATGAATTGACAGCTGATCATCTTGTCAATCGAAATACATTCCTTTATATAAATAGTTTTTTGTGTATAAAGTGTTTGTATTAAATATGAATAAACAATGTGGATTTATTAATGAAGAAAGTGATGAAAAAATATTGATTGAAAATGAGTGAATAGGTAGGTACTCTATATGCATAAATTTTATTTTTGGTGTGTAATTACACTATTTATACCTAATTATTTATACTTATTATTTATACCTAGCTATTTTCGTTTTATAGACTTACAGAGCTAAAAAGAAAAAGAAATTGTGAACGTCAAAGGGGATATTATAAGCGCCAGAAAGATTTGAAGAAAAATGACGAGACAGCCACATTCATTATTATTTGATTAAGTAAGTTTATATACATACATACATATTATAATAGTAAATAATTGTTTATACGGAATCTTTAAGTTGAGTAAAGAAGCATGTTGCACGTTTTTGTTCATAAAATAATAATATTCAAAATATTTTAACACTTTCTTATACTTATTTTAGGTTTGGTTAGGTAGCCATAAAGGCCATAAAACCACTAGTCAAGATGGCTGATCTTTTACCACCAATAACAGATCCTTCGTAGACGTGAAGGAAACAAACTTAACTCAGGATTTTAAATTTTATGGAATATGCTATAAAATGCTACAAAATGAAATGGTTATCTAACTATCGAAGGCTCTTGTGTTGTGATGTATTACAATAAGGTAGATACAGCTACAAAATCACACATTCTAAACGTAATGTGTGTATATTTTTAATATTGTTTACCTATTATTGAAGCAAAACTTCTTTAGGCACGACTAGGGGTAGATTCTAACGGAAGATTCTGATGGAAGTAACTGTATAATTTCAGCTATGGGAGGAGTTTAAATTTCCGAAATTTATTTATGAAATTTTCAAACGGTTTTAAATACATTAATGGTATTTATAGACTAAAATCTATGTTTCACATTTTAGTTATCATAAACCTATTATTTCATATATAAAAAAAATAATGATAACTTTCAAATTCCTATTTCTAATGAATAATATAAATATAACATCTCATTTTTTTTGTAAAGTATATAGGCAATAAATATGATTGAATTGTAATTAAATATTTATTTTCCGATACGTACGTCAACAAGTTTTACTTCAATCGCGCGTAAAGGTTACACGCACACTCTTTTTTTTTGTAAAATTAGATTAAATACAGCACTAAAAACATAGCTATGTAGTATCCATTATTTTAATTTAATAATTGTTAATTTTTTTATTAACAATCAAGTTTCATAAAACCACAAAACAATATTAAAACAATAATTTTGATAATACCAAAGAAAACTCAAAGTCTAGTACCACAAAAAACATTTAATTTAAGGGCTAAGTTTCGGGAATAAATATTCCCATCAACAGGCCCTCAAAAGTATGCACAAAAAAGGAAATAACATTCAAAAATGTGGAATTAAAGCCAACTATTCCCGTTTGCAGTTAGAGGGACAACATAACTTATAGACCGGTTTCGGCCTGTTGGGCCTCGTCAGTATAAGGTATATGTTGTGGTCAGCGAGCTTAAGGCATAATCACTGACTGAAGAATGTACTAAAATCGCGACGCATTTATAACCACAGAGTGGTGCAAATGTAAACGACGCGAAAGTAGTGACATCTTCCCCTCCAACTGCAAAACAGAAATCGATTTGATTGAAATTAATTCACACATATTCGGTGTTCAAAAAGAAATTACAAAAATGACGGATGATGATCGCCAGACTGGCATTTCTTAGAAAGATAAAATCATCCATTATCTCAAATGTGGTCCAATGGTAATACCAAAGAAAACTCAAAGTCTAGTACCACAAAAAACATTTAGTTTAAGGGCTAAGTTTCGGGAATAAATATTCCCATCAACAGGCTCTCAAAAGTATGCACAAAAAAGGAAATAACATTCAAAAATGTGGAATTAAATCCAACTATTCCCGTTTGCAGTTAGAGGGACAACATAACTTATAGACCGGTTTCGGCCTGTTGGGCCTCGTCAGTATAAGGTATATGTTGTCGTCAGCGAGCTTAAGGCATAATCACTGACTGAAGAATGTACTAAAATCGCGACGCATTTATAACCACAGAGTGGTGGAAATGTATACCTTATACCTTATACTGACGAGGCCCAACAGGTCGAAACTGCAAACGGGAATAATTGGCTTTAATTCCACATTTTTGAATGTTATTCTCTTTTTTGTGCATACTTTTGAGGGCATGTTGATTGGAATATCTATTCCCGAAACTTAGCCCTTAAATTAAATGTTTTTTGTGGTACTAGACTTTGAGTTTTCTTTGGTATTACCATTGGATTACATTTGAGATAATGGATGATTTTCTCTTTCTAATAATTTTGATATTAGACAACCATGTTACATTCGGACTGACTCGAATCTGTGATTTGTATTTATAGCCTATAGCGCCTTAAACCGTTTGGCTAGGGATAACCCTAGCGATAAATCTGTGTTTTTGATCATATTGTAATTCAACTCATATCGTTAAATAGGTTCGAATCATTACTTAGGAAAATAAAATAAACCGTATAAAATAATATATTTCTTTGTTCCCGAGATTTGATGGAAACCGACCAGTATATTAAACATTTTTATTGACACATTCTATAACATAAGAGAAAATATCTTTATATCTACATTAATAAATTAAATTTAATATTTATCCTATTTAAAAGGCAGAAGTGAAAATACTAATAAACATTTAACTTTATTTAATTCCTAAACACATACACTGTAATTTGTAAATTATACAAAAAGAATTGAGCGAAATATAAACACAATTAAAATCTGTATTTGCATAAACATTACTTAGAATTGTTCCGGTCTCGTTATTTTGCAAAAAAAAAATATAATTGTAGAGTTTAGAACACCAATTATATTCCGGAACGAATCATATGTAAATTTCACAATATTTAATCATCCAACAAATGGTGACAAAAAGGTGATTTAAATTTAACTCGCCCACTGACTATATAATCATAGAATTTACACAATTTATAGTTAATAAAATTTGGGTATTCATTTTTAAATAACATATTACCTTTAGTAAAAAAGTAATTTTAGTAGTAAATTTATTCAGTTGTTTACTTTGATAATAGATTGACTTCCTAATTATTTTTCTCTTTTATTAATTAGGCAATTAAACAAAGTACTTAAAGTAATAGATTATAATATTTCCGTAATTTCGTATAAATTATTATAATACTGACAATACGGATTCTCTTAATATTCTATATTGATTTATATAAATCAAGTTTTTAAAACTTTTCACGCTCACCTCGTTTAGCTTTTAAATTCAAAAATTTTATAACGCTTTCAGTAGTACACATACTTTTTTGGAGACATAGTTTTCTTATTGCGAGGATAGCTGAGACTTGTAAAATCTGAAGACGTGATGTCATGACTGTCAGGATACGTAGTGTAATACGTTTGGTCGAAATATACATTAGAGCGAAATGACAAGTGATCATAAATGATTTTAATTGATCACAACTAATCACAACTGATCATAGACAGGGCACAACAAAAGTGACTTAGAGTTGGCGGGCACAAAAATAGTGACTCTAGAGTTTGATGTTCCCATTGTCGATTTGACAAAAATCTCTCTCTTATTAACATCATGCTATATGTGCTTAGGAAGAAAATGAGTGTCACATGTGACATGAGTTAAATTTAACGACCAAAAAACGATTTGATGGCTAGGCATTCATAGCTTAGTTGTTAGAGCGTCAGCGCGTATAGCTGAAAGTTCAAATGCGACTGCATTTTGCTTCTACACAAAAAGCGCAATAAGAGTGTTCTTTATATAAAGACACATTGATTTTTGAGAAGAAGGGTTGAAGCTTATTGTAGTAAAGAACAGTAAATAAAAGAGTAAAAAAAAGAAAATTTCAAAAACTCCTTGAGAGGTATCTCAAATAACCGTTTACTAAACTTTTTAATTCATTTGAAAACACAAATATATCTCAAATAACCGTTTACTAAACTTTTTAATTCATTTGAAAACACAAATATATTTGGATGAGTTCAATAAAATTCCGCGTTGAAATGGTTATGTAACGACTCACATGCGTTGGTACCTCTTTTTCTACTCGCTGAACATAAAGCCCTTATTTCTGATGGAATTCTTGCTGACTCAGTAAATAGTCACAAAAAGAGGTTACCCTAAAATCTAGGTATGAGGTCTTCTACAAAACAGCTAAAAACTTCGTTGTCTTTCAGAAAAATAAGGCGAAATGTACAACGTAACCATTGTCCTATTCGGCTCTCTTTGTGGGTGTACTCTCCTTTAAGACCTAGGTTTTAGATTTTACGCATACAAGCTTGCGAAATATGAAACCTGCAACCCATTAATGTAATATACAGTCCGTGCCACCTTGTGTTTTTATTCTTCAAAGTCGCACGCGATTTCCGCTGGAGTAAAAGACATGCATCTATTACGGATCGGAAGATTTCTAGGTAACTTTCTGCTTTTTTATTTTTAACTAAAGCAAAAAACTAGCATGTTATGTAAAAAATTGTGAAGAATTGCGAAGAATTAAAAGTTTCATCACTCATCACAAAAAAACTTTTTTTCTTCACAAAGAAACTGTAAATTTCTTTTGTTGCTAAAAATAATGATTCCGCTGTTAAAAAATTTTCTCCTGTCTATGTTTGTATATCAATATTTTCCAATATTTCAAAAACATCGTTGATATTTTTTGGGAGAGGAGGAAGTAGTTTGCTTTTGGAGCTGTATATAGCTTTTCGAATATTTGCTACATCATTTGAGGTAACCGAATGAACTGCATCGCCAATTTCCAAATTAATAATTTTCTTTAGACGAACAGAAATATTTTCCACTGCATACCTTTTAGCACTATTCGGAAATATATATGTTGTTATGGAATCATTGGTGCTCCTCAGATTTGGTGATAAATTTATTATGATTTCTGATTTGCTTCCAGCTATAGGGTCGTGCTCTACTTTCAAAATAATATTCACTTTATTTAAAACAGTTTTATTTTAAGATTTTAACTTCAATTATAAATATTTATCAATTTTCAAAATTACAACTCTCTCTTCAATTTCAAAATTCGTAATAATCCAAATTCTTTATTCCCCCGTCCCTAGGTAACCTTTTTTAAAACAAAATATATAAAACAAAAATAAACAACTCTCTACACTTTCTGAAATAAAATTTTTAAACACCTATATAAAGACAGTTACCTATTATCAAATATAAAAAAAATTTATCCAATCAAATCATAACAAAATCCCCCTAAATTTAAAAATAAAATTTTCTTTTAAGACATATTTTATAATTTTAAATTTATTCTATATTTACTTTTCTATCAGATCATCCCTTACTATTCTACCTTTAAGTTACAATTACTTTCGATTTCTACCCCTTTTTAATAATTTTACTTTGTTTTATTTAATCAATTTCTTCCCTATATTTATATATATTTTCTATATTAAATATTCCTCTAATTTTATTTGTATAAGGATCTTCTAATTCATAACTATTTATAACATTTTCAGTTTTCACAATATAAGGTCCTTCATATAACAATTGTAATTTTGCCATCTCATTTTTGTTCCTATTTCCTATTTGTAAATTTTTTATAATTACTAAATCTCCTTTATTAAGTTTAACAGGTTTTTTTACTTTCTTCTTAATTTTTTTATAATATTTTTCCCATATTCGCATTAATCTTCTTTTTACATTATGTTTTATCTCTTCATAATCCTTTTGATTTTCAAACTCCCATATTCTTTCTGGATTTTCTCCTTTCATTAAATATATTGGTGTTTCTTCTGTACATAAATTTGGACTTTCATTTAAATATTTTTCTACATTCTCTATATAATCCTCCCAATCTTAATGATTTTTATCTTTCAATAATATTCTTAAAAATGTTATTATCTCTCTAATATATCTTTCTGCTGGATTTGCTGCTGGATGTCTTATACTGATTGTTTTAACAATAATTTCTAAATTTTCACATTTTTTTATCCATCTTCCACTTTGAAAATAAGTAGCATTATCTACAATAATTTTCTTAGGTTTTCCTACATCTCTTATATAACATTGTAATATTCTATTTATATTCTTAAAATTGGTCCTTTTACATGGATACAATTTAATATAAGTATTTTGAAAATACATCCACAATTACTAAAATATCTTTATTTTTCTTTTCATTTATTATCAAATTACTAATGAAATTAATTGCTACCACATCTAATGGATTTTCAGATATAATACTTTTCCCTATATTTTTATTTTTCCTGTTCTTACTTTTAGCTAATTGACATATATTGCAACTTCTAGTTATAAATTTTAAAACCTTATAATCTTTTTTAAAAAAATAATTTTCTCTAAATAATAACCACAATTTTCTAGATCCAATATATCCAAATCTAAGATGTAATTCTTTTAATATTTTTATTCCTAAATTTTCCTCAATAATATATAATTCTTGATTACCTAATTTTTTTATATATACTCCGTCTTTTAATTCTAAATTATTCTTATCTCTATCTAATAGTTTTTGTTGACTAAAAATTACTTCCTGTTTTGAAAATATTCCATCTATATTTTTAAATTTATTTAATACAATTCTAATAGTCTTTCATTTTTTGAATTACAATTATTTTCTCTTGATAAAGTATCAGCCACTATATTATTTTTACCTTCCACATATTTTATTTCAAAATCATATTCCTGTAATAATAAACTCCATCTATATATTCTATTATTGGAAAATCGATTATTAATAACATTTGTTAAAGCAAGATGATCAGTTTCAATGGTAAATCTTCTTCCCAATAAATAAAACCTTAATTTCTGAACACAAAATACAATACTTGCAAATTCTAACTCTGAGACACTATAATTTTTTTCATAATTTTTAGTTATTCTAGAAATAAAACATATTGGAACTTCCATATTATGTTGTATCTGCACTAATACTCCTGCTAATCTTTCTTTCGATGCATCTGTTTTTAAAATAAATGTTAATTATAATCAGGATGATATATTTTTAATTTTTTATTAAATATTTCTTTTAATTCATTACACACTTTTTCTTGTTCATCTGACCATTTCCATTTCACTCCTTTTCTAAGTAATTCCATTAATGGTATTTGTTTATATGTTAAATCTGGAATTAATTTTTTATAATAATTCAACATTCCTAAAAATCCTCTAACATTTTTTAAACATTTTGGTCTTACAAATTCCACGATTTTTTTAATTCTTCCTTCATCCATAGTTACTCCATCTTTATCTATTTTATATCCTAAATATATAATTTCCTTTTTATAAAATTCACATTTTTCTATATTTATCTTCATGCCTGCTTTATCTAATTCTTCAATAACTAATTTTATATGTCTAAAGTGTTCTTCTTCATTATTTGAAAAAATTAAAATATCATCTACATAATGAACAACAAAATTTTCATATTTATCCAAAATTTTATATAATGCTCTTACCAAAGCTGCACATGCAATTTGTATTCCAAATGGAACAACTTTAAACTGATATATAACACCATCTACACAAAAACCTGTATATTTTCTACTTTGTTTTTCTAACGGAATTAACCAAAAACTATGCTTCATATTTTACTAAAAATTTGTGTTCCTGTAATTCTTCCAAAAATAGCATCAATATTCATTGGAGCTTCATATTGAGGTAATGAAAATTTATTTATATTTCATGCATATAAACATAAACGTAATTCTCCATTACTTTTCTTTACTACAACAATTGAATTTATATAAGAAGTGTTACTTTTTTCAATAATTCCATTATTCAACATTGTTTCTATTTCTATCCTTACTTGTTTCCTATATTGGTATGGAATTGGATATGTTTTAATTTTAAAATTTTCTATTCCTTTTACTTCAAATTTATGTACATATTCTCTTACTGTTCTATTCTCTGCTTCCATTAGACCTTTATGATTTTTAAGCAATTCTTCTATTTTTCTTTCATATTTTTCATCACAATTAATTGTATTTTCAACCATAGTTCTCATTATTATATAATCTTCATTATTTTGGTTTTTATTTTCTTTTATCATATTAATAATATTATTTCCTATTTCTATATTTTTTTCTTCATAATTAATAATAACTTTATGTTTTTCCATATCATCTGTTCCCAAAACAATATCGCACTCCATATTCCCAATAATTAAAAATTGCATTCTATATTCATCATTTCCAATTTTCACTTCTTTAAATATAGATTTATTTACTTCACCTAATTTTTCTCCATTTGCACCTATTAATTTTATTTTCGGAATTTTAATAATTTCTTCTTGTATACAATTTTCGACTATTTCTTTTTTTATTAATGATGCTTTTGATCCTGTATCAATTAAAATTTTATACTTTTTATTTTCTATAATCCCATCTATAAATATTAATCCAATTTTATTATCCTTTATATTTTCATAATTATTTTCTAATTTTATAAATTCTATCGGATGTTGATATATTGATCTTTTATACTTTGAATTTTGAGAGTGCATATTTAAAAATTTTCATTACTATCCCCATTGTTTTCTTCATCAGGTTGTCTTTCTATTCTGTCTTCTATTCCCCTTATTTGGTTTATTCTTCTTTCTTCATTTCTATTATCTCTATTTCCATTGTTATTTTCTGAGACTGTATTTTCATACCTATTTTCTCTTATTTCTCTATTATTCCTTGATTGGTATCTTCTATTATTAACATTTAAAAATCGTCCATTCCCATTACCATTATTTTCATATCTTCTATTTCCATTTCTGTTTTCTTGTTGTTATTCATTTCTTTGATTATTACCATTATTTCGATTCTGATTATTTTGACCTTGTACTTCCCTTCTATTCCATTCTCTCCATTCAGTATTTCTCCTATTCATTTGTCTATTTTCTCTTTCATAATTCATATTTTCATTTCTATTTCTATTCTGATTATAATTACTTCCTCTTCCTATATTTTCTGAATTTGATCTTTGATCCAAGATTTTTAAATTTCTTTCAACTCTTCCCAAATAATGTATAAAACTATCCATTTGATTTATGTTTTGTAACGCAATAGTTTCTGCTATTTGTGCATCATAATGTCTTGAAATATAAATAACTATTACTTCTTCTCTCATACCTGGTTCCAAATATTGAGCCATGTTATATAATTTTAATGCATAATTAATTAAATTATTACTTATTCCTTATTCTATAATTAAATTTTCCAAAATATAAATTTTCTCTACATATAGCTTGTTGTGATTCTCCCCAATAATGTTTTATAAATTCTCTTTCAAATTCTTCAAAAGTATTGATTCTTACTTCTTTAGTTGCAAACCATAAAGCAGCATTCTCCTTTAACATTCCTTTAATTATTTCTTTCCAATTTTGTTTATTCTTGATTATATATAACTGTATTAACAAATGATTTTGGATGAATATTCTGAATATTTCCATTAAATTTAATACTTTCATCATGACTTATATTAATACATGATCCTACATTCTATCATTATGTTGATTTTGTAAATTTTCTATTTCTTCCACTTTTTCTTCTATTTTATAATCTTTTCTAATTCATTCAATTTTTTATTTGTATTAGTATTGATTTCCTTTATTTCATCTTGACATTCCTTGTTAATAATTGTTTTAATTTTTACTTCTTGTAACTCCTCTATTTCCGTTATTCTTGCTATTATTTCAGTTCTCATTTCTTTCTTTGTTTCTTCCAAATTTTCTTTGTTTATTTCCATTTGTTTCCTCATTTCATCTTTAAATGCTTCTTTATTTTTGTTCATTTCTTCTTTAACTCCATGTAAATCTGATCTTATTAATTCAATTTGCTCAGTCATGTCTTTTTTTATAGAATCCATATTCTTATTCATGTCTTTTTTCATAGAATCCATATTTACATTTATTGCTTCCATATTTTTATTCATTTCTTCCTTATTTTTGTTAATATCTTGTTTTATTGCTTCTGTATTTTTGTCATGTTTTTCATTCATTTTTTCTAAAAATTTAAACATCCTTTCCATGTCACTTTCTTCATGTTTATTACCATTACTTTCAATAATTGCTTCTATAATTGTGGTATTATTTTTATCTCCCGAATCATTTGTTTCCATAATATGTATGTCATCATCTTTTTGATTATCTCCTTGTTGCATCTGTAAATCCTGTTTCTTGTTTTGTCTTCTTCTTGTTTCCATTTTATTATTATTTATTATTCAATTTATTATTATAATAATTTAAATTTTAATATTAATTAGATTTATAATATAGTATAATATTAATCAATCATATATCAATTTAAATTTTATATGTCTTATTGACACTGTCAAAAAATTTCAATTTTTATAAAATATGTCTCAAAATTATGTATCCCCCCTATTTCAAATATAAACAACAAACTAAAAACTGTCTCTATATAAGGATTTAAAAATCTTACCCCAGATTACAATTTTCTAATAATTTTCAATTCTGCTTGAGTTTCACTTGACTATCCTGACTTTCCTCTATCGGCAGCTTCTTGTTGTTATTCAGTTTCTTTTCAATGGTCTCCTATTATCAGCTCACGTTGGGCGTCAATTTGTTATGGAATCATTGGTGCTCCTCAGATTTGGTGATAAATTTATTATAATTTCTGATTTGCTTCCAGCTATAGGGTCGTGCTCTACTTTCAAAATAATATTCACTTTATTTAAAACAGTTTTATTTTAAGATTTTAACTTCAATTATAAATATTTATCAATTTTCAAAATTACAACTCTCTCTTCAATTTCAAAATTCGTAATAATCCAAATTCTTTATTCCCCCGTCCCTAGGTAACCTTTTTTAAAACAAAAATAAACAACTCTCTACACTTTCTGAAATAAAATTTTTAAACACCTATATAAAGACAGTTACCTATTATCAAATATAAAAAATTTTTATCCAATCAAATCATAAGAATATATATATATATATATATAAAATTTCGCATTTTGGAATAAAGTTTCTTCCTAATGTTGGCATTTTACATCATTTGCTGACCCTCCTACGATTGACGCTTTCCCGATCGTTATCTTAAAATTATAAAAAATTAAATTTTAACGCGTCGTTAAATTTGTCATATTTATATATATATATATATATATATATATATATATATAGACATATATCTATATATTTGGATCTACAGCGGAGTTTCATGATTATGTTCACCAATTGCTTCCAATACCACTGCCAATACCACTGTTTCTCTATGATCAACTTTTAAAGTAGCCTTGCATTTGTTTTTTGAGCACCTATATTTCTCACAGTTTCTCTAAATTTTATCTTTCCGAAAAGTGAAATTATACAAAACTATAAGTTTTTTGACCCCGTCCACTCCATATAAAGTCCATTTTTAAAATAAAATCTTAAATTAAAATCCCCACTTTATAAGAACAATCCCTACCTACTATATTCATTAACACATTTGAGTTTTCCCTTAACACATTTAACTTTCATTATAAATAATTTAGTTTATTGATAATTTAGTTTAAGATATATTTTGTTTATTATTATTTGTACAGTTTATTAAATTTCGGAGTATTTATCTGTTCTGATTGGCAAATGATACTTTCCCTTATTCCACTCTAGAAATATATTACAAATCAGAGTTTGTAAATTTTCTACCTACTGTCTTTTAGCACAACTATCAAGATTAAGGAAATCCATCTGCAAGTTTTGAGAAATTCTTTTAATCCTTCCATTGCACCCAATCGTCATATTAAAATGAAGGTAAAATTTCTGCACCCTATGGGGCATAATACATACTATGATTGCCCTTCATCGACATACACCAAACTAATTTTATGTTTTTCATACGTATGTTAAGACAAATCAGAGTGTTAAGAACTATGCTTTCACTCTTCGGTCACTCCTGAAGTGCCACACCAGGTGTTTATATTTCTGCATTAAATTTTACAAAAAATGATATAAAATAAGTATCCAAAGATTTAGACGGAGAATATATTAAGTTATATAAAAATAACGTACGTAAACGTTGTAGAAATAGATACTTTTGCAGGTTTAAACAAACCTAAAACATAGAAAACATATAAAAATTGAGATCCATAAATATATCTATATTAATTTAAAAAATATACACGTTACTTAACCCATAAATAACGTCAAATAAATAAAAAACAATAAATGCTTCTAACATTAACGTTCCTTTTCTACTTTGTAAGCAATAAAAATTCTTCGTATTTCGATAGAAAATGCAGATTGAATATCCATGTAAACCAATCTGGTTACGTAAGTTTTCGGTACCGATTTTGTTACTTAAAAGATTTAAAAGGCATACCTATATTTTATGGCTTTATATTTTATTACAAGGATCTTGATTAAAAACTGGTTCTAAGAAGGAACTTTAGTTTTTAAGTACCCAAAATAATAATTGGATGTATAAATTTAAAAAAATATTAGTTACCTATTTGAGCGATCGGATCACCTCTGAAACTACGTGTACTAGGTCAAAGAACTTGTTTTGTTCCCATAATATATGAAAACCAGACCAATTCCTGTCATAAGAAATCATTATAGTTGAGTGAATATAGAAAATTGAAATTTTATGATATTAATGGCATTAATTTTTTTAATATTTAACGATTAAAAACATCTATAATAAATTAGCCTATTTTCTGTTTTTTGACCTTTACCCAAATTTAGGAAAGAGTAAACCAAGTACGTTTGTTTAAATATTATAAAACTACGGCAAAGATAAATGTAATATTCACTTTGTAGAAAAGAAAATGTAATTTCGGTTATTTTAAACAGTTTTGGAGCAAACTTTTTGATGGATATATCCGTCTTTATGATGCATTTGGTTGCAAATTATTTTTAACAGAACTTTATAAATTACACCTATGGGTTGTTTAAATTTAGAAATTAAAGAAACAAGAAATGACATTTAGAAGAAACATTTATATCGGAAGTAACCGTTCTTCGATCTTCTAAAGCAATTGTTGCCACATGACCAAATTTTCTTTAACACACTTCAAGAACGGATATTTTTTGTTGGTTTTCATCATGGTGAAACACCCACACAGCAGATTGGCGTTTATTTTCCAAGATTCATCGGCAATAACAATACTATAAATGTTTCTTGAGCTTCGTTTTCCAATGTTTTTCGACACCAACAGACGAGAACCGATTTTGCTCTTCTTTAAGCAAATGAGGAAACCAAAGCAAAACCAACTTTGTAACACACAGTCGTAGGTCTGTCTCTAAAATGTACAAAGATGCCTCTATCTCTCGGTATGTTACACGGTGGTCATCCTTAATTTGCTAACGAGCCGCATCATTGTTTTCCTGTGTGACTGCTGTTAAGGGTGGATAGATAGATGTAGATACCAGCGGTAAGTAGTTGATTGGTGTGGTGCTTCATTCTCAAACCACAGAAACCAATTCAGTGAGACATTGCTGTTGGGATAAATCTCTCCGAAAATTGTAAAAAATTATAGATGGAACATTTACATATGCCCCTCTAAGCTTTATACTATCCATGCGTACAACATAAGAATGTTATGTCGACTGTGTTTACTGTTCTTCCTAGAAGAGTTTTAGAAGTTAGAATAGAGGGATGCTTCTTTCATTTCACACAATGTTTGTTGAGAATGTAAGGTGCAGGACTACAACAAATCTATACAAAAGATGCAAATATTGCACTTTAACTGCGACAATTGACAGCTATAGCATTTCTACCCGAAAAAAAAAATTTTGCAACATTCGAAGAACTACTGGACAGCAAATTTTTCACGCAAAACAAAAAATTATTATTGATATTAATAAATTACTTTGAAGATGTATGGACAGATCGTTTGGATCGACGATAACAAAGAAGACAGACCATGCATCCAAGAAATCCTTGGAATTGCTTTGAATTCATACGCACAGACCTACCACGGACAAATAATGCTGTCGAATGTTGGCACAATAGTTTTTCTTCTTTAGTCACATCCAAATTTGTGGAAATTTATAAATGGCTTAAATAAAAAGGAAAGATTAAATATATTGCAAATTGAGCACTACATAGCTGGAAATGAGCAACCAAGAAAAAATAATTAGCCAATAACACAACGAGGATCTAATTAAGAATTTTTGAGAGAAATTGCCCATAACTTCGGATTACAGGTATAAAAAGCGAAATTGGCAATTCTTTACATAACAAGCTAACAAAAACCTTGTGGATGTCGACTGTAAATAATAATAATCTATAACCGTAGGAAATAATACCAAAAACAAAAAATGCAAAAAAGAAAAGACTTTTAAACTGCCAGTCCTAAGCCTGGATAAAGTGTAAAGGAAAGTTAAAAATATTCAAAAATTTCAAAAAATATTTATTTCAAGACAGATTTATATTCCGGTTGTTACGACCTTTTATCGCGCGACCAATTATTGGAGGCTTTTTTGCTCGACAGCCATCGTCTTCTGTTTCGCATATAAAATCTTCACTTCTTAAGCTATCATCTCTCGCTATACGCCGTCTTGGTGCTCATAATCTCATTTCTGATGGTAGATCATTTTTGGAGTAGGAATATTTTTTTATTATTAAAAATTCTTCTTTTAACCTGTCTCTTTTTTCAGCCAGTCGATCTTTTAGTTTGTGTTTATAAATAACTTCTCGCATTTTTAAAGTAAAAGTTGAAAGCCAATTGCCTTTTACAGCTATAGATTTTTTTCCTTAGCCTCCTGGTTTCGCTAGCGAAATAAATGCAAATGAATATGTTATTGATTGCTTTGATTTACCAGGTCTCACACCGTATGGTGCTCCAGCCACTTCAACTATGTATGTTAGACACCTTTCCATTTGTTCTTTAGTTCACTTTCATTACACCAGAAACAACAACTCCAATATTAGCATTGATGGTAGCCTGTGTTGTGTTATGTGCAGAATACACTTCATCGCTGTTGTCGAATATTTTCGCTACCTCCAAAACAGGATGAAAATGACCAACAAAATTCAATTTTCAAGATATAGCAAGCAGAAAAAACATGCCACTAGAAACGTATCAAAAGTAGTTTTTTTATTTGTCCCAGGTGCAAAGTTAATTTATTTTTTTTAAAACCGACCAGAAATTAATACTTTCCGGTTTATTTTTAGGTAAGAAAATCTCATTTTGTCGGACAAGGCCAGAAAATAAAAATGAGTCCGGTAATAGTTATTTGTGACACAAGGACGGAAAATGACATTTTGCAAGAGCGAGTAAAGTTGTGTAGCCGAGGTGCGTAGCACCGAGGCGAAACAATACGAGCACTTGCAAAATATTTTCCGGACGTGTAACACACACTATTTTTTGGTTCGACTAATTTTTAATATTTTCAAAAGTTCTGTTATGTTCAAGACTTGACTGCTTGTGCTAACTGAACTAAGACCACTGACTAGAAGATAGCCGACAAAATGTCAGCTGGTAATTAATTTTTATACATATTTTATACATACAAATACTGTGCTAATAACATAGACAAATTAATTAATTAATTCTATTATCTCTGGCTAATAAGCAGCACAGAGAAAATTGTTATATTGAAAATATTAAAATCAATATCTAATAATTTTATATAAAAATAGCAGAGACAATGAACTATATCCATAATCGAATGATAAGTAGTTGTAAATTGACATAAATGTCAAATTTTATAATACAAGTTGTGAGAGAAATTAAATGTAAATTAGAATCCTGCTTACATTTAGAGAAAGTTATAGGTAAGTTTAGTATAGTGTACGTTGTTTTTAATTAAATTTAATTAAAAGTTATATTTATTATGTATTTTTGGTGACTTAAAATTTAAACTCATAGCGCCATCTCTTTAGATAATCTAAAAGCTACTTTGCCGGCCTAGGCCGGCAAAGTAGCTTTTAGATTATCTATAGAGATGGCGCTATGAGTTTATGAGTCATCAAAAATACATAATGAATAATAAAAATTTTAATTAAATTTATTTAAAAACAGTGTATAATATACTAAACTTACCTATAACTTTTTCTAAAGATAAGCAGGATTCTAATTTACATTTAATTGTATTATAAAATTTGACATTTATGTCAATTGATGAAAATAGTTCATTGTCTATCTTTATATAAACATCTAATCTTGTATGTCCCAAAGTAAAAAGTTTTTGAACTTGTTGTGTTTGCAACATATGTTAATTAAAACACTAATAACTACTAAACACGTATATTAAGTATCAAACAAGTAATTATACAACTATAAATACTATAATATTAACATCACGTCATACCAGCTGACAGTCTTCTGTCGGCTGTCTTCTAGTCACTGGTCTTAGTATAGGTAGCACAAACGGTCAACTGTTGAAAACAGAACTTTTGAAAATATTAAAAATTAGTCGGACCAAAAAATAGTGTGTGTTACACGTTCGGAAAATATTTTGCAAGTGCTCGTATTGTTTCGCCTCGGTGCTACGCACCTCGGCTACACAACTTTGCTCGCTCTTGCAAAATGTCATTTTCCGTCCTTGTGTTACAAATAACTATTACCGGACGCATTTACAATAAAATAGTTAGTCTAAGATAGCGGTCAATTCTAGGGTAACCGAGTTTTGTAAATATTTAAAACTATAAAATAACTTGACATATTTTGAAGTTTAGTTGAAAACGTGAAATTTATTATAAAATGATACATTTGATTGTGAATTAATGGAAGATGAAATTATACCAGATGAAATTGTTAAGGCAGCCACCCAAGCAAGGTTTGTTAAAAAAAAATGTTAAAATTAGTTACTGACATATTTTGACGTTTAGTTGAAAACGTGAAATTTATTATAAAATGGATATTTAAAATGATGCATTTGATTGTGAATTAATGGAAGATGAAATTATACCAGATGAAATTGTTAAGGCGGCCAAGCAAGGTTAGTTAAAAAAAATGTTAAAATTAGTTAATAAAGAGTTCTTGTTATAAAAATGTAAACTGAATAATATGAAGTTTATGGTACAACAATCCCCGTTTTAAAAAAAATATTGTACGTAATACGTCCCAAAAGTGCTTTTACTGGACTCGCAGGCTTGCAGGGCTCGCCCTGCAATTTGCCTACTCGTTTAGTAAAAGACCACTTTCAGGACTTACTTACGTAAACTACTATAAAAATGCCCAAACTAAAGTTTTGGTTGCTGAAATTAACTGTGAAACTAAAGATCTTTCCCACCACTCTAAAAATTATTAAATACAAAAACATTGAACATACTGATAATAAAAATAAAAAGCGTCATATATCAAAACTTGTTTTATACTTTGAAATGGATTAAATCTAATCTTTAAGCACTTTACGTAATGAGACCATTTTTCATGCTTTACTATTCTTATACATTTCTCACTTTTTTAACAGCTATTACGAAATTTATGATATAAATCAAAATTTTTGGTCCGTAGGCGTTCTCTCAGAAGAACCACATTTGTTTCCTATTAGTTTAAGTAGCTAGCAGTTCAAAAATCACAAATATAAAGTTAAACAAGATTTTCTTGACAAAAGCCAAAAAAGAATGGAATTTAAATAGCTACCGGAAAACAAATTGTGGCCAACGATTTAGGTATGTTTGGGACATTAAAATAATAATCAGTGAATGTACACTGAAAATTAGTTTTTAACAAAATACTTAAGAAAATTTAAAGGAAATATGGATGGATATAAGAGAAGAAGAAATATAGAGTTAAACTTTAAAACATATATAAAACTCTAAATATTGAGAGCTTTATTTATAAAACATACCTATATATGAAGAGAACCACATTTATTAATCGCTTATATTAATAATTAAGTATATATAACTTTCGAAATAAAAAAAGCTAGCATAGAAAATTTAGCTATTACACCTCTGTGTTTACTTAATTGTGTCCCATTCCTAAAGTAAGTGATCACGCTCATGTTTTTATAAATAAAAATAATTTAGAAGCTATTGCTTCATATTTTCTCGACGGGCTAAATAATTCAGATCGAGCGTGTTTGTTGCAAGAACACACAAGATAAATGGCCATCGAAATGAAGTTGGGATGTAAAAATAACGTTAATTTGCTTTTAGAATATTTCTACTTTTTAAACATGTTTAATTTTATAAAAAGCTTGTACAGAAAAGTGGATAAACTATATTAAAACTCGCCTTGCTTTAAAATATGCGTTTTTCACCTAATATACGTGAAAATCAGGTATTTACTAAGCCCATTTTTTGACCAGACGCTGTTTAAGATTTTGTTGCAAATTTCTAGATTAACTAATCAGTTTTCTAGCAAGTTTATCAAAATATACGAAGTTTTTTTAAAGGATCGTATTATTTGTTTGAGAGTAAGTACCACAGGGGTCTATATTGGAGCCGTAAATTTTTTTGTTATTTATAAATGATGTTTTTACCATTTTGATGTTTCTTTTATGGAAGTCGTCGTCCATATAGCCACCGTTCGTACTGCTGCCTTATTAGACATATTGAACGTCTTCCATTGGTTCATAGTACCCATTTCAAGATCTTAGTACCCTGTAATAATTTGTACAGGTCTTAAAGATGGATTCCATATCATTTTGTCTCTGGCAACTCTGTACTTTACAGTGGCATATAATGTGTTTAAACGCATAATCTGCAGCTAAAGTCTCTATTTGACAACCCCATCTACACCTACTTTTTGCTGTGTGCTAGATTATAGATGTAATTCCAGTGATGACTATGTTTTCTATATACGGATTAAGGCTTTCGACTTGCTCCAGACCGAACTTTTTGTTACCCTTAGAACTGGTTCTGGTTTGGTTGATCCTTTTTTGCAAGTTTATCAGGCTGCTCGTTGTGTTGTTTTCTTCTATGTCCTGGCATTAAAACTCGTTTAGCACTAGGTGGTTCATTAGGCCATCAAGTCCTACTCGCTTAAATGTAAAAGTCCTGGAATGATTCTCTTTTTTGCATTGCAAATTTACATTTACATCCTCTTCAAAAATAATTTAGATTTGACATTATTTACAGATCATACTTCTCTTGTGAAACTTCAAAAGGTTTGCAATAATATTTTTAACTCGTTTTGACAGTTAGAGACGAACTAACGGTCTAAATTTAAAAACCAACAAAACAAATCTATTATATTTTTATGATACACAAAAACAAATAGTACATATCTTTTGGATTAGTCCTTTTGAGAACTTTAATCGCAGTAAAACTTTTGGGAAGTTATAAAAAAAACGTCAAGAGCATGCAAAAACTATACAGTACACATAAAGTGAGAAAAAATTATCCAGAGATTTAAAACCTCAAGAGGTTTGTTTCACCAACCATTTTAAAAAATTCTTTGAGATCATTGAAAGATAAGTGCCAAAGAATGGGAATTAATATTAGAGACCAACATGCTTATACTTTATGTTATGCTTATGACCAGGTAATCTCATAAGATGAAGAGGACCTGAGATACGTGATAAGAATCCTACAGGAAGAATACCAAATATCCGGTTATAAAATATCAACTTCAAAAAACAGAATTTTTAACTACCAAAGAAGAGGACGTAAAGAACCAAGAAGTCGAGGATAATTTAGAAATTAAAGAAACCAACAAATTTTAAATACTTGTGAAACAATAACCTTAAGTAAATTGGGACAAGAATATTGATATAAAAACTAACTATTATATAGTTTAACGCATCATATCCTACAACTTAGAGATGTTGGTAATAAACAAGAATAACAAAGGGAAAATTCTAAAAACAGAAATGGAGTACCAGAGCAGAGGCTGCGGTCTTACAAGAATGGATAGAAAGACGAATGAAGAGTGGCGCAGAAGATTTCAAGAAGAGAATGACATCGTTAGATACATTGAAGAAAAGATTTATACAGGCATATCAGAAGAGCGGATAGCAAGTGGATAAATAAGACAACAGAATAGAGTTCGATGGGTATCTACAAGGAAGAGAGATAAAGTAGATGAGTCTATGCAAAGGAGAGGACAATCACTGGGAAAATAGGATGAAATGAAGATCCTGATTCAAGAAGGCATCAGCTGTAGAAACCTACTTTTGACTAATATTTAAAAATCACAAAATATTTTTTTTTAATATTGTTAGGAGAAAAATATTTCTTTAACAAAATAAAAATCATATAAAAATCTATTTTTGTTCACTTAGTATATCATTTAAAAATTCTTTGCTTGTTTTTAAAGAAGTTTTGTATAAATAAACAAGTAAATTGTCTGTTAGTGTTAAAAGGATTGAAAATTATCATAATAACACTTTTCTATTTTAATTTAATGAGCATGTATCTGCCACAATAATGTTCAAATTCAAATATATACTACACATAAATGTATGAAAAGCCACGTGCCTAAGCACGTGGTTATTTCTGTCTCTTATGTGGATAAGTAGCAGTAGTAAATTTAAAGAGGAACAACTGCAGAGAATTTTCGTTAATATTTTAATCTCTATTTTCTCACGCGAACACATAATTATATTGTTCAAAAAAACTAAACGATTTTGAAATATTTTTTTTTCATTTTCCAAAATGATATTAACAAGAAACAAATCACAAAGAATAAAAAACCATCGATAAGGAAACAAGGAACACATCAAAAAATGTAAAGAACATTAAAAAAATAGAAAACAGCAACAAAAAAAGATTATCTTAACATTAATCAAAAGGATAGCAAACTGTATTAAGACGTAGTTGTTTAATTACAATAAATGTTTTAAAAGTAGTTATCGTAACATTAGGTGGTCTCATAAGTAACCTCCTTCACCCATGACGGCGGTTCAATTAAAAAAAAAAAAAACATTAGAACTAAAAAGTCTTTTTTAGGCACACATGACAAATTTTACCGCGATGTAGTCATTAGTATATTTTTGATTGTTGTTTGTGAAAATGGCGCATGTGGTGAAAAAGGACTTTTCGTCTTTCGTTAAACATTATAAATTATGAAAAAACGAAACAAAAAGGCTACCCTGTTAAAGTTTGATTCCGTGAATTTCGTAGTGGTCGAATATCAACATTGGATAAACCACATACTGAACGGCACTCCGATGCAGTTACATCAGAAATGTAAAGAGAGTCCATGAAATAGTTTTTAAGTTATAAGATTCCACGAAAATTAATAAAAAGCATACACTCCTTTTATTTTAAATGAAGTTTTAAAAAGGAAAAAATTATCCTGCCACATGATTATATTCAGCAGTTTCTGGACTTTATGAAACGTAATCCGTTTGACGTCGATTGGTAACCGTTGTTGAAATCTAGGTCTATTACTACACACCAAAGAAAAAAATAAATACATGGTAGTGGAATAAAGCCCTTAAAACTGTTCCGAATCATCCAAGAATGGCTAAATTGGTAGGAAATTTAAATGTAAAACCTCAGAGTAAAAAATAAATTCTCTACTACTTTTTACTCTGAGGGTAAAACCATCAATAGCCTATTATTGTGTATTATTAAAAAAAATTGAAGTAGTAACTAAATAAGAAATGGCCCATATCCGGAAGAAAAAGAAGTTTTTTTTCCAAAGACAATGCATCGAATCACAATAGCGTTATAACAAGAGCAAAAATTCATAAGTTGCTTTTTTATCCGACTTATTATTCTTATTTAGCTCCCTTCGATTATTATATGTTCCCAAATGTGATGAGGTGATAGGTAAATGAAAAACTAGCTCAAACCAAGAAAAAAGTGACGAAACAAACGTAAAAAATATGTTTCTCAATTCAAATGAAGTTCGTTATCAGACCATTTAATAGATGATCTATATTCGAATTAAGAAGGTTCTCTAATAATCTAAAGATGATGACAAAAGAAATTAAAAAACTCATTGGAAACAATAGTATAATAGGTGTTTATTACCAAAATAAGAAAAAGAAGAATACCATCTCCAAAGTAATAGAAATAAAAACTTTAAAAAAAAAATTGAACCACCTTAAAAAAATGCACTAAAAAGCCAGAAATAAAATATTTATCTCTTAAAAAAATTGGAACCAACTAGGCATCTGATTTCGATTTCCTTGAAGTCGGCTCCAATGGTTTATATAAAAGATTTGAGGTACTAACATTCGAAATCTAGATTTAATAGCTAAGATTAGAATAGAGGGTAATTTGCCATTGGAGCCGACTTCAAGGAAATCGAAATCAGATGCCTAGTTGGTTCCAATTTTTTTAAGAAATAAAAATTTTATTTCTGACTTTTTAGTGCACTTTTTTTTGGAGGCGGTTCTATTTTATCATTTTTAGTTGCTACTTGGCTTTGTCAGATGTGGGCGCAAATTCATGATGAACTATTTTTAAAACTTTCCAAATAACGTGCAAGATGTACCTACTTAGTTCAATCCCCAACACATGTACCAATGTGACTTTTTGGAGACATAAGTAAATTGTCTAACACCTAGAAACACCATGCACGTACGATAAAGGAAAACATCGTAATAAAACGTGGACGTAATTGTCTGAAATCACCTATTCTCAGTGAGCAAGCGATTTGATTAAATGCTCATTCCTTTACCTTGTGAAAAGAGTCCTTTAGGTTTAAAGTGGCTAATTATTATGTTTTCATCTTATACATCATTATTAACATATTAAGTTACCTGCAGAATTTATTCTGTAGATTTTTGTGGTATTTTCTGAAAAATTTACCACATTGATGACCAGACCTTAATCAAATTTCTATGGGACCAAACGGACAGACTACTTTTGTGATTGCAGAAACAATTTTTCAAATCGGATTATAAATATCGGTGATATTCGGTAAAATATAAAAAAATATGGTCGAATTGAGAACCCCCTCTTTTTTTTGAAGTCGGTTCGAGTGGAACAGTAATGGGCTAATTATTATGTTTTTATGTTATACATAATTATTAACTTATTAACTTAAATGCAGAGCTTATTTTGTTGATTTTTGTGGTATTTCCTGAAATATATTCCACATTGATAACCAGACCTTAACCAAATTTTTATGGGACCAATTGGACACTCCACTCTTTTGAATGCAAAAAGAATTTTAAATACCGGAGATATTTGGTAACATACATAAAACATATGGTCGAATTGAGAACCCCCTCCTTTTTTGAAGTCCGTTAAAAAACCGTACCGAGTAATAATCTTTACCATTCGCTTCTTAAATTTCCATTACTTATATTTTATATCAATTAAATATTTTGAAGCATATTGAAAAGTAAAAATTTGAGTGCAGATGTTAGTCTCCCATTCAGACGTGCATAATAAACACGCGTTTACGCACTGCATGTTTCGTGAGTGGTAGCGGGTAATAGCGAGAATGCACCTCATTAAAGTTCGATAACAGCAGAAAAGTATGTGCGTAACCTGTTTCTTTCCCCGCGTAAACCACGTACCGACGCACCAGTCACGATTTATATTTAAATTTACTTTTTAACATCCAGAGACGTTCCTGTTAAAAACAATTTATTTCTGTAGGTCAAAATGACATCAGATTAGTCAGGATGTTCTTATTCAATTTATTTAATTAAAAAAAAACACGTTTCGGTAATTACAGGTGGTAAAACACAATGAATGAAAGAAAATAACAAATATGTACAACATAGGTCGGTCGAGAAGTGGAAATGATTAGAATAATAATATAAATTAAGACTCATCCCTAATTGGAAATTTAGTGAATTGAGTCAAACAGGATTAAAACAAATGTGTTTTGCAACAATGCTTACGATCGAGTCACAGTCTAACTCGAGGATAATTTATCTAAGCAGCTTGCACCATATATTTCCATTGGGAATGGATACTTTATAGAAACGCCAGTCAAAATAATCTTTCTACTTTCTATAGTTCACGTTTGCGTGTGTTTTTTTAAATTTTCTCTACGCAATACTTTGTTGTACATCGTTATCTCACGAATTGTCGATGCTGGCCTCCCATTACTCTTGTACGAACTTCGGTCTTGTTTTTTTCTATAAATGCAAGTATCGATCACAGTTAAAATGGAGGGAACATACTGCACTAAAGTTTAGATTATCTAATATTATTTTTTAGTCAAAGAGGCGTGAAGAGTATTGATTTAGTCAAGTTTTGTTATTTTTTAGCTAATTGTGATATTATTGAGACTCTTGTTTGACTTTAAAGAGCTTAAGACAATTTAAATGCTGGTTGACACTGTTATAAATTTTTCACTTTTAAAGATTTCAAGTCTATTTTAGTGAATTTTTAATAAATAAAGCGATTTAGAAATTAGACAAAGAATACAAAGAAGACACCATATAATAAAAACAATGTCACATCCGGCAGAACTCGAACATACGATCTATCTCTAGACGGCAGTGCCTTAAACTTTAGGCCACGGGGTATCTTAGCGGTTTTGATTATTTGTATCTTGATGCAGCTCATATCGTCCAGGACACCTACTTAATTGTTTCTTAAGAACATATATGACATTAATGATTGGTTGTCAATCAAGTCTATCATTAAAACATCAAACTCAAACATCAAACAAGTTCATTAAAGTTTGATGTTTCAATTGTCGATTTGATATATAATCTATTTAATTAATGTCATACCTATATTTGCTTGAAGCGGAATAAAATAGGTGTCCAAGATATGATTGAAATTACCGACTAACTACTAGGCGTTCGTGGCTGAAAGGTTAAAGGTGCTATCGGCTCCAGATAAAGGTCAGATAGATAGTGTTCTGATAGATAGTTTGTGGACTTGCCCCGCTCGTATGCATATTAACGATCACTCCGTTAATATTTCGTCCCTTATATATCAATCACCCAGTTTCTCCAGCGTTTTTGCTCGAAATGACGATAGACTTATTGGTCTTTATTAATTGTTAGTTTGGTCCGTCATCCTCCCCATTTTACTTTCTGCCACACAGTTGGTATAAATCTATAGGCTAAACAAGCCTTGAAGATGTTTTATGATCACATCCTAGCCTTTTGGGAGTAGGGCTGGATATTATCCCTCCATTTCCGGTGTTTTGAATAGACGGAACGTGCTGATAGCCCATCTGATTTTTGCAGGTCTAGTTATTTCGGTAGCTAGCTTTCAGTCATCCCTTGAGGGCCTCACCGGCCTTTGACCGCGGCCTGTGCTATCTGCCGCCGCTACCGTAATACGTGAGCCCAGAAAATGTGCAGTTGCTATCATTCTTATAATTTCCTCCATCGTTTTGGTGTATGATTCGTCCTCTTTTTTAAGGAAGCCGACCTCTTTTGCTGTACTATCCTTAGCCAGATCCTTGTTAATTCTTGAGCATGCGGGGGTCGTTTGGGCTTCCTCACAGAACCTCATCTTTTGGCTTTTCAGATTTATTTATTGTACAGCTTTAACTTTTGTCTGTACTCTTTCCAGTTATGAACGATTTTGGCCTTATTAAAAAGGCTTCTCACCTAAGCTCTAAGCTTATGTATGTGTTCGTTCCACCAGAGAATGTTTCTTGTGTATTTCCTTGTCTGTTCCGGACAGCTTTCACGATAAGCGGTCTCTCTTACCCTATCCATCTCCGGATCCAGACTGGATACATCTCTTATTGACACCGCTCTGTCCTCGAGATTTTCATTGAGGGAATCTACATAGTCCTTCCAATTAGTTCTCCGCGGATTTCTGAATAATTTTAGGGGTGACAATATTGAACCTTACATGCCTGTGATCCGATCCAGACGGCACGTCCGAGACATGCCAGCCTTCAATCTTCTCATAGATGTTTTTAGTGCAAAGGATCATCTCAAGAAGCTTCCTGTGCAAAAGTGTTACGAATGTTGACTTTTTGCCTCTGCTCAGTACTTGTAAGCTATTACTTAGTACGAATTGTAATAGATACTCTAGGAATTAAATTACTAACAAACTATGTAAAGATTTTTAGACTGTGTTATGAGACTATTGTACAAAATTTAATACAGCTTTTGGCTCTATAGTGATGGTTTGTAATAGTTTTTACATATACTCAAATTATCACCAGTATTAACATAAAACAAACACTAATTACACTAATTACACCCATAATTTTAGTCATCTACGCAGTTGTAAGTAATAACGGGAAAAAATCAGGCTTCAATATTCTGAATTAAATGCTTAAAACGATAACCAGTGCAGTCGTTTCTGTTCAATCGAGAACTATTTTCAATTATATCGAAAGCTTTTTTGTGTCGAAATGTACGGATCACACGCGATATCCATCAAGCAAGTGATTCGGGTGAAAAGGGCCCTATTGGCTCCCATTGAAGACATATCGATGGTTCCGTGGTGATGTACGGGACTTCGAGATTGGTTTTGTTCGAACAGACGACGCGCTGATATAAATTAATTAAAAAAACACTGAAAAGCTCACAACAGAATTTTTTCCGACATTGAAGTGTTGAGTAAGATAATTGACAAGAAGAATTTCGTAACAACGATAGAAGATTTTCTATAAGTTTAAATTAGAAATGAAAATGTATCAAACGATTTCATGTTAAACACTGATAAGATAGTAAAATGCTTTAAAGAATACTTGAAAAAATCAAACAAAGACGAAGATTATAAATATTTCACTTATAAGTAATTAAATAACAGAAAAGATGAGGTTTTAAAATCAGATAATTTTTTAATCGTTTTATTCAAACTGTTTTTTAAATATTCCTTCTTGCCTTTGGTCAATGGAGTTATTTTACCGTTTTTTTATTCTTTAAATTTTGTGGTCCTTTTCAAGCTATCCTCTAAGAACCCATTTTAAAGTATACAATTTTTTTATGTTAAGTGTATTTTTATGGTGTTATTTTGAGAATTTGTTACAACAGACAAATTTTATAGATATAATTTGTCTACTGGCGACTACCTATCATCAATAAATAGCTATAATTTTAAAATTACCTGAATTTTTGTTACCGTTTAATACGCGAATTAGAATTAAAGTCTTAGTTTACTAGGAAAAAGGTTTCGTGATTCCAAATTATTGTGCAGCGAAATCGATAATACAGAAAAACATTTTAAAAATATATGTAAATATCTTTGACCAAATAATACGGTAGAAAAATTTTGATTGACTATTTAATAACGATTCTATTCTAATGTAGGTTAGAAGATAATTTGATTTTTGTATCCTTGAAATCCTTGAATATTTTAAATTTAGTAGGTAATACCCATAGACAGAACATTTAAAAAAATTAGCAAGGATTTAAGATATTATAGATTCTTAGTACCTATTATAAAATATCATGTGATGATTGATGTTTACCGGTTTTTCTCTTCATTTTAGTTTCTTAAATTTATTGTTTAAAACTATACTTAATTAAAGAGATTGCTGATTGTTGTTCGTATAATTTTTACCAAAATTACTTATCATAGAATCATTTTTTGTCAGAAAATACAATATTAACGAAATATCACATGGGTTTAATAGACATTACGATGACGTAACTAAAAATAAACCTTTATGTTTTTTAGTCAGTACCAATCTTCAAAAGATGCGTGTATAAATTTGATAGCTTTCGGATAAATAGTTCGTAAGAAATAGCAGTCGGATAAAACAACTTTTGTTACAGTTAAAAATAAATAAAACATAATTTTGTGTGTTAATGAAGCATTGCGTTTTGGCAGAATAGATACTGTTATACCTCGATAGGCAATTGCATGTCACTGACGTCATTGTGACGTATAGGCTAACGGAACCAATGCGAGGTTTGAATGAATCTTAGTTGCCAGGTTTAACTTGATTTTACAACTCTCTTGTACAGTATACCTACCTTTTATTTTTGCACTTACACTCCTGTCACACAAAACTCTTCTCCACTTCATCGTTCCACACTTAATTCTATGATTCATCTCACTTTATAACCCTCTATTCGTTTCTAGCACAGACCCTGAATATTTTAAGTTTTGGATACCTGGCAGCAGTTGATTTTAAGTCCATTTATTTCGTCTGTTGTTATATACTCAGTCTTGGCTTTTCTTAATCTGAACCCTCCACTTTCACGCGCTTTTCTCCATTTCCCAAGTTTTCTTCCAGTCTCTCTTTCACAAAATCTACAATGTCAACTTCATCTGCATACATCATATTCTAAAGGGCTTCACCTCCTATTTCTTTAGTCATAACATCCATCACCAAACTAAACAGATAGCTGCTCAGCACCGACATCTGGGAAACCTCACATGCACCCTAAATCCCTCCATAACCCTATTCTTGCTTTTTATTGTCGTTTTTGTATCCTTGTACATCTCTTGCACTAATCGGACATATTTTTCCGGTACACCTTTTACTCGTATAGGTACATCTCCACACTCGGTCACACGCTTTCTCTATATCTGTGAAACCAGAGTTGATATCACATTCCACAACATCTCTCCATCATTCTTTTCATGACAAAAACAGCATTAGTCGTTTTTGTTCCAGGCATAAATCCAAATTGCTCTTTACTTATACTCGTCCATATAAATCCACTATATATGTGCCAAATTTAGCCAGTGTGTCTTTTCCCTGTTTGCAAACCTCAGAAGAATACTTGCTGGAAAGATTTTCAGCACGGATGTATTGAAGCTAAAGAGAAATTGTAGGTACTATAATAATGGTATTTAAAAATTGCAAGGGCGATATAATCGTTGCATGGTATTCGAAGGCAGCTATATTGAACAATAAAATGGAAAATTACCTAAAGAACAAATATGTTTTACTATGTTGTAAACCTTGTTTTAATAAAGATTTTGCGTTTTGAGATTTTGTTTGCGTATCTCTTGTATTTCTTGAAACTAAATTGGAAACATGTGACATAAAAGTAACTACGTTGAGTTTGTCAAAAAAGACTAACTATAACGAAAGATTATAAAAACTAATAGAATTTTTTGTTAGTAAAAAATATCAGTTACGTCTATGGAATTGGATACCTGGTTAAAATTGCATGTTAAGAGATAAAGGCAACATTCAATTTAATAATATCATTTACATACAGAACTATTGTAGGAAGCAGGTATGTAGATAAAGAAGTATGATTAAATAATACCTATCTAGCTCTATTAAAAAAATCTTGATATACACTCAAATACAAAATAGAAAATTCTATTTACGCAATTCGTGATACAGAATATTGAAAATTAAAATTCTGAGAAATTTTGCTGCTGACTGAATAATAAATTATCCTATAGAAAAGAATATGCCAAATTCTAGACATTTCAACTTTATACTTGTTAGTACAGGTGAATTTTCTCCTAAAAATATCACTCACTATTGGTTTTCCTTAAAAATTACAACCTAACTGATATAATTTTATAGTACTTCTAGAATAAAATAAGTTGAAAAAGATTATGATTAAAATCTAGATCTGCTAAATATTTTTCTCAGATTATGTAGAGATTCAGTATTAAAAGAATCTTTCAATACCATTAAAAAACAATCAACTTATATCCTTCTTAATTGGCCTCTTGACTCTTCTTGACTAATCTAGTTCTTTTTCTAATTTGACTGGTATGTCTCCGCAAGGTATCAAACACGTCATACATCATTTAAGTTTTAATGTTCATTCTACTGTAAAGCCAACTTCTTCTTCTCTTTAGGTACCTACCTAATACTTAAAAGTACGATCTGATAAAATATTAATAATTGGTCTAACAGTACTAAGCACATAGATCTGGTACCAATACTAATACAGGTTTCTTTCTCATGAAACATAAAGTATTGCTTCAGGTATATTTAAATTAAGGCATAGTTCAAACAGAGCAGGATTCAGTTTAAAAATTAAAATAATAGTTAACCTGAAAAGTTTGTAGGCTACCATGGTAAACACATATTTTGGTAAAATTTGATTTAATTATTTCCCTTTAAAAGCGATTCAACCTTTATATCTTTCATTCAGTACCGTTTTTATAGTACGATTTAAACCTCAATCTAGATCTTAGTTTCGACGATTAAATCCTCAGCAGTGCTGAATTTCATTTCTGATAAAAAAACTCTTTTTCTTTTTTAAATGGGACCATTTTATTGTAATTTCACTCTTGAAACTTGAAACGCTCCAGCAACCCGATACAATAATTACTTTTCATAGTCTGCCCCTTTGAGAAGTAATTGATGAATATTTTACCTTGCGTATTCCAATATACTAATAACATAACCTTACCATTAGAGTTGGAGCCTTTCCACGATTTGAAGTTGGTTCATCGCATTGAGTCCACTTAGCTAACTGTCGATTGGAGCGGGACTGTAGAGGTGCAGCCATGTTTAATCCATTGTAATATATCAATGACAAAAATAAATTGTCTTTATTACGTTTGATAATACTAAAGGTTGTTAAAAATGTTGCTTTTTGAGTGATTGTGGGCATGAGCGGTACCCACTGTACACTCTGCTTTTATCTGTCTAAATATTCATGGACGATATTTTCAACATGTCCCTTTGATATCTTTAGTTTAGACTTTCAGGCAACCTTAAATAGTTTAATTCTTATTCTCACGTACCGTATGAATTGGCTATAAGAGAGCGTCGTTGAGGTCGCACTCGAGGAAGCCGGACTCTGAGGTTGTCTGTAAGGATCACCCTATGGGATATCCCTAAAACAGACTCTTGAGTCTGGCCGTTATGACTCTTGACATATTTTTCGTGAATAAGTGACAGGCCACCATATAGTTTTATTTGGTAAGATTATTGTATTTAGTTATTCTAAATATTCTAAATATTCATTGTTATTGCTTATTTCGTTGTTAATATATTTGTTGTTTGTTTCCTGTTGTTTATCTCATCTTCCCCTTTGTTAGTTTTTTGCCTTCAGCAGTATACCTACCAGGTGGGAAGATAACCATGACCTGGGTGGGAAGTGTCTTTAGTAAATTTACCCCTCATCCCAAAGATTATGGCACATTCTCTCCAGGCGTGACAATATTGATTTCACCTCGTTTAACACTTCGCAACAATTGATTTTCCTGATAAATCTTTTTCAAGAAAACAGTAGTTGCTTTACTCATAATGAATATACGATTTTTTCTGCTTTTTTTGTATTTTATATGTGAGTTACACAACATTGCACTATCACACCATTTCTTGTGATTGTTTTTTGTCTGAATTTTTACAATTAGATAGATAGATAGATATTTATTGGATTGGCCCTTAGCCTGTATCACTGCGACCTTTGCAAATCTATTTTGAACACCCAACATCTCTAGAATAGAAATAGAGCCTTTTGTCTTGCCCTGCCCTCTTAATGAGACTTAATAGCGTTAACAGTGGCCTCTTCACGTACCTTGAAGCAGCCTATTTCTCCTTTCCCAAAACTAGTTACCGCGTCCTAGCAAGGCCTTCATATTGGCATTGGATATGAAATGCGGTTTCTTCCTTCTCTTGGCAGTATCGAAAGATGTTCAGCTGAATCATTTGTTTTCTGAGCCAACAATGTTCTGTCAAGACACTGACAATCTTTCAGACATCGTTTCGTCTTTGTGATAACAAATTTCGTCAAGTGTCCTTTGGCTTATCGCTTGCTCAGTGAATTTTCTCAACACTCCTGGACCTTGTTTAGCCTCCATTTCTCAATTGCTGCCTTTCTGAACGTGTAAGCAACCCGGCCAAATGGTTCCGGACGAATATTTTTTACAATTACTAACAGCGATAAAGATGGAAGAGGAACCGAATCAAAAATCACCATAGTTTTGTGGATTTTTTTTCAGCTTCCTTTTCTTATTCTCCTACGATTTATTTGTTTTTTTTTTGTAACTGTCAATTAAAATAACATAATATTACTAAAAAAGTTTAAAATAATTATATCTATACTTGCAACAATTTAGTACAGAACAACCTAATTTTAAATACAAGAATTATGTGCTCTTATAAAACATTTAGCTAATAGTTTCTCAAAAAAAAAAACATTTGGTCCAAATAGCTTATTCCGGTTCTACATCCTTAGATTTTCTTACAAGGCTAAAACATATAATTTGGAAGTATAAACGTCGGATTATGATTGTAATAAAGTACAATCGTTACTATATTTAATGACCACAATAACGATTTTTTATTGTAGTAAACTTGGTAGGATGACGACGCCAAATCAAATGAAGATTCTTCTATTTAAATACCTGTTCGGTAGGTTGGTATTTATTACTTTTCGTATCATATGTAACAACTTTTCGTCCACGCATGACATATATCTATTGTAACAATAATTTGTTGTAAACATAGACAAGAATATACTGGGTGACCAAATAAGCTTCTTCTCAAATTTAAAAGTTATTTCGTTATTAAATGATTTAAAATTTGCAATTATAAAACCATGCTTATAGCAGGGTGATCCGTAATCTTTTGATAATAACAGACCCAATAGCCTGCTTTTTAAGTTGATTGATAACCAGATTTTAGCATTTTTTCAAGAAAAAATATTAAATCCTAGAAATATGGTTTCTTTGCTGGTAAATGTACTGAAACAGCTCTGTTTGAATCAGAAAGCTCGGGAAGACTATGGAATCAGAAGTGTTAAATTGGTTCAGGTCCCATATTACTCGACGTTTATAAATATTAAGGTTAAAAAATCTATGTGATATGTGCAGTCAATGTCCTTGGGCGTGTGGGGGAGTTTCACAGGGCACTGTGCTTATATATACCAATGATCTTGAATTTTGCATTACCTACTGACACACAAAAGTCAAGCAATAATCATTCATGCAAATGATACTACACTTTTCTTGTCTGCTCCAAGCATTCCTGAACTAGTTGTGAGGGGAAGTTCTGCAATGAGAGTGCTTGATTGAGGGTTGGTTTTTAAACTCCAGGCTAATTTGAAATTCAGAAAAGAACAGGGCTGTATCTTTAAAAACACTTCTAATATTATAACTCTAAAAAACCTTTTTTAAAGCATGTCAAGTGTTTGGGTGTACATATTAATAAAAATTTGGATTTTTCACAACACGTCGACAGTCTGAGTGAGGCACTGAGACGATCATGTTATGGACTTGTAGAAAATGTTAATAAAAACGTCGTTAAATCATTTTCTTTTGCTGGTTTTTACTCAATACGGCATTGTTTTATGAGGGGTATCAGTTATGCCAACGATATTTTAAATTACAAAAGAGAGCATTTCGTGTAATAAAAAAATTGGGCTACAGAGAATCATGTAGAAGTCATTTTAAACCTTAATACTTACTATCAATACCTACTCTGTAGGTACTACGTACATACATATACCTACAAGTGTATAAGGTCCGTTTTCAATAATAGGCATTACTTTGAACAGTTTAATATGACCCATATGTATGAGACTAGAAATTATTAGAATTGCAACTTTTCCTATCACAGGGTTTTATTCTTGAAAAAAGAAACGTTAAAATTAAAATTAAAAACGATATAAAATACAGTCACTGTCTCGGTTCTTGATATTTACATCTTTTTAACTAACATGTATATATCTGTTATTTAAACAACTTCTGTTGACTGGCTTGTACATTTGGAATGTAAAATGTTTTTAATTGCAATAAGGTATTATTGGAATGAAGTACCTTACGGCAGGCTTGGAGGAGATAGGGATTTTGCTGCGCGACCGAACTGAAAAAAATGTAATAGTAAAATCGTAAGAAAAAGTCCGTGGAATAAAACCGTTAAATGAGACGTGCGCAGGCGCTACAGTCGTATACACAAGCGAGTAGTGTATAATACGTTTCTCTTTCTCCCTCTTTCTTTTCGTTCTCTCATCCCTTCTCTCTTTATTACCACTCCACCACGCCAATGCATAGTATACACTCATGAATTCATGGACAAGCACGTGGCAAATACTCACATTATAGAGACATTTTACTCGTGAGTAGCCAGGTTTATTTTCATATAATTTCAAATTGTGTCGATTCTACATTAGCCGAAGGAACTTCGTTCCTACCTGGTGTCCCACGACACCACAATGATTTTTATTATGATTATCATCTTAAAAAATTAAATTCAAAACAATTTGAAATCAAATAATCAAGGATAGAAACGATTGATTATTTTTCAGCACCCCATGAGCACCCCGCAAACATTTCATAACGTCCTTTTTACAAAATCTTCAGGATCCACAAAAAACAATGTCCTTAGTAAAAGAATTTAATGCAAACAGAGACGGGTTAGTGTGAATGTTTAAAATTATAATTACAGATGTTTTAGGTCCATATAATTTTCAACACTACAATAACAGTGTCAATTTTATATTAAATTATGGTAATTTATAATTTAAATACGACCAAACTATATCAAAATTAAATACTCTAATAACAGACAGTTATATTTCGCTTTCGTAATAAGAAGTATTTTCGTATAAATATGTTTCATCCAGTTGACTACATGAAAGTAATAAAAGTCTGTGAAGATATATTAAAATCTAGCAACACCTACATGCAATCCAAGACCTCATGAAGTCACTTAAGTAAATAAAAATAGATTTTCACTATACAAGAAACGAAATGGCTGATGTCCAAGTTCTGCCCACGACTGGCACGCATCTGGTATTTTTTTGGTAAAAAACTAATAATTTCTTAAGACGATTGAAAAATTATAGGTATATCTTCTTGATGTAAGTAAATTGTTTTAATATCAACAGGATATGCAGCTTAATAGAAGAAAATTTTACTTCAAGAAAGTTTTCAGTTAAAAAAAAATGATTGCAACTTTGTAAACTAAGATTGTTGTTGTTTATTTGTTAAAGTGTTAATTGGCGATTTGTATGCAAATATAATTACTGTAGAAAAACTAAGAAATATCTAAAGTGTATGTCAGTAATGTCAGCATTAGCATAACTAGATACCAAATATCTAATTCGATGTGTTCCTTATTGGCAAAAATATTTCTAGATAATGATAATTAAGTAAATCATGTGACCGTTGACCCTGAGAAATATTATCCAAACTACCGTTTTCTTTATGTTATACAGGATGTAATTTTTACTAACTATTTTGTAAATAACAATGAGCTTTATGACACTATATCTTTTTTTTCGAGTAGTTACATAGATTTCAATAAAAAAAACAAAAATAGAGTGAAAAGAGATAATTTGTTAGGGTAGTTTTTTTAAACTAATTATTTTTAGATATCCTTCATGGGTTTTTGGAATTTTTTTAGGAATTATACAAACAAGAAAAAGACATTAAGGAGAAATTGAAAAATATCACATCCAGCAGGACTTGAACTTGCAACCTATACCTATCGCGGGTAACGCCTCTACCAGCTTCAACCACAGATACGTTAGTAATTAGTCATTTGTGTCACTTCGTCCTTAAGCACATGTATACATGACGTTAATGGAAGAGATTATTTTTTGTACCCTGTTTTATATTTATATTTGGTTAGGAGACCAGAACCACGTATTTTTACTAAACTAATTATTTTAAAATTTTTGTAGTTTTTTAAAAAATTAAACAAACTAGAAACTGACACTTAGTAGCTGGTTGCTGATGAGAGTACTGCCGGATGCGACATTTGTTCAATTTCTCCCCAATGTAATTTTTTGGTTTGTTTACTTACTTTCTAAAAAAATTCAGATATCCTATGAGAGACATCTCAAAATAATTAGTTTACTAAAAATCCAAGTTTCTAGTATCCTAAACCCAGGGTCTCCAGATTGTGGTACTCCTTACCTTCGCACGTCTTCCCCACTTACCCTAACTTGCAGTCCTTTAAATCCCAAATTTATAAATTGGCTTTTCTGTCGGTCGATGGTCGAAATATTCCAAGGTTTAAAAAAAATTACAATTGACAGTCTGATGTGTCCAAATGAAGCTTTTGAAGCTATCTTATTAATGCATATAGCTGGCATATGGTATGGAAAGTACGGCTTACGTGGCAGACTGACGTATACTAGTACATTTCTATTTAAAGAAAATTGAACCACAGATGATTAAATCATATTTTAGTTATTACACACCTATACCTATTGTCTTTTATAGAATACGGGGGTTGTCTTTTTACTTCTGTATATAGTCGCTAAGAAGACGCCACCAATCGAACCATGGAGACTAGACAAGGAGTACGCACTCGACCGGGAAAATTGCCAAAATCTCTCCACGGTATCGTACATATTAAGTTTACTTTTTTCACCACTTGCAGCGCTAGTTTTCCTTTTGTACCGGTTTGAATATAGACAATTAAATAATCGTGAATTATTAAATTGGTTTTTATTATTTATATCTGAAAGATCGAACTATTTTTTTCATTGTGTAAATAAATTAATAATAAAATAATTAAAAATTATTTATTTTATTTCAAACTACGTCCTCATTGGTCGCCATTTTGGTACAAATGGAACACCAGCGTCCTCTTATTTTGGTAGCCCTATTTGCATACATGGAGTTCGTAGCAGAGAACATTTTTTACCATTTTCGGGGAGGATTATTCCAACAGCAATGGCTCGCTGAAATAGTTTGTGTTTGAGAATCAAGCACAACAGCAATCAACTATTTACCACTGAAATAGTGAATTACAACGTGGTCGCTCCAGACTCAGCGCGAATCCACTCAAAACAGCAGTCAAACAGCAAAACAAAGCGGTTCTTCGCCTTTTTAAGTACCTATAACCGCCTTCCTATAACATTCTGAAGATAGAGTCATCTTTGCGCATTTCAAAGACCTCTATCAAAAAGATCTTACATGAAGAACTGAATGTTACGAAGGTGATTTCCCGTTGAATTCCTCATTTGCTCACAGAAGAGAAAATAACGGTTCTCGTCAATTAGTGTCGAAAAAAATTGGAACGGTTCAACAAAGGAAGTTTAAAAAACGTTTATAGTATTGTTAGTGGCGCTGGATCTTGGATTTAGTCCTACGAATCGAAAAATAAACACCAATCCTCTGTGTGGGTGTTTCACGATGAAGAAAAACCAACAAAAGTAATCCGTTCTTGAAGTGTGTCAAAGAAAATGGTCACAACTTTTGTGCCAAAATCTGGTCATGTGGTAACAATTGCTTTAGAACATTGAAGAATGGTTACTTCCGGTTGGTATATAAACGTTTTTTCTGCATGTTCACTTGATAATTTTAATGATTTTCTGTACAAAACTAACAACTGGCATATTTAAGTTTACAATATGTATTCATAGTTCTCAAAACATAAACATTTTACATAGTATTATATTAATTTTTGATATATAAAAAATGTATCTATTTCGTATATTTACGTATACGTTGTTATTAAAAATGTACAAACTATATAAAATAATTAAAATGAATCTGGCTTTGGCATGTCTTAAAATTATTTTTAGCTTCTTCATCCAAATAAAGATTTTTCCTGTATAAAACCTATATATGCATGTCTAAATTGCAGTCTATATTCAGTTTTAGAAACCTTAATAATTTTCGTGATGTACTTATTTAGACAATCCTAGTTGATGATTGTTGTGTACATTGATTACTTTATGCATAATAAATAAACAGAAACAATTTTCGTGGTCTTGAAATCTAAAACAATAGCCACAAAGAAGTCTTTAGGCAAAATCAAAGCTGGTCCATTTTTTTCGTGATCTAATTATATCTAGTAGATTATAGCCAAGATAGCCAATACCGGTAAGTTTGAACGTATCATTAAGAATAATCAATTTAACAATAATCGTACTCGAAATCTCCATGCATATTTGCGTGTTCTGAAATCATTCACAAAACGGTTTTTTTCAACTGATTTAATGTTATACATCGATTTGAGAACAATAAGATATTCAAATTTTAAAATCCATGCGTACAAGCTATTTTACAGTTGCTCGAATTATTAAACTAGAACAATTTTTGTAATAGTTTTTATAATAACTTGAAGATTAATAACTTTTTTTCTACATATAACCACTAAATAAAGTAAGCTTCGATTTTTGCACATTTAGTTTCAAAATGAGTAAAAGTAGTTATGGTGATGTACAAAATATACCTCTCGAAAACAGAAATCCGGCAAAAGCAGTAACTTCAAATCGGTTACCAGTTAAATCAAAGGCTGTATACGAACAGCAATATATGGAATTGCATTGTAACGTGGTGGAATGCAAAGACTATAGGCAATGGCAAATATATGGAAAATGTATTAATTGCCTATTTTTCTGAAAAGGCAAAAACATTGAAATCTTTATCACTCTGGTCGATTTACTCAATGCGCAGCCACATAAAGCAAAGAAAGCGAAACAACATAATTTTATGTGAAGCACCTAATCATACACATTTTTTAAGAAAGGTAAGTTTGGAGGTTTACAAATTTGTACTTGCTTTATTACAAGTTGCTTCATAATGGGAATTGCGGGTACCTGTAGACGAACTAGTAAAAATGGGCTTTAAAGACATTGAAGATAAAGAATCTCTTTTAACAGCTACCATTTCTGATTTGAAAACAATAAGTAGTAGAATTTTACTATCACAAATAATACTGAAACACGTATGGGGGCTTTTTACACAATTTATTTACAAAATTGTTAAGATACACTGAACTCTGCTGGATAACGTCTAACTACTTGACAATACAATGAACTCTTGTGAACACTTGTCTCGAACTGACGTTAACTGCCCCTGCATCCCCTTATATACAACATTATTTAATCTAGTCAGTGTGTTTAGAAGTTTCTAGAATTTTCTAGAAACATTATTTAAAATGGTCAGTTGATTTTTTTACAAACTTTTAAAAATCAACTGTCAACAACAATCTTTCACATTAAGGTCCCTTTCTTTACGGTTATCCCGTTACACTGCCCCCTCCTTAGATTCATTCCTCCTGGAATGTTATTTCCTACATCGGAATCCCGCACACTCCCTGAGCCAGCCAAACCATCTTCTTGGAGTTGCTGCGCATCTCCACTGTGGTTTCCTTGGTAAGGCGCCAAACGATCATGATGGACCACGACGGGTTTCCCTCTGGGAATTTTCACGATCCGATAAATGACATCGTTAATCTTCTTCTTGATGGTGTAAGGACCTTCCCAGTTCTTTTGTAATTTGGGACAAATACCTCGACGCCGTCGGGGGTTATAGAGCCAGACTAAATCTCCAACTTGGTAACTCTTTTCCATTGTCCGTGTGTCATAGTACCTCTTCATCCGATCACTAGATAATTGTAGTTTTCCACGCACCAGGTTGTGTATATTCGATTCTGAAGGTCGGCGACATATTGTTCACGTGCCATTTCTTCACCAGGTTTACAACCAAACACCAACTCACATGGTAGCCTCATTTCTCTACCGAACAGGACCTTCGCAGGCGTTTGGCCAGTTGATTCGTTGATGGCCGATCGAATTGCCATTAGAAATAGTGGAATATGTCGATCCCAATCCCTCTGACAATCTGACACCACTTTTGACAGATAGTTGGTTATAGTCCGGTTCATTCGTTCCACCATTCCATCAGACTGGGGGTGCATCGCTGTGGTTCTCGTTTTGTGGATGCCTAATCTTTGGCAAACTTCTTGAAACAGCTTGCTCTCAAAATTTCTTCCTTGGTCTGAATGTAATTCTAATGGTACCCCAAATCGGCTTACGAATTCTTCAACCAATATATCTGCTAAAGTGGTAGCTTCCTGATTGGGAACTGCATATGCTTCAACCCATTTAGTGAAGTAGTCCATTACAACAAAGATGTACTTGTACTTCCTACATCGGTCTGTGGAAGTGGCCCCAATACATCTACTGCGATTCTTTCAAAAGGACTTCCAACCAGGTATTGCTGCATTTCCGCCTTCGGTTTTCGGTCCGGACCGTTACTGGCAGCACATGTAGTGCATTTACGACACCAATCTTTAACATCATTAGTGCAATTTACCCAGTAAAATCTATCTCGGATCTTTTGCAGCGTTTTCGTGATACCCAGATGTCCTCCAGAACTATCATTATGCATCTGTTTTAAAATTTCCGGTACAGCATTTCTTGGGACCACTATTTGTTTCCTTGTTTCTGTGCCCTCGGAATTTTCTACAAGTCTTTTAACGAGCCCTCCGTCCAAAAGTAAAGAGTTCCATTGGGACCAGTATGCTTTTAAAGCAGGAGAGGATGAGGATATCTCTCTCCACAACGGACGACGGTCCATTCTCTTCCACTCCCTAATCTTTCTGAGAACGGGATCGTTTTCTTGTGGCTCCTCCAGCATAGAGCTCTCGTCTTCTGGCACAACCTTAACTAAGGCAAGTTTTTCCTCGTTCTGCTCCATACGGGTACAATGGGGGCAATCAGGTCGACATGGTCTTCTGGAAAGTGCATTAGCATTACGATGTCTGGTTCCAGGTCTGTGCTCGATTTCAACATCATATTCTAGAATTTTCTAGAAACATTATTTAAAATGGTCAGTTGATTTTTTTACAAACTTTTAAAAATCAACTGTCAACAACAATCTTTCACATTAAGGTCCCTTCCTTTACGGTTATCCCGTTACAATACCAAAAACAATTCTATTGATTATTTATCGTTATATAGAAAATATGTTTTTACAAGTCTTACAAAAAATACACAATTGCGATTATTTTTAAAACACAACCACGAAAAGTATTGTAGTCAAGTAGTAGGTATGAATTCTATTGCTAAGATTCCGAGAAAAATTGCTAGGTATCTTAACCTACCAGACATTACATTATACACAGAAAACTGTTTCCGACAAACGTCGGCCACTTTATTATTTAATTATACAATTAAAGCGACACGGGTTGGAAAGGTTCTACATTCGCGAAAGGTTATATTGATGACTATCTGTACCCGTGACGTCGTACACCAGATGTTAAATTGAAAGAATACAAATACATCTGTGAAAACCGCATTCGAATCGGATCAGTAGTTTTCATGTGATTTCAAACATACAGACGGACAGACAGACAGACAAAAAAAAGAACCATATTTTTGGGTTCTATATCGATGTACCCACGACCTCATTTGCGTTGCCTGTTGATTGTTGTATAAAAATTTCTCTCCCACCCCGTTAAAGGGTTCTATATCGATGTCGTAACACCCCCCGCTAATTATTTTTTAAATATCTTTAATGTACAGAATTTTCATTTTTACAGTTTTATTATAATATTAATATTAATAACAAAATTGAAACAGCGAATACACATCCACATGTACAGTTTTTGGCAAACAAAGACACGTATAGTATAAGAAAAACTTCCCCACAGAACACTGTTATATGTAATATGAGAATACACAATGGCATAGTATACTTGAAGCACTAAGAATTTAGTCTTATCACAGAGTTGTATTTCAGCTTGATCTAATCTAAAAGTTACATTATATATTGTTTGTTTCTTGAAGAAAAACTGCATTGTTACAGTTTTAGTGGTATTCACTATTAGAGAATTTCTTTCACACCATGTAAGAAACTGATTGGCTAAATTATTAAAAGTTTTAGCACCAGATTAGCAGATGTATCAGCATCTACTGCTAACGTTGAATCGTCGGCATAAAGAACAATGTGATCAGCATCAATGTATTTAGGAAGGTCATTAATATACAATAAAAATAATAATGGACCGAAAATTGAACCTTGAGGTACACCACGATCAACCTCTCTTAGTTCAGATCTAAAATCATTAATTTTCACGCACATTTTTCACAAATTGACAAATGATGACAACCAATTCAAAAAGTTGCCCTTGAAACCTAGCGCATATAATTTATTTATAATGATAGGTATGTTTATACAGTCTATACAGTTGAATGCTTTTGAAAGATCATAAATTTTCTAATCGAAAATAGTTTTATTACATTTAGTGATTGTAGAAAAAAATTTGTATGTATTATGAGAAAAACGTATCATTATTGCTCTCGAGTAATTACTTCGCTCCGCTTCGTGTCGCGCAGTAAAACACTCTCGAACAATAATGTATCATTTTTCGCTCTTTATACATAAATAACTACTAAAACAGTAGACCATAGCACACATCTGCAATTTATCGGTTAAATTTTTGTACAGACTTCATTGAAAAATGTAGCTTAACAGAGGGTTCGCTTTTTGCAGATTGTTTGATCCACCAACTTGACAAGATTATTTTAAGTTAACATTTTTCTCCTATTTTACTGCTTTGTTTTCATTACATTTTTACAAGACCATAACCAAATACCAGAGGACAATTTTTTTTGAAAATTTTAAACCGGTAAAACACTAAATTCAGGTAAAATGTCTTTAAATTACATTTCTTATACCTACCAATTTGATTTAATGTACTAAACTTACATACAGTAAAAAATATTATTGTTCTAATTCTTTAACTGCAAGATATTTTTATGCTACAACATAAGTGGGTGCTAACAAAAAGTTAAATTTGCAATTCCCGAATACCTTGGTACCAGGTACCAATACAGGTGCCTTATTAAAGAAAAATATCAAACGGCCAAGCAAAAACAATAGACGGTACGACCATAATAGTGGACATTAATATCCTTGGCAAAAACCGGCAGATTTATTTGATGGGCATAATCTGAAACGTGATTCAGTATAGTAATGGATTTATATACATAGTTTTTCGGGTGTTTTTACATGTTAATGTCTGAAACAATGATCGGGAATTGAATGGGAATTTTGAAGAAGAAATGGTGTCACTACAACAAGGTCTTTCCAAGAATAAACTCGATAGGAATTTGATAATAATACAACATAAAAAAAAGAAAAATATAAATAGACACCTATATGCATGGAAAAGATCAAATGTGGGTACATTCCGAGAATTACTCTTAAAAAAATGTAAAAAATAGAAATACATACAGAACTTGAACAACGATAAAACAGGCGATTAACAAACTTAAACCAACATATACAAATTTAAAATTACTCAAAAACCAGCTTAAATCCCGATTAAAGCACTAAAACAACAAGTCGAAAATGGTAATTTGATAACAATTCAACGTTATAAATGACCTTCATTTTGAACTACCAAAGTACATAACATCGAAGAGACATAATTTATTCCTGGAAATAATATCAAGATCATCCAAGTCGAAATATTCTTATTCTATCGGACCTTTAGGAGCGGTTGGTCGGTGGATTAACTTAACAGGACCGTCATAAACAAAGGAGAAAATTATTTATTGCGTTTTTTCTTTACTTTATATATTTTTTCTATATCCTTAAATCGAAAACTTACGTATCCCATTTTTCTGTGTGCTATACTTTCGGTCATTCGTTCTGTTTTTAAATGATTATAATTAATTGAAAATCTGAGACCTGTTCAAACTTTTCTTCTTCTTCTTCTTCTTCTTCTTCTTCTACTTTTGTTGCTTTTCCAATAATGGATATTAGCGATCACATGGGTCAACTCATTCCTGTTTCTGATGGCACTGAACAAATTTCCTATTGTTCTTTGCCCGATCCATTATCTCATATTTGTGAGCCATGACTTTTTCTTTCTATCAACTCCTTTGATTACTAGTTGTAATATCTGATATCTTTCGTTTGTATTACGTAGCCTAAATATGCTGCTTTTTTTTAATGATGTTTAGTAATTCGCCATCTCTGTTCGTAGGATTTCCTCGTTTATTTTTTAGCTGTTCATGGGACTTTAAGTATCCGTCCCTTCCATAGAGCAACACTGACCAAATGTTACATTTTGCAAATCTGATTCGTAGGTTGAGGTCAAATTCAGTATGGGTAAGAGCCCTTTTGAATTTCATGAATGTATGCCATCTCTATTCGACATTTGATTTCTTCCGGCTTGTGTGAGACTATAATAAATTTTATCTTTTTGGTGTTGATATCGTGTGTTTTTGCTGCTGCTCCCTATTGCATTAAGAAGCTCCTGCAAATCTTTCATGTTGTCCGCAATTAGGACTGTCTCGTCCGCATGCCGTGTATTATTGACCCATACCTATATTAAGTTCTGTCAGCACGTCTTAAAAGATGCTTTCAGAGTATAGGTTAAAGAGGAGCGGGGAGAGAACGCATCCTTTTCTGACTCCTTTAAGTATTTTTATTTGCTTTGTATATACGTTACCGATCTTTACTTCTGCTCTTTGATTTCAATATAGACTTTCTATACAAAGGATATCTTATTGGTCTCTATTATTTTACTTAGGATTTGAATGAGTTTGTGATCAATTGCTTTCTAGTAGTCGAAAAAGCATAACATTACATCCTTCTTCAGATCTGAGCAATTTGAAATTAATATTTTTAGTTGTTACTATAGAATCTCTAGTTTCTTGGCCCGTTCTGAAACCACATTTTGTAGATCCTATATCTCTTTATCACTTATAGTAGTTCTTTGTTCCATCTGAATAAGTCTTTAACCAGAATGTTTTTTACGTAACTACCAAATGATAAATTAAGAATCCAAATCTGCATCTGAGCGTTTGATAGCGATTTAGTTTTTATTGTCTTACCTATACATCTTTTATTTTTTTATAGAAAGATTAATTTATTCAGTCAAGATTTAGTCCACATTCTTATCCTGCTGTCTGCACGAGTATTACGTAATTTAGTAGTAAGACTAGTATTACCTTATTTCTTCTTGTAATATTTTCTATATATGTATCGCCAGAGTCTTTAATTTAATTGGTATTTAGGTACCTACCACAATCTTTTTACGGTTTTAAATAATGTTAGTGATAGACCTCATCTCTTCTTTCTTACATTTTTGACTTAGTATAAATATTTTTTCAACTTTTCTTATTCCCTCTCTTATTGTGTACAGACCATTCTTTTAAAAAATGTTTATTTCCTAACTAAAATTATACATTTCTTACCTTTGACATTGACTTATTTTTTCATCAATATTTTCGAGTTGTATTTTAAAGAAAAAAAACCGGCCCTGTAAAGGCATACTTGGTGCATTATATTTTCAATGCCTAATTATTGTTTACATCTCAAGGTGACCGCGTACGTATGTGTAGTCGTAAATACTGCTATATGTCTTAGTCAGGTACCCAAAAATTTTAGGTACCTGGCTCTTCGAATCAAAAGTAGGTACCTTTATGATGGTCTTGCTCTTTAGCGAGTGGAATCAGGGGATGATTGAACTGGCTTTTTCGATTCATTATCATTAGGACCGTGATCTTTTTTAAGGCAGTGACTACGGGTCCACAAACAATAATATTAGAAATTATACTTTTTGAATAACGTACAGATATGTATAGGTCAAAAATTATTAAATTAGGAATTAGGTACAGCTATAAATAAGATAAAATGATGTGATGCACAAATAGGGGAATTAAATGATTTATTAGAGCCTTATTGTAGGGATTATTGTTTTTTTTTGTAATATAGGTTGGCAGGTTGGCAAATTTACACTAAATGAATACGAATAGAAACCTTTGTCAGGATCTGGCGAATTTGATTTTCGTTTACTAGAAATAATAAAGTATTATCTAGAGTAGAGAATCCTAGAGTTCCAAAAGTATATCTTATTTACCATAAAGAAGATTTTTGGTTTTTCTGTTGACTCGTTGAAGACATCCACCGCAATAAAATTGAAAACTTTTTACTTATAGTATTTCCTTTTGAAGTCGAGTTATTAAATATTTTTGGTGCCTTATGTCTAAATCTACAATCTACAAACCATCTGAATCTAAATATACAAAACCAAATTGTTTATTTTCCATTTAAAAATTTAGCAGTTTACCCAGTACCGCTTAGGTGCCCGTATGAAAGTAAACTTAGACACAATATATTTATTCGTGAGAATAAAAACCGTAAAATTCTGGAATGACCTCTTAAGCATTTTATGAGAAAAATAAAAAACGTATGTAATTTCGTTGTAATCATTGTTCTTCAGGTATCATCCACTATCAGCCGATTTTATTGAAGTTTTTTAAGTGCATTCTGAGATGTTGATGATCCAACATTCACATTTAAGGCTGTTTTAAATAAAAATGTATTGTAAATAATATTAAATTAATTTCATTTGCGCAGACAAATAAAACTGCTAATGAAATATGACTAAAAAAGTTGATTATGGTCTATATAGGTTAGGTTAAGCGTTTTAGATATACTGATGTAGTTTTAAAATTGAGAAAGTAAAATCCATAGAAACCTTTGGTAAGAGTACGTTGAAAGAAGTAACAGCAACTTATTTTTTGCTAAGAAAGTTGCCATGACTACATTATTTGAATACAAATATTTTTTAATATACTTTTCTTGCTTGTTATCCTCTCCATAGTATTTTTTTGGGTTACGGATTCATTTTTTTTAAATTTTATTGGGAATCACTATCTTAAATATATAACCAAAAGAGCAATAACTACTTTAATGGTATACAAACAAACTTATAACATGTGCTAATTAAATTCAGATATGTTATATTGTACCTATCTATAACACGGTGGCAAACAATTGCTTGCTTGACATTACTGGACATGCAGTCTATAGATCTATAAATAGATATTCATTGGATTGGCTGTTAGCCTGTACCACTGCGACCTTTACAGATCTATTGTAAACACTTATTATCTCTAGAATAGGATTAGAGCATCTTGTCTAGCCCTGCCCTCTTAATGGGACTTAAAAGCCTTGAAAGTGGCCTCTCCACGTAACTTAAAGCGGCTGGTTTCTCATCCACCAATACTAGATACCACGTCCTTGCAAGGCTTTCACACTGGCATAAGACATGAAATGTGGTTTCCTCCTCCTCTTGGCTATATCAAAAGATTGTTCATCTGCCAAGTTCAGCTGACTCGTGTGTTTTTTGATCCGACGATGTCCTGTCTTGACACTGACAATTATCCTGACATCGTTTCGCCTTTGGGATAACAGCTCTGCAGTAAATTTCGCCAAATGTCCTTTTATGAAGACTTTGCCACTTCTGTATCTTCTCTAGCCACCATTTCTCAATGACTGACTTTCTGAACGTGTCAGCCGAGTGGTTCCGGGCCATTCATTGGGATATTAACTTCCACTTGGGCCAATTCATCAGCCTTCTCGTTGCTCCGAAACCCTGTGTGTGGTAACCATGCCAGTGTCAGAGAATTCCAACTTGCGGCATGTGTCAGGGCTCTAACCCTGTCCCACACCAGCTGTGGGCTTATTTGTGCCAATACTATCGCTTTTAGAGCTGCTTGGCTGTCCAAATACATGACTACGATTTTACCCGTTATACCCTGACTTACAATCTCCGTTTCACATTACTTCAACCTGAAACACAGTAGCATACAATCCTAGACTGTATTGGACTTGTATCCTGTGTCTTCTATTATATATACCCTTTGTCAGTCTTTGAGCCATCGGTATGCCAGATTGACCCCCCTTAAAGTGGGGGGCGATTGTTCCAAGAATCTCTTTCCAGTAATTTTACTCGAAAGTTTCTCGCAAAGTTATAACTGGTTACTATCCAATCCCGAGGCATACTCATTATTTGATATGCCCTAACCCAATCATATAACTCAGCTTGCTCTTTTCTCCTTAATTAGGTTATGGGAGCCCGGCCTTGTAGCAGCCTGTAAGCAGTTGCCATAGCCTTGCCCTGTATATGAATATACAATGGTGGAAAGTTGAGCAGAAACTGCGAAGCAATTAGGCATACCTGCCTTTGAATTGAATTGCCTAATCGCCTCAGACGGTTGCGTTCCACCAGAGGCAGTCCAACATTAGCAATAAAAATTCTGTTAGACCTTCTTCCTTTTTACATTTTAAATGGTGAGGCAAGAATGAGGTTCTACAAGCTGAAAGAAATTCTTAGTAACAGGTCTGTTAATTAAGGATATAACAAAATAAAGAAGTAAATTGAAAAAGATATCTGGGACATGCCAACATTCCTAATACATATACATCAACGGGTTGATCGGCAAAATGAGAGCACCCAACCCAAGCTTCAGGAATACACTTCATGTATAGATAGGTCTAACACTAAAAAGGGATCAGAAGCACGAATTTACAGCAGTGAAGAAAATGTAAAGATTTTTGGTCTCTCTGGGAACATACGGTTCAGGGTTTTAGGTAAATTTATAGGTAACCATCTGCAATGCACAAAAAAAAATAATTCGACGATAAATATATATCGAGCATCAATATATGCACAGATATTTACTATACGAGTGACAGGACATATAGCAAGAAAGCTGATAAACTTGCAAAGAAGCCATCATATCAGCTACAAGTATATTACAGGATTCCATAAGGGCTATGAACCTGTTAAATGACACTTGCAGATCATGCGACATGAAACCTAAAACGGTGAAATAATCTGGATCTCAAGAGGCACTCAGTTTTTGGAAATTTCAGATCAAATATGTGATATCATCTTAGACCCATAGAAATTAGTACATGGTACTAAGATATTTAATTGGGTGACATAAACCAAGAAAAGAAATACAATAAACCTAATTAGATACCAGCCGTCTGATTGTGTATTAAACAACATGTCATTGTGTGAAAAAAAACTTCGCATTTCTTCATATCATACCTATCGATATCGATTTTTCCATTTATTTCTATTATTACTTTCATTTTAATATTTTCAATTTTTTTCTGGAAATTTCTATATTCGTTTACTTTTAAAGTGTTTTTATTACAATAAACATTTTTAAATACAAGAAGAATCTGTCGCAGTATTAGTAGATTGTTAAACGATTTTTATGCAAAGCACGGTCAGTATAAATCGTGGAAAGGGCTATCGAAAGTTCCCGTTTAGTTAGTCGTAAAGAAGAAACCGCAAATGCAAGTACGCTGGCAAACTTTACGAATAAATCCTTGTAATTCTGGATGGAGTTAGCGAAGACCACTCATGCAAATATCGCAAAAAGGGACGCAAAAGGAAAGTAGTCCTAGGCCTTACCAGAACATATTTGTGGATAAAATAGAAGTTAGAAAACAAGTGTTGGAAATGAGAATACATTGACTATAAAGAGAGAGTAACACATAGCAATTTTTTTTTGTTTGAGATGATAAAATGATTTAAAATCACAAATACTATTTTATACAAAAATTTTAAGGTAAATGCACATAGATTAGTCCTTTTTTGTCCTCATACTCTACAGATTTTTTCACTTATCCATTTTCTACCTGTAAATGTAAGTGTGAAAAGTAACGATAAAAACCTTTATCAATTTTTTATAGAGATAATAGGATTATATAATTTCAGTCATTTATCTTCGGATATCATTTTAATTTTTTTTTTCAAACATTAAAAGCCTCTAGACTATTGGACGGTGGATGCCGTAAAAAGTTGATGCTTTGAGAAAAAGTTTCTGCTAACGATTCGCTTGCTAAAAAGAGCCCAGCATAGCGTACATAGGACATTGGAAAAGTTTTTGAAAGAGCACTGAAATATTTTTTCGCGTTAACGTGACGTTTGCGTTACAAACTTTTTATTTTCCTGTTTGTCCGGAACTGAGAAATGGAATCTGCTTTCAAAGATCTTTAGAAGTAAGTAGAGAAGTGGGTTTCCAGTAAAAAATAACTTACATACCAATAGGATAACTTTTAAAATGAAAGTATATTAATGTTTTTAATAAGTTTGTAAACTCAACGACAGTTGAGATCTAACTTATAACAAAGCGAAAACTTAATTTTTGAAAATAAGTTCAGAAGATAGTTCAATTGTCGGAACTCGAATTTTAATTTGATTTGTAGTAATTTAAACTCTCTGCTATAAAGATATAGGGCGCCAAATCAAAAGCTAATCTAGATACAACTTAATTAACAAAGTAACAAAGGTTAAAAACGTCAAGATTTAAATTAAGAAATTCGGAAAGGTAAATGGTTTTATCTTATGTGACGGATGTTCCTCCAAAGGTAGCTCTAAACGACAGCTGCCGGTAAATACCAATCTGAACTAGCCTGATCTGGTTTGAACTACCCGATGCTTCAATATATTCAACCCAGTAATTTGATGAATCCAAGAAGGTGATCCAAGATGATCTATGGAGATATAAGGTAATGCAAAAGATCTTGAATTTCCTTTAAATCAGGAAGGCTTTTTACAAGACTCACTTAATCAACTGCTTTTATAGAAAGATAAAATTAAAATTGGGTGACTCATGTTTTTCTATATTAAACTGCTTTCTTGATAGGAAGAAATATCCAACGAAGTACGTTAATTATAAATAATCAAATTTGAAGAAAAAGATAAATTTTATGTTTGTTCCAAAACATGTACTTTATTGATACTGAAAAGCGATTTTTGAAGTTATACTTCTATTCGTGCACTCAGTGGAAAAGATTTGTGTAGAGTTAAATGGGAAAAATCATTACATATGTAATGGTGTGAGTAAGAAAGAGACCGAAACACTTATAAGGTATATTGGTCGGTAAAAACAAAGATGAAATATTTACCACATGTTATTAGTCATAACTATAAGTCCTTTGAATACCGTACATTCAGTACATTGAAAAGGGATAGATATACAAAAAACAGTCTGAACTAATTTATGAATATCATAGTGACGGACCACATGATTATTTGACAGATTATTTTATAATTCTGTCACGTAAGTATAGATATAAAGTTTAGCATTTTATATTAATAATAATATTCAGTAATGAGTATTGTATTGTAGTCTAAAATACCGTCACATGGTTGCAGTATATTCTGCTCTATGCTTTTAAGGTTGTTGGCTACATAAACAGAGTTTTTACGAATAGTCGAGGAAATAAAGCACTAAAACCTCCGAATTTTGTAACGTAAGATGGATCGGAATGCTTTTTTTGCACTGGATTCGTTAGAGCATTCGGAAATTGGTCGCTATTTTTTATAATGTAAAAATGAGAAATTGCATTTCTGCATTCGAAAAGTACATTCCGAAGAGACAATAGAGAGAAAACAACTCGGTACGTATTGCTGAAAACGGGTTCAATTTATATACTCGGGGTTTTTGAGGTCGCTGAACACGAATATCATGATGCCGAAAGTCTCCGCGGCACTTGGTGCCAAGGGTGTTTACCTCTTCTCCTAGGGTTTTATGTAAATTGTGTACGAAATCAGTGCACACCTGGTACTCGGCGGTTTTTTAAGTCGGTAAATACGATTATAATAATGGTGATGGCCTTCGAAACACCTGGTACTGAAGACGGACCTCGTCTTCAGGAATTTTATGTAAATTCGATACAAAAAGAGTGTGCACTCGTACTAGGAGGTTTTTGGGGTCGCTTACCACCAATATCATATAATGATTTTGCTAAATCGCATACAAATTTATGAATCCATGCGAGTGCATAGAAGTATAACTTCTGCCGGCAGTCCCACTGACTGCCACACCAGTTTTTTTTATCTAGAAATTAATGAGAAGTTAATATTTCGAATATCCTGAAACTTTCAATATCCTGAAACTTTCTTAAAAATCATGTAAATCTGTATGTCGCAAAGTAAACAGGACTTTTGAGAAATATCCGATAGAAGTAGCGCCATCTGTTTTTGGAGCTAGCCTTCGATAAGTATATCCTTTATTGATTATCTACCGAAACACATCGATTGTTAGAAGAAGTTTATGGTGATGATTTTTTATCTCGCAGCCGAATCCACGAGTGGTTTACACGATTCGATGGGGGTCATGAGTCGCTAGAAGACATTGAGATACATGCAAATGGAATTAATAAATATCTCCAAAGATTAGATCTATTGTATTTCCACAGGGAAATTGGGCATGAGAAAGGTGTGTCCTCGGTTTGTTCCGCATAAGCTCACGATTAACCAAAAAATGCTTCGAATTCAACTTTCGAGAGACACAAAAGATAAAAACTTTTTCTAGAACATTGTGACTGATAAAGAAACGTGGTGTTTTCAATACGATCCCGAAACCAAGCGTCAAAGTTCCGCATGGAAGCACCCAATAGAGCCAAATCCGAAAAAAGTCGTTTGGAAAAGTCAAAAGTGAAAACAATGTTGTGTATTATCTTTGTGTTGTAAGGCATCTGCTCTTGCGTATTCGTCGTGTTTGTCCAGAATTCGTGAAGAAGGAAGCTGGCGCTTGGTGCATGATAATGCATCATCACATCAATCTCCGGATATGGCACTGTGCGCTTTTTTTCTATTCGGTAGACTAAATTTGTCCATGAAGAAGAACATCCCGGTCAATGAGCTTAAATCCTCATTCATAAAACTTATGGACCGTATAATTCGCTGTATTAACTCTAAAAAAATCACGTTTCATTTCATTGTTCTGCTTATTGGATTTTTTGGCTTGTTTGTCGTTATCTTTATTTCGGAGATAATACGTTTCAGTGATCTAGCGTCTCTTTGCGTAACATCCCATAAGAAAGCTATACTTCAAAAAAAATGATTGAAGAGAACTTCAAAAAGATAAATTTATTTACAAGTTGGAATCAAAATTCCACAAAAGTCGATCCAGTAGAGAATATACTGAATCAGAAATATCTATGTAAAACTGTAAATAGCGAATAACCAACCAACTAAGGGATAACGAATGTTTCAAAAAAATGATATATAACACAACGATAATAACTATATCAAATATAAAATATTTTAATATAGATTAATTATTGCTTGACTTTAATTGTGTCTTAATAAAAGGGCAACCTTCCTTAACTCAGATTTTCAACATTTCCTAATTTTAGTGTAATATTTAATATAAATCAAATTGAACACACCCCGTAGATCATTGAGACAAATAACCGCTCAAATAAAATTAATCCGCATTCACACTTCCTTAAATCGGCAATTATTCTTGCTGATATAGTAGCGAGAAGCCAGGCATCGCGACGCCAACCGATTCGAAATTTGGTGAAGGCGCTTTTGCTGATCGATGGGTGAACGACGCCGAAGACGCTGCTACCGACGCCGGCTACGACGCTCGTTGTAGTTCGAGATACATGTAGATACAGAAGACGCCTACACGCTTTATACGCACACGTGCTGTGTCAGGAATACATTGGTGGAGAAGGAGAAGGATACCAGTAAATAAAATTTAAATTAGGTGCTTAAATAATAGAATTTTAATATTTAAGTATTTGAAAGGCTTATTTAAAAAAAGATGAGTTGAGAAATATTTGCTAAAATTGACAAAAGAAATAAAACACGATTATTTCTTTAAAACTCTAAACATTTAACACATCTGATTGGAGTTAGGTATGTAATCTAGAAAATACTAGTAGGTAGATACTAAGTAAGGAATAGTTAAACGGTGCAGGAGAAGGGTTAGTAAAGGATTAAACACTAGGTATGTAAAAATAAATTGATCAGATGAAAGATTGGTCAAAAACAAACATGTGAGTGCGTACACTTACGTAAAAGCGGGTCCAGATTTGAGCGCACATAGAGTGAGGATACGAATATGCGGGTTTGTACCTCAATTCAACGCATACTTTTTAGCTCATGAGCCACTTAGAGCACCGCTCAAAAGAAATTAGGAACTATTGGTTATAGAGTGGAATAACGAAAAGAAATGATCCTGTTTTATGGAATCCCAAAGGTAAATGTTACTTTTCTAAACAAAATGACGTTTAGGATGAAATTGCAAAAGAAATGAACATGGAACCGCGAGTACATAAAACCAAAATGAACAGCCTCTTGGGTTGTTTCCAAAGCCAAAAAAAGCAAAGGTATGAAAACTATTGAAACATACATTTAGATCTTGTTAATAATAAATGTATTTTTGTTTCAAGGGCGAAAATACGTTTATATATCAAAATGGTATTATGGTGGATATTGACTGTTTTGATATTGTAAATAGGTATCTACTGTAGACTCGAAAAGGCATCTTCCGAAAGAAAAAACGTTATGTTAAAAGTTCTTTCACTGTGACACTTTTTCGAAATCTAATATTAGGCCCTATTTTGTTTATTAAGAATTCAAAATCTCGGGATGATATTCTGACGAAATTTTTAAATTGACCCGACACTGCGAGCATTATGTCACGTAATAAATTCTTGGTAGGTACTGTTTCGACTTCTAGATCTATATAGTTCAGTAATCCACCAACTTCTTTTTAATTGCTGAATTCATTACTAAGAATGCAGCAGCGGAAACTATGAACATTTCTTCCAAAATTTTCACGTTTGTAAAAACACCTGAGAACACATGAAGCGAGCACGCACGAATACGTACTTCCTCACGCCATTTGCCCTCAAATTTATACAAAATTCGATTAAAACCAATTTTCATTATCCTCAATTCTTTACTATTCACATTTAAAGCCTTTTACTGTTGTTGTATATATCCAGCGGCAAAATGTCGTTTAGAATAGAATTGTCATAAAAAAAACAAAAAAATAAAATTTTGACTAGCTACTTTCATCGTTTCGGGTTTTCGTGTCATTGTGCATCGTAAAATTTACCCTCTATCATGTACTTACCTATACTAGTTGTAAACATACTTATTGAAACCAGAATAAAAGACAATACAAAAATTTAGTACAAGTTGAATGATTTTTTTCTTATAAAGTTATAAACCATGTTTATTTGAAACGTAAGCATTTTGTGAAATTTAAATATTTTTATAAATATTTTCTTTTCACTTTTATATTTGAAATTGGTGATATCTCTGTTTCATTATTTAATTTCCTGTTTATTATAAGCTTTTCTTTCATCAGGAAATTCTTTTTTATTAGTTTTAATCGATTTATTTAAATTTATATTTGTCTAACTAAGCCACTGACTTTGAAATGTACACTATTTTCAAAGTGTAATCACGGAAACACTTTTCGTTATTTACAGCATGCAATACGCGTTCTTTTTTTAAGTGGATTGGTTACAGCTTGCATTGAATTATTTTTAAAAACGGATACTTTGTCTCAATTATAGAAATTTCTTTTTGATTAAGCAATGTGAAAAATAAGACAAGAGATTTTAGGAAGAATTTAAATTAGAAACACATTTTTTGGTTCATTATGGTACCATTAAGTTTCGCTTTTTTTTAATGGCATTCTATATATAAAAGTTAAATGGAACTAAATCGATTAAAAACTAGTATATAGTTAAATTTTTCTGAAAACTCCAGCAATTAAGTAAAAACTACCTCAAAACCGAAAATTATCAAGCCTGGGGGGAATAGGGTGCGCCCTAGCCTAGGTATAGAAAGGCACTTCCCACTCAGTCCATGGTTACCATCTGGTTGGAATTTTACACCAAATGAAAAATTAGATAAACAATAACAAACGAACCATAAATATAGTAACAGAAAAACGAACAATAACAACAATTAATCTTACAAACTAAACTTCATGGTGACATCTTACACTTACACAGGAAAATTGGTCAAAACAGCCCATGCCAATGAGTCTGTCTCGAGACATTCCCAAATGTGACTTTGATATAGAAGCTTATGATAGCTAATTTTATAATCTACCATAAAAATAAATATTTAAGTTTGCCTCGAGATCCACCGCACTAACTTTACCATACAAACTAAAACATTAACATATAAAACTAATAAGCTATCTCTAAAAATATCTTATTTGACATTTTTATTTTTATTTTTTAGCAATTTTTCATAACTTTTTCATTTTTTTGCAAATTTTCAACTTTTGGAACTAAGTTCCTTACGACAGGCTTGGATGAGATAGGGATTTTGCTGCGTGACCGAACTGAAAAAAATGTGGTAATAGTAAAAAACCGTAACGGAAAACCGTTAAATGAGCTGGGTTCGATTCCCGGCCGATGCAATTTTTTTTTGTATGCATCTCTTTACCTTTTTTTGTTAAAGTAATATAAGATATAATTTTTAAAAATCTTGATAGTTGAAAGTATACGTGGGCCTATATCGGTATCTGTATGTATAAAATAATAATCCTTTCAAGTGAGTGCGTTTATACCTTACCGAGTGAACATGTAACACTTTTTTCTTTCGCTCCTTCTACATTTACTGCGTCTACCAACATGTCCCATAAGAATAAAAATATTATCTAAATAAACTTTATAAACAGAACAAAATAAAAACTAGTTGTTTTAATTATTGTTTTCCAGTATATTCTGATATTAGCTTGTATATCTCTCTGTATACTTAAAATTGTAGTTGCTAAATTCCAATCATCGATAACCATCATTATTTATTGGTAGCTTTTGTGGATTTATGGCTTTTATATAAACAGTATTGGTCTTCTGTTATGGGATTACATTTTTCTTTAATGTCATTTACATAATTATTTATACAATTGTTTTTTCTATAAAAAAACATAAAAAGGCATGTTAAAATAAACCGACATTTAAGCTTTATTTATGGGTTAAAAATACATTTATATTATTCGTACTCTGACAAATAATTGAGCAATTGTAAATTATAGAGGAAATTGTGTAAAAACGAGCCATGGTGTAAATAGGAGACTGCCTATCTATCGGATTAAGAAGATAGCTACTATGGGGTGGTGAGTTGTAAACAACAGTAAGCTATTTTATGGTGGACAGTTGTATATTGTAGATTACCCAACATATAATTATGAGTCCATAAGGTATAGAATTTTAAGTGAATCTATTATCCGCGCAAGATATATTTACGTATGTAACCTAATTAGATATTTATGTCGTTGGTCGTTGGCGAACGATTACTCTGCAGTTACAGATAATAGGTTCAGCCGTTTCATCTGCATACTAACAAAATCTAGATGTTCCACAGTACTCTTAGAGGACAGTGTCATATGAGAATTCCTACGATTGCTCTGACTTCAGGTTTCTGAAACTGCAAGAATAATTTAGATTAGCGCAAATAGGGATTTATTAACCTTTTTGCTTGTCCTTGGTCTGAAGTGTTTTTCAAGTAGGCTGCAATGATAGTTCCTTCTCCCAACTATAAACTTCATCTATAAGACGGTTTTTTGAGATGCTGCAGAATGGTTCAGGTCTGATAAGAAGAGTATTAGCTCTTTCTTTTGCGAGAATATCAAAAATCTCGTTTCTGACAATCACTTTATGCCCTGGTATAGGTACTCACACGTTGTATTTAGCTTAAGAGGCTGTTCGCAGTTTACGGATATTTTGACTCGAAGGTGGTATATTGTAAAGCCTTTAAAGCAGTATGGCTGTGAAGATAATAAATATCTGGTACTGAGAAGTTTTTTAATGCTAATAGCTCGACTAAGAAAATTGTAGGAGTATTTCCCAACTGCAATCTCTATACTTACCTCTTCTGGTATTTTAGAACCATTAGTATAATAAGTAAGGCTCCTTTTGTGAGTAAAGCGATTTCGTTTTGAGTTTGAAATCTCCTTTTGGAGACATAATGTCTGTAGACATCTTTAGGAATTGGGTTTCTCCGTTCCTTTGAATCCCAAAATCGTCAGATTTTAGAGATTTACTCGTTGTTAACCTATAGGTACCTACTTTCCAGAGCAATCCCCTTTACATCTAGAGAGAGATCAAGAATTACTTTAAAGACACAATCCTATTGCGCTAGTGATACGTACCTACATATACAAGCTAGTCTTTACGCCTTTTGTTGCATTGTTTGATTTACCAACCCAACACAGCTTTGGTGATTAGGGGTACGACAACCGGTAGATATGACCAATGTAGCACTTATAGCTTTGAAGGTGGGCAGTTGAGAATCTATTCTGTGTAGTTGTGTAGACATAGGGTTTGTGGTTGGAAAATAAACTTGGTGAGAGTTTCAAAATTTTGTGAAGGATGTCAAATTTATTGTTTTTGATGATTATTTGCTAAGAAAATAAGTTGATGTTTATAAAACAAAAATCCTAAGCTAAGATAAATTTAGATTCATTCATTTGGTAAAAATCATCAACTTTAGTTTTTCTTTATTTTCGTATAAATTTTCACTATTATTGCTTTTATCTGCTGTCAAAGGATGCAAGACCTAGAGGAATCGGTGGACTAATAACAATATGTTACGAACGAACTATACCAGCGGTTGAAGCAAAAGAAAACGTTAAGACATACAATAGAAAGTACGACTATGAAGCCTTTTTTTGCATTGTTACAAATCTAAAACAGATGGCATTCATTCATACCCACAGAAAAAACTTATAAGTCCTTTTTAAAAATAGAGAAGCAGACGTGCTTGGACTGATCTTTTTCTCCAGCGACTTTAATATCAGTCGTCTGTTCGTACTCCGTGCGGAATATCTACATCTACACTAGAACTAAAGGTTTTAATAGAGATAATGTAATGTTTTTTTTATTATTTTGGTATACGCTTATACGCATACGACAAATACTCGTATTCCGTAAACCAACAGTTTAATATAGACAAGATGAACATGTCAATTGTCAATGTAATGGAGATAAAAGGGAAAAAACAAATTGCTACTCTAACTTCTAAAGAAAAAGGTGCTACGAGCAGAAGTATCTTATGCATGAGTCCTGCAGGACATTAAATACCTCCAACGGTCATTTTTCCTAAAACCATCATGACCAGACATAAGAGGCTGTTCTAATGATGGAATTGGTATTAGAGGTTTTGCTTCAGGAAGGTTCAAAGGAATGAATCTATTCGCGAGATGATTTAAGTACTTTTTTAAAATTGATTTTTATGAATTTGAAAACATAGGCCCATTTTTATACCTTTTTAAATTGAACCAGTTTACAATCTTTTTTTAAATTATCCTTATTAAGTACCAAAAGTTGTTTTAAATCATTGTTTTGCTTGTTTGTTGTAGTTTAACCTTCAGATTAATCATCTTGAATTATCCAGAAAAATGCAATTAAATTTCTAATTGTCTTTGAAAATACTGTTTAGACAGTATAATTTTCATATGACTAATTTCTTAACACACCTTCTTTTGTAAGGTATTGCGTATTAACAATTCGCAACATAAATAATTTCTATAGAGTGGCAGGACTAAATGTGATTAGTTGGTATGCAATAGTAGGTGGTTCCATAAAATATTAAGTGGGGTTTTAATTATCCGCTATACCTGCCTCTTCCTATTAATTTTTGTCAGTGGATTTTATAATAGAAGTACCTATATTGCTAGGTATATAAAATACGATAGAAATCATAATCGAGATTAAATTAATAGTGTATAGGTATAACTTTACTTAATACTTATAAAAATGTTTTTATTTTTGTACTTCACACATGCTGTTTACAGCTCTGTTCTAGCATAGTTTTTTCCTTACATTTCTAAAATCTATGGCGCTTTCCGCTTTGCCCAAACTGCTTACCCTCTTTGTCCAAACGAATTACCCGCTTTAGGTGCACTTGTGGGACAAGCGGGTTATTTCAGTGTTTTATATTTTTGATTATAAAAAACTATAAAGTTTAAAATAACACACTAATTATTTTTTATTTAAGTTCTCTTAAGAAATAAAACTAAAAACATTGCGATAAACGATAAAGGCTCAAAAAGTACAACTTTTGGGAGTTTATTGTTAACCTACCCGCTTTAGGTCACCCTCCCCTATTTATATCGTTCTTTTTTTCGAAAAATGTTGTACCCACTTTATATCGGTTATCATGCCAAAACGAGCTTATATTTCGATTTCTTTCACAAAATGGGCCTTTTTAGGGTTCCGTGAAAAAAAAATTATGGGGTTCCCCATACTTAAAACTGATACTAAAAAAAAATTTTTCATCAAACCTATACGTCTATGGATAGGTCTTCAAAAATGATATTTTTTTCTAAACTGAATAGTTTGCGCGAAAGTTACTTCCAAAGAGGTAAAATGTGTGTCCCCCCTGCAACTTCTGAAATAAGAGAACTATAAATTAAAAAAATTATAGGATGTACTATACCACGTAAACTTCTACCGAAAATTGGTCTGATCGAGATCTATACCTCGAGGCCCAATTGTCCTGCAGTGACGTCATTGTGACGTAAATGCAAGTGGTACCGATGCGAGTTTCGAATGAATGCTAGTTGTCATGCTTAACTTAGAAAGACTTACTTTCTCTGATTAACGCGCAATAGAAAGAGATACCTACCTTTAAGAAAAATGTCAAGCAACACTAGCGGACTTAATGTTCTCCAATGTTGAGAAGTATCTCTTTCTATTACACCTTAATAAGACAAAGTAAATCTTTTTAAGTTAACCATGGCAACTAGCATTTATTCGAACCTCACATTGGTTCCACTTGCATTTACGTCTCAATGACGTCACTGACAGACAATTGGACCTCGAGGTTTTCTTTAAACATCGATAAAAATTACAAATAAGAACTACAAGAACTTTTATATTGTTACTTGGTGCTACGGAACCCTTTATGGGCGAATCCGACTCGCACTTGAGAGCTTTTTTCCATTTCTAATGGTTTTTACAACTAAGATTTATACCTAAATTATTAGGTACTCAATCTAGTAACAATAATAAAGTTGATGTTTAAACGAATTAGTTAACAGATAAAAAATAATAAGTAAAGGTCTTAATGTGCCTTGCAGATTCCTGCGTAGGCTTCCATCGTCCTCTTATTATATATATATATATATATATATATATATATATATATATATCTATTAATTGCAGCGTTTTGCAGTGCCTGGAAGTCCCGAATTCCTGTCCGTTGTCGTATATTTCGTAGCCAAGATAGTCTAATCTAGCCTGGAAAATTAGACGTTGGAAATGACAACGATCTCCGCATAGAATATGTCCAAGGTATCCAATTTTTCTCCTTTCAATATCCTCAAAAAGCTCTCGGTCTACTAAACGAGCTCTTCACAGAATATCTTTATTTGTCATATGATCCACGATACCCTCAGAATTCGCCTCATGGTCCACATCTCAAAGGCCTCAAGCTGTTGATAATTATTGTTGTTTTCAACGTCCATGTCTCGAAACAGTCCAGACCATTTTACCATCCTATACCTATCTAGGGCTGAAATTTAAGTTTTTATCTTTTTTAAATTTTCTTAATCTTTAGAACGTTGTTTAAGCTTGTTCGATTCTGTATTTTATTTCCTGAGCTGGGTTCCATTTTTGCTTGATAATGCACCCCGAGTACTTAAATTGTGTGACCTGTTCAATGGTCTCTCTATCTCCACGTCCTTTTTTAAATATGAGAGAACTTATTTTTTTATTTATAACTATACTGATGAAAACATACTTTATTTTGGAAAAATGTTGATTGATGCCTATGGTATGGTAAATAAAAATTACAAAAAATGCTGTTTTTATAAGTGCGCAACCTATTGAACACATTCAATTTAAATCAGTGACCAAGTCCAATATTCGTTCATTCTTCATCCCTTCCCTAGCAGGAATGAACGAACTGGTAAATTTTAATATTACAGTCGACACCTAGTGTGGATTTTATGAAATGTAGCGCATCTGTGATGCTAGAATCTTTCAATTTTGTATAAAGCTTCATTTCCCTCGAGATAGATGGCAGATGAAGGAAAAATCGTTTTAGGGGTTTCATATAACTTTAGAGATGGGAACTGAATGTTTTATTTTACGCTTTTCGTATTTTATTTCCCGTTCGGTTTATTTATAAAGAATACCAGACTTTTGAAATTGTTTTTAATTGTTTTATTACAAAGTTGTTAATGAAGTCTAACGTTAATTTACCTACTTTAAACTTACTATGATTTCTACCTGGAATAACAAGACAATCAGTTTCGTTAAACTTTTCATCCAACTTTCTAAATGAAATCGTATTCTAGTTTTGTCAAAGTATACCTACGCTTATCTACACACTTATTTTAATTAACTTTAAATATAAAAGAGAACACTTTTAAATGTAGGCCAGCATGTTCTTACGGCAAACGTAGTCAAAATTAAGATGTATTTTGACGACTTCAAGAATGTAGGTATTCGTTCCTTTTATGAAAAAATATTTTTGCGGCTACCAAAGCATAAAAAATGTTTTTCATATCACATTCATTGAAACAGCTTGTTTTGATCCCTGTTTTGTCAGTCGAAACAAGACAATTTCAGACCAATGCAACTGTCAGTCAGAAACTGACAGTTTTTTCTGCCCTAAGGGAGAAACAACGTTATTTCTGCCCGGCACATTCATTTATTTATTATTTATGTCTTTATTTCATGTCTGTCAGAATTGCATTTGTAATAAACACAAGCGAATAAAATCATAATCGTCTGACATCTGTCGTCAAATCGTTGTCAAGATATTACTACGCTATTTGTCTGAAATAGCCTTACTCCAACTGGTTACAGAAATCAAAATTCGCTGTTTCAATGCATGTGATATGAAAAATATAGTGTGTGGCACGGGATGAAACAAAGACGATTTCTGACCGGGCGAAGACAGCCCTCGCTTCGCTCGGGCAGTCAACTCTCGCCCTAGTCAGAAATCGTATTGTTTCACCTCTTGCCACACAATATACTATTGTTGGGAATAAAATCTCCACTCTTAAATATTTATGCTAAATTTGCATTTCTTAGATATGAGCTAAATTCATTTATGCTATTTTCTCTGCTTCGATAGCCCCTTGAAAATTGTTTATAGCCTCATTTAATTACTAATAACGTACGGATTCTGAATAAGTTAATAAAATTAATTCAAAATAAAATAATAATAAAATATAAATAAATAAAAATTATAAATCAGATAATTAATTCAAATCACAAAAGTGCATAAGGAATTGTAGGTATACCTACTTGTTAAAAATTAATTTTTTCGATATCAACACCGGAACCTCCTAAACTGCCACAAAAAAATTTACTTAATTTATTGAATTTCATTTATAAGCTCCATTTAATTTTCTATTCTATAATTTTTATTTATTTGTATTTTTATATTCAAACTAATATTATAAATGTGAAAGTGTGTTAGTGTGTTTTTCCGTCTTTCACGTAAAACGGAGCAACGGATTGGTGTGTTTTTTTATGTGGAGATAGTTGAAGGACTGGAGAGTGATATAGGCTAGTTTTGTCTCTTTCTATTCCCATCTGCCGTAAAATAGGGGATCAACATTCTGCAATTTTCAAGGCACTTTTTGTGCCCAACGAACATTACGTGCATCAATTTTGCTTAGAAATCTACCACAATCCACTAAAAAAAAAAAGTTGAAATATTGTACTGGACTTTACGCAGTGTTCATGGTAGAAAGCCAAAAAATGGTATGCGGTCTATTTGTTACTAAAGAAGAATAAGTTTATCATTCTTTTTTAGAAATCTACCCCCAACCCCTAAAACAAAAGGTAATAGTTTGTACGACACTGTCGTCAGTTTTCAAGGCAAATAGCTCAAAATTGATAATCAGACTCTTTGTTATAAACGAAACACTTGCATCAAGATTTCTTAGAAATCTTCCCCCAACCCCATAAAAATAGGAAGAGAAATTTGTATGGGACCTTCTGCAATTTTCAAGGTGGAAAGCTAACTATTAGTGAACAGGCTCTTTGTTACAAACAAATAAAATAATTTAAATAAATAGTATTACTGCAGTAAATCTAATAAACTTTTAAGGAAAAAAATCAATATCAAAAGATAAGAAGAAGGGTTACCCGTGGCTTTCGATAGATGGTGCTACTAGATTTTTAAAACGCTCTAAAGTTTTGGGTTCTTGATTTGTACTTAAGACGGGGCATCGGCTCACGCTTCACTCTTGAGTAGATACGGTAGAATTATTAAATTTTATTCCCAAATGGACAAAAATAATATCGTCTACACTGTCTACAGCTCCAGGGGTTGTCAAAGCAGACAACAAAAGAAACATGAATCTAGCACACTACACAAATCTACGTTTTTTTAAGCGGAGCTAGACCCATTAATATTTTTTTTATAATTCCAATAGCTTAACAAAGTTTTTGCAATTATAGGTACTTGCAAAGATCACGTTATTGACATCATTTTTAATCGGGTTCAAACAATTATCGATCTGCGCTGTTTACATGAACGTGTTCGAATTTTTTTAAATACTATTCTAGGATAGTTCTCTAATGCAATGGCCACATAGACGTGATTTTTGACTGCATTTCGGTGGGAAAACACACCAAAAACATTTGTCCACATTGCTGCCAATTGGGTCAGCCAAATGCGGCGGGAATTCCCGTCGAAAATATTGAAGGCAGACGCGTCTTCATGGTCTTTTTATGTATTGTTATGAATTCGGATATTGTAGTGTTTAAATTAAAAATTTAATTTCAAAAGATGTACTATATGGGAAATTATGAAGTATGTTTTAGTTGTTGATTAGGTAGTTTTTTTTTAATAATAGGAGGACGAATGTAATTTCGACCACCGGAATAATCGGATTTACTTTATAAACGCAAAACCTTAATAACTTATTAATGACTATTTGAATTTAATTATTTATTCACACAATGTGAAAGGTATATATTAAATAATTTTTTTTAGTAATAATAATGTAGTTATTCTGTATATTTTGTGTGTTTAAAATGGAAAGTTCATCAACAATGATCAGTTCACGAGGAAAAAAGTTTTATTAATAAATAATCATAAATTATCGAAAAGCAATATTAGTAAATTTAGAGGTGTTGAAAACGTCAATCTCTAGCCAAAATTAATACTCATTTGGTAAATGAGGAAAACATTATTGATAGAGTTGGTGAACATATACATGAGAAAGATTCAATCATTGAAAGGCAAGTAGTAAACCTTCCATTAAGGAGAAAAGCCCAACAAAATTTATTAGAAAAAACATCTAAGCTAATTTGGTCCGAGTTACAAAGCAGTGAAATTAGTCATAGGCTAAATTTTGAAGATATCGCAAATATGTAAATCTAAAGAAGATAATATTGCCAAAGCTACCTACAAATAGAAGAATATCCTAAATGAAAGTGGAAAAGAGTTTGTAAATAATCTTACTTAAAAAATTCTTCGGAATTATGGAAAACCAACGAGTCTGACCTACTTTCTAGGAGTGTAATAAATTGCTGCTGTTTCCTATGAGGCAGGAATTCACGCTGCGTGAAATCCCGCCTGTGTGGCCGTAACCTAACGGTAAAATCAGTACGGGCTCGAAGGTATAGTTTAACTAATGTTAATGTGAAAAGACAATCACGCCTTCTAACCTCAACAAAGGAAGCGACTTTCGAATCTTGGTTGCCAGATGTATTTCCGAATATTCCTAAGTTTATATATTTTGAAAATTTTATCTCTACTTTACTATTCAATTGTTCGTCAATGACTCTTAGAAAGATAATATAACAATATTCTTACAAAATATATACTTAAATTAATTAACTAGGTTCTTCATATTTAAACAGTTTTCACTTCTAATGATATCAATTTTGTATATATTACTTATACTTAAAGAAATTTTTAAATACCGGCAACATTGTGTATTTACTGTCCGGATTTTCAAGTCGGTTCGTAACTCATTGATCTTAACGTAAACAAATGCCGACGGCGCGCTGTTTATCAAACGAAACTTCAAAGAGGAAAATTGCAAAATGCGACAACAGTCAAATACCGCCAATAGTCTTCTTCCCCATTACAGTACACAGTAGCGTGATTGATTTTTATTGATTTTTTATATTAGATATATTATATATTACGGTGGCTTGATAGTACTTAATATAGTAAGAATTTCTCGTTTAAATATATAAGATAATAACTACGCCACCTTATGGTGGCGTTATATTATTTGATTTAGAAAGGTATTTTTTTTAGACTCTATTTTTTTCGCATTTTTTCTGTTTTTAATTTTCCACTTTCTTTTAGTTTTTCGTTTATTTATTTATTTATTTATTTATTTATTTATTTATTTATTTATTTATTTATGAATCGAAATTCAACACTATCTATTGGGTTTTCTTACAATTCAGTAATTGTTATGGACAATGCGTCGTATCATTTCCGCATATTAAACAAAATACCTAATAACACAAAAAAAGAATGAAAATTTAAGACTTATGGCAATCAAAAATATCGATGTTCCTAAAAAGGTTCCAGTAAAGAAGGAATTAATAAGAATGATCAAAAGTCAGAATTTTAAAAATGAATACGTCATTGACACCATTTGCAGCAGACATGGTCATACCCTTTTGCGTTTACCTCCTTACTACTGTATTTTTAATCCAATCGAAATGGTTTGGAGTACTGTAAAGAAACGTTTACGAAAATATAATCTGTCACCAACCTTAAGCGCAGTTGTTCTTGATAATATTCGAGAGGTAATTAGTGGCATTAATAGCGATGTATGGAAAAATTGCGAAACACATGTTATAAAAATAGAAAAGGAATATCCTGTTTTACCGCCAATAGCACCATTAGTAATTCAACCTGGAAACGATTCTACTTCAGAAGACTCTGACAATTCTTGTTAGTCATTCCAACCAATTTCCTTTACAGCTATCGTGATGTATCTTGAAAACTTGTTTTCAAAAACAAACTAATTTTATATTCTTACTTTCCTTTCCAGGCAAGGAAGGCTCATACCTCCTCGTGGTCCTTGCTGGACAGACAATTTTTTAAGATTGTCTGACAAAATGAGTATTATTTGTAGACAATTGTTATAAAATTATTATGAGTTATGTACTATTTGAATAATGAGTCAAATGTTCTTATTAATAACTAAAATTAACAAGTTTTAATTTGAAAGAATTAATTTGTTATTTGACAATTTTCAAGTTGATACAAAATTTACAAATATATAAAAACCGTTTTTCTTTTGAAATTTAAAACAAAAATTAATAAAAATTTACGAACCCTTTTTATTTAATTCCACGCCAATGGTCGGCAATGCCATCAAAGGCATTTAAAAACCGCCAAAGAGCAAAAAATTTCACATTTAGATTGGAAAGAGTATACCCGGTGTTTCAAATCGGTGACTTCATACCCCACTTTTCCTATTACCGCCTTATTTACAAAAACAAGGTTAGTAGAAATTACTTCTTGGAGCTTTAACCGGCAATTGCCAAAAATATCTTTATTCATGAATAAATTGTTGATGTAAAACTAACATAATTCAAACAAAGCTGTTAATTTTTGCTATTAATGATATATTTCCATTCCTCTGCATTTAACAGAAAACGCTAATTAAAGTCTTGTATATTATTACAATATTATATTACTTATAAATACAAAATCTTGTTATATTACAAGTGTCGAAGTGTCCAAAAAACAAAAAACTGGATGGAACGGTTCAAAATAATTTTATCTCTCTATTCTTAGACCTATTTTTAAATTCGGATTTTATCTGTGCTTTAAACGAGATTGCACGGTACAGCATTATTGGATTTATTTTGTATCCCTATTCAACTATATTTAGATTATTCGGTTTCACCAGCTCAATATTTAATAAATTCTTTATAATTATTCGGAAGAATGCGTCTTTAATGAAGTTTAAAATTGATAATTACCAAAATTAATTGACGACTCTAATCCAAGATATTTTGTAATTGTTTTTATTAACCAAAAAATAAAGCTATTAAGATCTTTGTGATATGATAGAGTCCTTGAGAAAGATAATAATCAGATCCCGAAAATATAAATGAACCATGCAAAAGTTATGCTTCATAGAAAATTAATTAAGTTTAATCAGTTATAATTAATTATTGATATAAATAAGAGTTAAACATATTTTGGTTAGATAATCATCATTATTGAAAATATATTAAACTTTTTATTAATTATTATTACTTATTTTCCAAAAAATAATAAGGTAACTGCTGCCAGAAAAAGAGCATAATTTTAAATTTTGCATTTTAGCCTAAATAATATATAGTATTTCCTAAAAAAAATACAGGTGAAGGTGAAAACCCGACCTTCTGTTTGATTTTAAAATACTCGGTAATGATTGCTCACAATTACGATAAAATTTCGTACGGTGAAAAAATAAAACTTGAGAATGAAAATCCTGGAAAACGTCATAAAAACGAGTTGACGCTTTCAACCACTTAAAATATTAACAGCTTCATTCATTTCCGTTGAAAAGTATACCGCAACAGGCTCGGATTTAGTTAATCAAAACAGTCACACACCAGGGCCCCCGTAAGGGCTACTGGCGCCTGTGTGCAAAAAAGGATTTTGGCGCCTTTTAAGGCATTTTGGATCATGTTTTTTATTTATTTTTTGTAGGTAGGTAGGTAGGTGCTTGCAATAAAGCAAAAAAAGTGAACTTTGGAAGTCATATTTATTTGCAGACTAAAATATCAAAATAAAACAAACAGAAAAAAACATAACAAAATAAATTTAAAAAAATTCTTGTTTACACCCTTTTTTAAAGCATTTACTTACTTAACTAATGGAGTATAGACCCGTTGTTTATAAATACTAGAAAATAACCCAAAACTAAAAATCACATCTTTTTTAGGAACAAGTAAAGAAATATTGCCTAATATCTCCATATATATATATATATATATATATATATATATATATATATATAAGTACTACTAATAATTAGATATTTAAAAAATATGCACTATGCAGATACTTCTGATAAAAAAAACTTGATAACAAGAATGATAGCTAGGCACAATAGAAAAATACAAAATAGCTATTGTAGCAGTTATGTTTTCCTAGACTTTGCTACTGCAAATTCATTAATAACATGACTAAAATTTATACCATCAAAAATTTCGGTTAAAGAGTCTTTCGCGTCACCCCTTATCTGGACCCAGTGGGAGGGCAATAAAAGACCAATAAAAGAGAGCTTTTCGCCTACCCGAACAGCATGTGGTTGTATGCACTCACGATTTTACATTCTATTGTTTAAATTTAACAAATATAGTTGTTTATTTTTTTATAAATAAAAATAAATAAATAAATAAATAAATAAATAAATAAATAAATATCATAAACGTAAAGATAATTTTTTTTCTGATTTCAACCATATTTAATACTTACGCAAAATTTTGTAATTTAAATACACATATGACAGCAAAATATTCTAAATTACACTGAGAGGGCAGAGCTGGACAAGGTGCTCTAATCCTATTCCACAGATAATAAGTGTTCACAATAGGTCTGCAAAGGTCGCAGTGATACAGGCTAACATAGCCAACCCAAAAAATATCTATCTATCCATCTATCTAAGTATTTTTTAGAGGAAAGAAAACAAATATAAAACGTGATCACAAATCACAAATGCTTGTTTTTTATACACAAAACGAATACAACAATACATTGAAATCTGTTCAGCTCTTCAAAAGTAACAGCATTAAGGTTCTTTTAACTAATATTAAAAAATTAAATTTTACATTCACGCCTCTTTTTATACCTAATCTATTATGTATAAAATATTCTCAATCGCATGAATATCGTTTTCGATGCCTTTAACAATCAGATAGAATATCCTCAACTTTTCAATGAAAAGAGAACAAATTTTTTGAAGTGTGTACAAAAGCTTCTTTAACTTCACCATCTTGTCCTTGTACCGTCACCGGAGGTCTTTTTAAAATTTTCATTTTTTTCCCCTGAATTATATTCAAGACTTATTTTCTCATTTAATGTCAAATCAGAGTAAAAACTGTAAACTGTAACTAAATATTTTTTAACCTTTTTACACAATCGTAAACTCCAACTTGCAATTGTGTTTTTAAATTATATTTGTTTTAGTTCTGGAGATGTTTCTCCTCATAAAATATATTATTCTTTTTATTTTGGTGCTAATCTGCTTCGGATATCAGCAATTATAGCTATCTGCACCTTGTTTATCGCTGCTCGAAACAATACAGTGGTTGTCATTGGAAACCATGGAAGTTTTGAGTCCGTTTACGACCTGGACCTCTCGTGTCCATGACTTTTTCTTGCAGGATCAGTTGGGGCCTATCCGCTTCGGATAATGACAATTATTATAGCTATATGCACCTTGTTTACCTCCACTCGAAACAGAATAGTGTATGCACATTGTTTACCTCTACTCAAAAGAGAACAGTGGTTGTCTTTGATAACCATGTACGTAAATTTTTGAGCCTTGGTCTACCCAGAGTATTCTTAAAATGCCTCTATACAACCACTCTCAAATGCCTGAAGCTTCTTACTACTTGCCTCTGTCAGTGTCCATACCTCCACACCGTGTGAAATCGTTTGTGGCTTTTTCAATTCTGCATTTGATTTCTTTCGAATGCTCGTTGACATTAATTCCAAGATAAGTGGTTTTTATCTGTTTCTGGTTTACTGGTAGTTGTCCTTTGGGTATATTACATTTGCTGATTTTCATGTACTTAGTTTTTTTGCATTAAGATCCAGTCCATAACTCTGACTCACCTGTGTGATTAGGTTGATTATATGTTGCAATCGTTCTTAATTGTCTGCAAATACGACCTAAGTAGCTAATGTAATTCAAATGTTCTCTGTTCAATAAGATACCCTCATCCGTCTCATGTTGTACTTCTGCGAAGAGTTCTTCAGAGTAGCTGTTAAACAATAATGGTGACAAAATGTATCCCTTGTCTTACTTTGCGCTTAATTTCCATTCTTTGTGATAATTCTCTATCTACGTTTATTCCTACTGCCTGATTTTACATATGATATAATATTGCTCGATTTCTACAGTAAATTTATTCTATAAATTACATTATTTTGTATTACAGTAATATTTGATTACCTATATACCGTAGTTAAAAAATAATAAAATTGTGATGACACCTTAAAATGATTTTTTATCTGAAATGCGCCCCTGAAATATAATTAATGTTGTGTTTTCGCAAAACATCGTTAAAAGAATTATAAGTATAATTGCAACAAATATTAACATATAGATGAGTTACACGCTGAAAAGTCTACTTGATTATTTATAGAAAATGGTTTGGCATAGAACATATAGAGTGCCTTGACGATAGTTTGGAACGAGTGAATGTCGTGCAGGATGTGGACACATTCTTTTTTTGTTTTTATAATATTGTGACTGTGATAATTAGTTTAGTATAGTTTTATTGTGTTCTTTTTTAAATATTGTGTAAAATTGTCTAAGAATGTTGGGAAGAAAGAAGCACCACAGGCATAATAGTCCCCATAGGCCTAAGAAGCATCATTACATTCCTTTTAGTCGCAATAGAAGGGTAAATACCAATGTTTAATTAAACAATTTTATGCTTTAATGAAAAACAAAATTTTAAATCTATTATTATCATTTCTATCAAATTTGACATCTAAAATTATTATTTTATACACTCGAAAATCGTTTTTCTATACTCAAAGAATTTTCCTTACCCCTTTATGGACCGTTATGTTATATTTATTCATTGTCGTACATATCACGAAACTATTTAAAAATTCTGACATAAAATTTATCATTTCTATTTCTATAATTTAATTAACCATGCTACAGTTTTTTTTAGAATTTGTAGATACTCTTCTAGAGACCCTCATAGTCATAACTACTCTTACCTATATAATCCCCACTAGCAGCCCGGCCCGGCTTTGCACGGGGATTAAAGAAAAATAACAAAAGCCATTAAATTTATTGGGCCAACGCTCTCTGTAAACGATATATATATATATATATATATATATATATATATATATATATATATATATATATATTAAAAGATACGAATTGTTTAAATATTTAACGCCCCCGCTCAACCCTCTGGGGGTGGAAAATCATAAAAATTAGTTATTAGTGAATTCAAACATTACAAAAGAAATATTCTGGCCAAGTTTCAGTGTTCTAAAAGCTATGAGTGGGAATTTTTTTTTTATTTTTAACGACCCCGCCCAGCCCTCTGGAGGTGAAATATCATAAAATTAGTTTTTAGTAAATTCAAACATGCTAAAAAGAATATTCTGGCTAAGTTTTATACCTAAAAGAGCTATAGTTTGAAAATGTGAATTTTTCATTGTTGACACTCCCGCAAAACCCCTTGTGGGTGGAATTTCGTAAAATCCGTTCTTAGCTGACCTCTACATAGCAAAAGTAATATGCCTACCAAATTTCAAATCTCTAAGTCCTATGGTTCTCGAGATATCGTGATGAGTGAGTATATACGTGGAAATCTCCTATACCTATATTTATAGTGAAGTCCAAAAGTAACGGATACATTAATTTTCTCCGTTAATAAGCGGGTAAAAGAAAAATCCTGAAACACGTCAATTTTTAAATTTAAAATGACACTTTATCACGCTAAAAAAACCACCCCCCACTTCAAACCCCTTCCCAAGGGGTGAGAGCACCCCATTTTTTTTAACGGCATGGGGGGTCATGTGATACCTCGTTTGAAAGAGCATTTAATTGCCTATTCAGCCATGTACAAATTTTTAGATTTCATTTTTTTATTTTCAAGAAAATTCGATTTACAATTTTGGAATGTGTTACTTAAAATGTATTGAAACGTGTCGTATTGATATACCAAGCATGCCTACTAGATTATTTTATTATTAGGAAATTTAACTGTAACTACCTATTACAGTATTAAATATTGAATTTTCTTGAAAATAAACAAATTAAATTCAATTTAAAATTTTGGAATGTGTTACTTAAAATGTACTTAAAACGTGTCGTATTGATATACCAAGCATGCCTACTAGATTATTTTATTATTAGGAAATTAAACTGTAACTACCTATTGCAGTATTAAATATTGAATTTTCTTGAAAACAAAAAATTTAAATCTAAAATTTTTTACATTGCTGAATAGGCAATTAAATGTTCTTTCAAACGAGGTATCACATGACCCCCCATGCCATTTAAAAAAATGGGGTGCTCTCACCCCTTGGGAAGGAGTTTGAAGGGGGGGGTGGTTTTTTAGCGTCATAAAGTGTCATTTTAAATTTAAAAATTGATGTGTTTCAGGATTTTTCTTTTACACGCTTATTAACGGAAAAAATAAATGTATCCGTTACTTTTGGACCTCACTGTATAGATTAATTTCAATCACATGTAAAAATGTCTTTATTTAATTATGCTTCCTATTAGCTCTGCTGTCTTTAACGTTCATTTATCCATTTGTTTTCTTTCTTGTTTCTTTTATTTTTCAAGGACTATGAGGTTTATTTACATAATTATTGTTCTTAATCTATCAATGGTTCAGTCTTCAAGACTTAGCTCTTCTTAAAAAGTTTTGCGATTTTAAAACCATTTAAAATGTGTTGTATTTGAACAATTCTAAACTGGAACTTAAGGAGATTTATAATAACTCCTTTTCTATTAATATATCTAATGTAATGATTTATTTAAAATGTTAAATATCTTTAATAGAACACGGTATAGAAGTTAACATAGTAGTATACTTATGAAATATTCCTGGTAAGTTTGAAAAAATTCTTCTACCAAATCTTTTGCGGTCCAAAAAAAAATTATTTATCTACTAATTTTTATGTAGCATTACATTGTCTGTCTAAGATCGAAATTTAAGTGCAGGAATAAAAAAATGGTTTAGTCGACTTTTGCAAGAGAAGGAAGTAGGTATACAAACTAAATATAAATTTAAGAGAGCAGTGCCAAAGTTTCTATAAAACTAATGATTAAAGTTTCTTCTGTGATTTATTTTTCCAATAAGATTTGAAAATTAACAGATTTTTTCAATGCATGAATAATGTATTAAGAAGTTTATGTATTTACAAATTTGAGTTTTCTTAAAGCTGTTGTTGGTAAAACTGATAATTGACATTTGTATCAGTTTTACCAACCTTGCAAAGATTTTTGTAATAATAATTAAGTATAATTGAACGTATTAAATTTTATTAGTACAAACATTTTTCACATCAGTCTTTTTTTTTATTATGTAGATAAAAAAAACTGTTACAGTCCAACTCTGTGACCTAATGGTATAATATAAGTTATCCCGCGCAAACGCTAGTATCGATTCGGACAACTGACTACAACTTTACATAATATACACTTCGAACTGCCAATGGGGGTGTGTCCTATTGGTCTTTTGGCTCTAACCTCTCTTTCATGGTTGTTTTTTTATAATTCATAATCGGTTTTGGCTAATTTCTGACCTTTCAATTACAAAAAAGAATCCGTACATTCAAGGGACTGTGATCTTTTTTCGGATGATAATTTCAGCACGGGGATGGACCTACTCATAAGATAATTCTTGTCTTAAAAACATTTAACTTGTCCATTATTCAATTTTTGTTAAATCCGTATTCACCAATGTTAACACTTTTATCCTTTTTTTATTGCTTCGAAAACCAAATCAACTCATCTTTAACTACGTATGTTTCCTGCTATTTATCCTTCTTACTCTATTGGTTTCTCTATTTGGATCAACTTTGTTTTATTTTAATAAATTCAATTTTTAAATTCCTAAATTAAGGTTATATGAATCACCACCCTAAACCCTTAAAAACATGCTAATATTTGTTATAATCAATTCAATAGACCTAAATCTGGTTATTTTAATGTTTTGCATGATGCTTCTGCTAGATTCCATAAAGTATAACGGTTTTTGTAATAAACTAGTTCTTCTTTGTCTTAAGCTTATCCCAAGCCTAGTTGGTGTCGTCGTTACCCTTATACGTATTTTTCGTTGCCGCATGTCTCTATTTAATGCATTTTCTTTTTTCAATTTTTTTCTCTTTCAGGTCCTTAGTTATTTTATCCATCCACCTCAATTTCGGTCTTCGTCTCTTCCTTACATTCATCTGCTATCTTACTCACATAATTCTCATCCCTTCTTTCTATCTACATGACCAAACCATCTTAACTTATTTTTCTAGAGGTTCTTGCTTAGCTGTACCTCTTACTTACTCATTTTTCTAGAGTTGCTTGCTTAGCTGTATCTTCTACTCCCTCATTTCTTACTCTATCTCTTCTCGTTCATCCACACATCCAACGCATATCTTTATCTCCGCCACTTTTCTCGTTTCCTATTTCGTTATTTAGCAGGTTTTGGAGTTATACAAATCTCTTCTACAGCATACATTTCGTTTTTACCCGACTGCCGGAGGGTTATGTTTTCAGCGCGTATCTTGTATCTATGTAATATTCTTCCTTACCTTTTATCTCCAGAACCGCTAAACGGATTTTCACATTTGAGGTATCGTTAGATTTGTCTTAATAGCCCAAGTGTTTTTAGATAGGTGACATTTAAAAAAAATAAAAATGGCGGATGTTTGACCCCACATTGTGAGGTAATAAAAAAATAAATTGTACCAAGCATATCGAGTGGGGTATCAAAATGAAGGATTTTAAACACAAATTCTAAATATGTAGGTATATAACTTTTGGTTTTAATATTAAATAGAACGATAAAAAAAGAAATGAATGTTTTTTCTGCAAAGCAAATCGGATTTTTTTTTGTATTTCGATCTAAGTTCCTTGGCGAAAGTTGTTTAGTTTCATGAGTAGAACACGTGGTATGAAAATAAAAAACATAATAATAATTGGACATACAAACTGTTACAGCTGATTTCTCATTAACTATGGGAAATCATTTTTTTTTCCATATTTCGATCTATTTTTCTTAGGGAAAGTTGTTCAGTTTCATGAATACAAAATTGCTTAAACAATCGCATGATTTAAACTTATTCAGGGAATTAATGCGGTTACGCAATCTTCCTTAAAAAAGCAGTATTAAAAGAAATTGAGTATTATAATAGTAAATTCACATCTGGAAACACAGCTCCGGTGTAAAATTATTAAAACGCTGTGAAAAGCTTTTCTCGATTTTACTCTATGGCATTATTGTTTGAGAATATTTCATTCAAAAACACATAAATATTTTAAAAATCCGACACAGATGTCCTGTAGCACCATTCAGAAATTAATGATTTCACATAATCTTTAGCAAGTTTAGAATAAGCACTCTAAACTAAAAAGACACAAATAAAAAAATAATTAAAAAATAACAAAAAACCCGCCTGCATGGATAGCTACAGCTAAAAATCAATTCAAAAGACTGCAACAAGACGAAAATTCAATGACTAGGTATTTAAAAAAAATCAATAATTAGGTACTTAGAACTAAAAACATAAATTGAAACAGTACCACACCTACGTACCTACGTATTGTACAAATAGAAATATCAGCACGGTAGTCATTCAATTTTTTGCAACATTATAAACAGAATTACAGTCGGAGGCATGCACAAAAGAATAATAATTTAACATAGCATACACTTTCATGCCTCCGACAGCAATTCTGTTTATAATGTTGCAAAAAATTGAATGACTACCGTGCTGATATTTCTATTTGTACAATACGTAGGTACGTAGATGTGGTACTGTTTCAATTTATGTTTTTAGTTCTAAGTACCTAATCATTGATTTTTGTTAAATACCTAGTCATTGAATTTTCGTCTTGTTTCAGTCTTTTGAATTGATTTTTAGCTGTAGCTATCCATGCAGGCGGGTTTTTTGTTATTTTTTAATTATTTTTTTATTCTTGATTCTTTTAATATCTGATGTCCCTTAAAAGGCAATTTCTGTTATATACTCGTGTACCTACATATTTTTCAACACCTACGTAACGAGATTTTTTCTTGCCGTTTGCGCATAATTTTTTTGGTGCGAAGTTTCAAGGACCTTATCGTTTCTTCTCTTAGTTTTCTGGTTTGCTTATATCATCATTCAGATAATCTTTGTTGATCGCTATATATTTTTTGTTTTGAAAATTATCTTAATAAATTATGATTTTTGCAGGTAAGTTCAGTAGGAGCAGGTGACTTGTTGAACACTCACATTGCTGTCACACAAAACTTCACTCATTCTTCTCCAGTTCATCCATCCACACTTAATTCTTTGATTCATCTCACTCTTTATCCCTCCATTTCTTTCTAGTAAAGAGTATAAATATTTGAAGTTTTAGACAGCTGGCAGCACTTGGTCCTGCAGATTAATTTTAAGTCCATTCGTCTCGTTTTTTGTCATATACTTAATATTTATCGAATTAAAAACAGACACATGTTGTTTCAGAAATAACCGGGCTGAAATTACTTAATATAAATCATAACTCATAATTTTGGAATATATTTTTTTGAATCAGTTATAAATAGTAAACAGTTTTGACGAGAATAGATTGCTGACATTTCTTTTTAATCGAATGGTTAATATTGTCAATGGTCCTGTCTGGTTTTTTATTAGCTTTTGTGTTTCACAGAAGAAACAATGACCGCAGATGATTTTTCTTATTCTATAGGTATTCAAAGATTTTTAATTCGTACCATCTGAACAGATTCTATTAACTTCGTTATAAGATCTTCTTTAGCTTAAGTTAACTTTCTGTCCCTGAATCAGTATTTCTCTAAATTATACTATTGGTATCCTTAGTTATTTGCTTTTTCTTCATGTTTTCGATTACACTCATATTGTTCCCTTGTATTTTATTTTTCACATTGTCACTGCTTAAGTACTGCTTTGACTTATTCCAACAACTTTGTTTTTTTTTGTCATGCTGAATAATGTCTTCGACGAATATTTTGTTTCGTATTTTTTACGAATGCAACAAACTTTTTTTAGATCATAACAACCCAATCATATCTTTAGGAATTGATGTCGTCGCATTGCCCATTTTCATTGGACTACCAAACATTTCTTCGCAATAGGAGCATTTAAATCCCTTGTGATATGAATTTAAAGCCATATGACCACTTAGAAAACTGATTCGTTTCCACTTACGTAATGAGTATAATTTCATATTTTTGATGTCTGATTAGCACGCTCTATTGATCCTTGACTTTGGCGATGTCTTGGTTTTTCTAAGGTATTCATAGATTTTAATTCGTACCATCTGAACAGATTCTATCAACTTCGTTATAAGATCTTCTTTAGCTTAAGTGAACTTTTTGTCCCTGTATCAGTATTTCTCTAAATTAATACTATTGGTATCCTTAGTTATTTGCTTTTTCTTCACGTTTTCGATTACACTCATATTGTTCCCTTATATTTTATTTTTTACATTGTCACTGCTAAAGTCCTGCTCTGACTCATTTCCAACAACTTTGTTTTTTTTTCTTGTTCAATAATGTCTTCGACGTTAATATTTTGTTCCGTATATTTTTAAGGAATGCAACAAACTTTCTTCTGATCTTAACAACCCAATCATGTCTTTAGGAATTGATGTCGTCGCATTGCCCATTTTCATTGGACTGCCAAATATTTCTTCGCAATAGGAGCATTTAAATCACTTGTTTATTTTTCACCGCTTGGATTGAATTTAAAGCTATATGACCACTTAATTTCCACCCACGTAATGAGTATATTTTTACATATTTTCGATGCTCTATTGATCCTTGGCTTTGGCGATGTCTTGGTTTTTTATGTACAATTTTAACATCTAGCCACATAGAGTATAAGCATCGTATATAGACAAGAATAGTAAGATCCCTATCGCTAAAACTGGTTCCATGCCTCCGAAGCTCTCTGTCTGTATTTTGGTCTACATCGTTGTCGATCACCAGCAGCCTTGCCAACCTAAAATTTCTGAAATCGGTCGATTGATACAAAAAAAAATAAGTAGAAAAAAGAAAGTTTAAATTAAGATACCAAAAAGTTCAATAATTATGAAAGACAATTATAATCGTATATACGTCCTAAATCGGTGGAGTTGGCATCGCTGCTCACCAGTTTTCACAAAAACGTCGGCCACCCGAAGCCAAATATGGGTCAAAGAACATCAAAAACTTCGCGTAGAGTGATCCTACTATTTCTGTCCATATACGGTGTTATAATTTTTCAATTATTGGTTAAAAAATTCTAGATCACTATCGGAAACCAGAATACCGTGTTTGATCTATAAATGATATCGAAGGATACCAAAAAGAATGTTATGTTTTCGTATGGAAATACAAATTATTTATTCCCAAAACCTTTAGTTAATAAGAATATCATAGTCAAATTGCATTTAAACTTAAAAAAAAATGTAAAGCTTTAAAGTGCATGTAAATGTTTTTTATTAAAATAAACTTATTAAGTATCGTAACATTGTAGTTAATGTTGTAAAATAGTTATTTTTGTTGTTTTGATTGTAAAGCTTAGTCCGTTCCTGTTGCTTCTAACCAGGCTTTTCCTCCTGAAACAAATACACGCCGTCGATGAAGTTTCAGCGAGGAATATGAGCAAGACTGTACATACTCACAACCTGGCGGCAGTCGTCCGCATTACAGTACATTTTCTTTCTCCAGACGTACATTTTCATTCAGTTTTCCATCAAATGTCGTGCGATAATCGACGCGATATCGATATTATTTACCATCTAAGTGTACCTAAATTTTAGATGAAGTACAACAGGACAGACACGTCGAGTTTAATTTTTTTCTTTACTTACGATACGTGATGTTGGATTTTTTAACGTAGTGTTTAGTTAATTTTGTTATTATTTTAATTTTCTTGTTTCTAATGTAGCATTATGATAGGTTATAACAACTATAATAATCAGGGTTACAACAAGCTCTTCACTCAGGTGAGTTTGTGTTGTCATTCTGCTATTCAGTTTACAGTTTACACCCTTTTGTTTACAATGCGTCAAAACATGTTTCAAGGATTCTTCAGTTTAGTCCTTGATGTTATTTGCTGCATAATCTTAATTTCATAACATATTAATAAATTATTTACATCGAATTATCAATTGAACTAAAAATTTTATTGTCAATATTTGTAAATTATTAATTACAATTCAATTAAAATATGAATGTTGTATTAGGTATATGTAGAACGATATACCATTAAAAATATAGATTTTAGTTTCCTTTAACGACAATATATTTTGTCAAGAGTACGCAGATATTTAAATTGTGCAATACTTTTTATTTAAATGTCCAAAAACAATCTCTTAATACTTACCGTTATTTTTTAGCAATTGAGTCAGTAGTTTAAACCAAATCCACCATCAACACAATAAGGATTTTCTCTTTAATAATCGGTTTGCAGCAATGAATCTAAATCCTGTCTAACTAGATCATGATGCTTTTCATATTTACATATCCGTGATCTAATCTCTATATAGGTACACCAACCTCTTTATTTCCATTGTTCCCTCTGAAGCATATTCTTACTAAAATAGTTCAGATTACTGATAGATTCAAAGGTCTATTCGAATGTTACCAAAGATAATATAATAATATTTCGACCTATTATATCTATTATATCCCCCTAGCTCTTCTACATCTATCTTTCTGAGAAAGTTTAGGATAACGTTGGGCTTCAAATTAGGTAGATCTTTCTCTTCTATTTTGTATGACCCTATGTATCTGACCATAGAATTGCGTAATGCAATACATTCTGAGAGTATGTGTATCGAGATTTCATCCTCTACCTCACAGAATCTGCACTTTGCTTCATCTACCAATCATGTGTCCTCTTAATCGTCAGTGCCCGCTTAATATTCCCGTTATAATAAGGAGGTTGTTTTTACTAAGGTTTAGACAGCTGAAAGATCTCTTCTCGTTATAGTTTCCCAAGAGCGCCTTCGGTTATCTTAGTCCTTCTAGATCGTTCCAGTACTTGGATTTTTCTTTATCCACTTCTTCTCTTAGTTTTTCTATGACTGTATTACTGCTGATTCCAAAAGATAGCTCTGGTTCCAAGTGTAGGGTTTCAGCTTCTTTTTTGCCAGCTTATCTGCTGTTTCATTTTCTTTTAATTCTATGTGTCCTAGAAGCAATAAGAGGGCAACAGTGTTATTTTGTCATAGTTCATTTAGTTTGTCTGTGCATTCCCAGGCCATGTTTGAACTGATTGTGTGAGTTCAAAGCTTTGATGGCTGCTTGACTATCTGACATGCTTACAATCTTTTGTTTACGATAGTATCTTTCGATGTGAAATTCTACACATTTTGGCACGGATTTCCGCTTGAAAAATGCTTAGGTATAAACCGAGGCATTTTGAGTATTTGGTTCTAGGTCTTGGAGCCATTCGTGTCAACACCGATACCCACAATATCAGTCGGAAATACTGTTCTAAGGTTCCGTTGGTTTTCAATTTTAGTTAAATATGTTTATAACTATAGAGGCTAATACAGATGTCAATCGTTTTGGTATTGAAAAACTCTCAATCGCAATATTAACACCTTGGACCTGTAGATATATTCATTTACTTATTTATTAGGTTTTTGTACTAAGATATATAGGAAATGTTAAAAAATTTCCGTATATGAGAAAAGGTCCAAAAGTTTTTCTTAAGAATTAATGTCATAAGGATAGGGCGCTCGTTTAGTGTTACACCCTATTCGTTTACACCAACACTCTCTTGCCAAATAAAGAAATTTAAATTATGGAGAAAATTGAAAATTGCGCCATGCTAAAAAATCTTTTTAAACAAGGATAAAGTGCTCAAACCATTTTGAATAAAATGTTTGTTAAACATGGTCAGGAGTCGATCGAAGAAGCCCCTTTCTCTAGATGGCCACTTAAGGTCACCTCATTAAAGATCATCCAATTAATAGAAAAAATTGTTTAGATGATACCTGTACAATACTATGCAACAATACTAAATAAATGAAAGGAGCCATCAAGGGAAAACGTCTAGACAAATTGGACAAAGATGTGCTGCTCCTGCAAGATAAGTTGCATAGTTGCAGTGATTGCTCTGCACAGGCATGGATTAGAACCACTTATCTATCTACCCTACAGTCCAGACCAGACCTCTAGCGATTTTTGTTTATTCCCCAATTTAAAAAAGGAGAAACGGGAAAGAAAATTTTTTCAACGGTTTATATAAATTAATTCACAGAACAAATAAGTCTATTCAGATTAATGGGGATTATATTAAAATATTAGAATCCTTCAGTCCACTAATTTTTTGAACTCTCCTAGTAAAATACAATCCTAGCTACTTCACATAGCCTTAAGGGTGATAAAATGAACCATTTAAAAAAAAATATGAACATGGATATCAAGAACTTCCTTAATAAAATTATACGGCACCGTTTGTTCAATATATCTGCAGATAACGTTATTTTGAAGAAATCTTATATTTCATTCGCCAAAGTTCCAAAATAGAACAACAAATACATTATCATTATATTTTTATTTATTTCTATATAACTTTGAAGCATTCATTTTAATGAATATATTCAATGTATTTTTGAAATTCAAAAGGACAGAACTAGTGTTTGAAATTCTGAATATGGGATGACCTATTGATGTCAAATATAGTCCATGTGTGTTGACCGTTTCCAGGATTTAATACAACTTAAATGGATATTCTAGAGCCAATAAATCTATCAACAATTTTGAAATATTTACCTTAAAAAATGATTTATTCTACAAACAACTGATCGCTGCCTTACTTTTAAAATTATTTGACATTTGACGTATTTTTTCTGTCATTGTTTCTTAAGCTGTTGATCAAAAATAATTGTTGTCACCGAACACGTGTTAAAGAACAAAGCGGAATAAAGAAAAAATGACACCCACTTTAAGTTAAAAAATGTGGATTGGACTAAATATAATATTAAGAGATTAAAAATATCATAATATATCTAATAATTCTAAAAGTTGATGAATCAAGTTTGTTTTTACCTGTCAAAATTCATGTCAAATCTTTTTATATATTTAATTTACAGCACTATAAACTTACTATAAATTTATTTTATTTGCGCTTTGGGTGAGGTAAACTTAAAAATATTTTGAAATTAAACTGAAGCTAAAAATAGAAATGTGTAACATATTTCTTAACACATAAAGAACAATTATTCAATAAAATTTAAAGGTGATTTTAAACAAATTCCGTTCTTTGAACATAAGCGTTGAAAATAGATTTGCTTTCTCAGGAATTTTTGAAAATATTTCCTTATTGATCAAGTTAAAAGAATATTACGAGAGTTATTTTAAATTATGGGAAAAACAAGAAATGTTTTCTCAATTACAATAAACCTTATAGAGAATAGGATAACTGACTAAGTTTGTCCTAAAACCTCTCTTTCACATTTTCTTTATTAATTTTAATATACAGGGCCGGACCTACCAATTTTTCTAGGGAGGCAAGCTTTACATTTGGCGCCTCCCCTGGCCTACTGTCTCGGCCGATTTAAGCGAAGGCTGATTACTACACGAGTCGTTTGCGAGGTTGAAATAAAACTTAGGTTAAATTATAAGGCATATTTAATGATAACACAAGTTGTGCCATTGTACTTTACATACATAATTAAAAACAATGCGAACAATTTAAAGCCTCAACTCAAAGATTAGATCCACAAGACCCTGGATTACATAATTGCTGAAAAAGTGTTGATTATTTTATCAAAAGAGAGCAAAGAAGCCCTTTCATGTTCAATATTTATAATGGTTAAATTTGTTTTAATTTACTGAAACTTCTCTCTCCAGATGCAACAGAAACTGGAAGCGTTAAGAATATTTTTAGAGCAACACATAAGTTAGGATAACCCTCTTCCAACTTGCTCTTATGCAATATTCTAAGCATAGATGCTGCTGTTGCGTCTTCCAGTCCATCTTCTAAGTTAAGGCATGAAACTTAAAACTTTCTAATCTAGATGCAACTGATTTATTGATAAAGTAACAATTAAATCAATTTAAAGATTTTATTTTTTAAATTGTTATATAGGTATAACCAAAAATTAGTTCAACTTTATTTTGCTTCTTCACCAAATTCGTCCTGAGTTAGCTCCAAATAACAGCGGCCGTTGAATACCAATCTGAACTGGCCTTATTCATTTCAAACAGTTTGATGCTTCAACATATTGAACCAGATGTTTAGAGAGTTCCGAAAAGATAATTCAAAATTGGAATAAAACTACCTACATGTAAAGGTGACTTAAGGGCCTATCAAAACAGATCTGAAATTTTTATAATGGTTTTGCATATAGCCATAAAGTACTTTATTGCTTTTCTAAATATGTCCCACCGAGATCGATACACTTTTGCATACGTTCAAACCAATTGGTAAAACAGTTATTCCAGTCTTCAGTTGACACCTGACACAATCGCTGTTTTAAAGGCATCGATGGCTTCTTCTGACGTCTCGAATCGCCCCATGCATTGAATTATTGGGATAGTTCTCGGAAAAACTTATGGACTTTCACTTTCGCACACCGATCTAAACATAACGCCGATACGATTACTCCCGCCGCCCATGACTCGGTCCGGTAGTTGTAGATCGGGACTATACAGTGGATGGTCTAACAATTCGATGTTTTAAAGCTCCAAAAACTCAATTTTCTTTTGGGCAGTGTGAACAGTTGGATTGTCCTGGTGTGGAATAATTAGCAGTTGTGTGTTGTTTTGTCGAAGTTTCGCGATAACTTCTGTTAAACAAACGTTTATAGTAACCATTCTTCGATGTCCTAAAGCAATTGTTGCCAGATGACCAGACTTTGACACAAAACTTGCGACCATTTTCTTTGACACACTTCGAGAATGGATCAGTTTGGTTGGTTTTTCCTCATAGTGAAATACTTATACACCGGATTGGTTTTTATTTTCTGGTTCGTAGGTTTAAATCCAAGATTCATCGCCGCTAACAATACTAACGTTTTTAAACCGTTCCAATGTTTTTCGACACCAGTTGACGCGAACTACTTTCGCTCTTCTGTGAGCAAATGAGGGATCCAACGGGAAACCAACTTCGTAACACCCAGTTCCTGATGTAGGATCTTTTGGATCGAGGTCTTCGAAATGCCTAAAGATGCCTCTACCTCCCGGTATGTTACACAGCGGTCATTCTTAATTAGCTGACAAACCGCATCAATGTTTTGCTGTGTTACTCCTGTTTTGAGTGGACCTAGCTTGGAATCGTCACTGAGACTGGAGAGATCACGTTGAAATTCGCAATACCAGCGGGAAATAACTGACCGGTAAGGTGCTTCATTTCCAAACACAGAAAAAATTTTAGCGAGACATTGCTGTTGGGATAATCCTTTCCGAAAATTGTAAAAAATTATTGGTCGAAAATGTTCTCGGCTAAGATTCATTTTTCGACCGAGTTGCTTATTTCCAAAATTCACTGTACCTACACGACTTGTTGTATCGCAATAAAACACTGGATTTATGTCAACAAAAGGTTGAAGTTAGATTTGTGTCTGAAGGTTCTATTGGTGGCGTCTTCTAAACGGCTACGTGTAAAACTAAAAAGAGAACCTTCGTACTTTATAAGAATGTTTTTGTGTGTAAACGGTCAAATTTGGAATTTTTAAAAAGATTTCGTTAATGAACAAAACCGATCGAAAATATATTGACAGATAGATGATCTTAGTGGTTGTAATGGCTAGTTATTAAATTTAATTTGGACATAATTAATAAATTTTAAATTTATAGGTAACTTCAACCATGAAAAAATTAAACGATGTTTAAACCGTTACAATATCTTGATCCTGCATATTTTTTCTGATATTCCTTATCTTCCAGTTTCTCATTTTTCTTATTAACTTTCTCTTTCCTGTCATTTTCATATGCATTATCGATATTTCATTTTTAAAACGCTTTGGTTATCTTCTAATATTTCTTGTATAATTTCTTAGATATCAGAAGGCTATGGCTATAACTATTTTTTTGAGCTTACTGCTTTCTCCTATTCATGAAATGTTCTTCCTTAACGTTATTCCCAATGCATTCTATAAATTTTTGTGTTATCGTTATCTGTACTGAAAAGACTATATCCCTATAGCTTATTCTCTTAGTTCTTAGTTGTATAAATATATATTAAACTAAGAATTATTTTTAGTACATAAATCAATATATACAAACCCCATTACTTATTTAGAGAAGCTAAATACATTGCAGTCATTGTTTCTAACGAGAATGCTCATAAAGCCAACAATATTCTCTTAACTTTTCTCATTATTAACTAATTTCGAGTTCACAATAATTTCATTGTGTGCCAGTTCATTTGTCAATAAAGGCCGGCAATGTTTTCGCAGCCATTATGCTCTAGTATGCAATTACAATGCGGTATATTGCTGCAACACGAATTGTTCGAAAAAATTTCCAACCGATTCTCCAGTCATCGTTACATTTTTATGATTTTTAAGTAACCTAAACTGCCCAAAATAAAGAAATTATTTGCCTATTTGAAATGATAATGATTTTTAAGAAAAATCTGTGCCAATTGCTAATACATATACCTAAATAATCTTAATTTGTTATAGAATAATTAACAACTAAGAAACCAATCAACATACATTTATTAGTTATTTTTTTAAAATGATTACCTATTCAATATCATATGTTTGTATGTTACTGATAAAATTTCCGTCCTCCTATGGAATGTGCTTGTTTTGTATATAATGACTAAAACTAGCGGAAAATAACTATATTCAAGCGAAACTTTTTACTGTTAGTTTCGGAAGATGAATTGTGATAAAAAAATCGTCACCAAACTTAGTAATGGAATTTCCTGCCAAGTTGCTCCCACTTTCGTGTATGCCAACGATCCTGTCAACTTCATTCACTACATCCACTTTAAATAACATACATACGAGATCTGTCCCAAAAGTATCCGACCTGCAGTTATATCTTAGTGGCAAAGTGTTCTAGCGACCCCTGCCGGGCGGGAACGTCAAGTAAAGCCTCTTAAATTTATTGTTTACTTGCCGGATGCCGGACGTATAGTTCCTGAGCAGCGTGTGTTTGTTTTTAAAGGGTTTCCAAGTTCATCGGATTTTTAAATAGCCAAAAAGTTGAGCAACGAATTTGCATCAAGTTTTGATTAAAACTTGAAAAACTTTAAATGTTGCAAAAGACCTTTGGAGACGATTGTATGGGCAAAACTCAAATAAAAGAGTGGTATCAACGGTTTAAAAATGGCCGCACGTCTGTTGACAGTAATTCTCGTTCAAGTCGAACTTCGATGGGAAGAATATCGGATAATGTTGAGCGTGTGCGAGCGGCAATTAAACAAGATCATCGTTTGACTGTTAGTGAACTAGAAGTTGATCTTGCATTACCAAATAGTACAGTTTATCAAATTTTAACCGAGAATCGAGAATTTAAACATGAGTCGTGTATGTGCTAAATCATCCCAAAACTGCTCTCAGAACAGCAAAGAAGCCTTCGATTAGAAATCGCGCAAGACAATTTAGAAATGATTAATAGCGATGAAAATTTGCTCAAAAAGGTTATTACTGGTGATGAATCATGGGTTTACTCTTATGATCCTGAAACAAAACAACAGAAGCAAAATCAAGTCAATGTTGATTGTTTTTTCCGGTCACGAATATGCACCTGCAGTTCAAACCATTAGCAAATAGTACTACGTTGAAATTTTAAAAAGGTTGCAAGATGCTATTAGAGGGAAACGACCACAGTTGCTCAAGCGCATACATCAAATCTTGTACAGTAGTATTTATCAAAACACAGTGTTGTACAGCTTCGGCAGCCTCCATACAGGCCCGACATAGCTCCTTGCGACTTTTGGCTGTTTCCTTATTTGAAAATACCTCTTAAAGGACACCGATTCGACGACACCAATGCGACAAATGCAATAAAGGCGATACCAATAACTGACTTTCAAGACTGTTTTGGGAAGTGGAAGCATCGATATGAGTGTGTTGTTCAATTAAATGGCAAAGTAGACACCAAGTGCCGAATAATAGGGCTAGGTTGGATACTTTTGGGACCGACCTCGTGGTTACATATTTCATTAACAGCTTTGCAATCATTGAAATTTACCGAGTTTAACACGCATTTAAAATCTGAGAATGGTAGGAAGGTCGCCAATAATTTGATAACAAGCTTATAAGAAATTTGGCCATCATTGAAGATCATCCATAGGAAAGCTAGCCATTTAAAAAGCAAGGATGGGGTCGAAAAAGATACCAAAGTTATGCTCTCTAGAGCAATATCTAGAAAAAATAATAGAAAGGGTTTTAAGAATAGAAAAAGTATAATTAAACTCTGAAAAATTTTTAAAACAATTATATGCGAGATAACAATTCCCTTTGTGCCCTAAAAACTTGCTTTAAATTGGAGATATTTCTGACCAGTTGTCATTGCTTCCAAAATATTCTTTAAGTAAAAAATGCAATTTTAAATGTTATTGCTATCATGTTTAAACCTTTCTCATTTTTTTTTTACTTAACGCATTGTCTTGCTTATCTAATAAGAAAGACTTAATTTTGTATTTTCCCTTTATTTTTCTTTAAACATTTTGAATATTATTTAAAGAAACCATCGTTATTTTTATCTACGCCTATGGCTGTAAATAAGTCAAAACAGTATCTACTATCAAGAATTACCATACATACAACTTATATGATGTATGAGGTAGCTGATTATTTATGCCTAGAAGACATTTAAATGCATTTAAAGCATCCTTCCAAAAAGACCATAATATATTAACCTCGAGCACGCATTATAACGCGCCAGGATCGTATGATATAAATCTACTGCAACAGCATATAAGCAGAGCTGTTTTAACCAAACAATAAAAAAATGGCTTAATGGTTGTGACCGGTACCAGAACTAACAAGATGATACCGCAGATTTCGTCTAGCATTTTGCCACAAATATCAAAACTGGACTAAACAGGAATACCCACGAGTTTTATTTTTAGCTTTTGATTGTTGGGACCTGATGAACGTGTTTGTCAGCAAATCGATAAATAAACCCATGTATTGACAAAATTATGATGAAGATTTTATTTTCTAACAGGATAATGCCTATACTCTGAATCTGGAACTTATGGCCGATTGTGCATCCTCTTTTGTGTAAAGGCCTAGGCTGTCATCAGGCCTAAAGTTTTAAACTAGGTTATGAGACTCCCGAAGGGGATTTCCCCGACATATTTGTAGTCCGCAGCACTCCTTGCTATATTGTTCGCAATCGTCAGTTAGAGTTTGGTGACATTCTAGTACTAAACTTGAAGTAATACGTGGTCTGTTTAAGGTAGTGCTTGTCGGCAGTCCGTGTAAATGTTTACATTCCTGTCTGTAATGTCTAGCCTCATGCAACCACACAAGTTTGAGTTTTTCCCAAAAAAATCAAATTATAGCTATAGATTGACCGCTCAATTTAAATCCAATAAAGCAAAATTCGTCTTAAAAACTCTCTTCACAGAGAGTTTTGAAGACAAATGAGAGAAACGCCAAATAACCTACTACTCTAGCCATGTGATATATACATATTTCAGATTAACGTATGTGTATTTTTGTCAAATTTTTCCTAGATAACAGTTTTCATCCTGTAAAATGTATAGATATTATGTATAATGCCTAAGGAATGAGTCTAAAAATTCTCATATTTTATATATAGCTTAAAAACGCTAAGGTATTATTCCTATAGAATATCTATGCTTTTTATAGGATGCTGTCTTTTCATACATTGACGGTAAAATTATAAAAGGGTTTCTGTTAATAAAAAATACATAATCCAATAATAATACTACACGATAGTGTGGATTTCTCAAACATCAATACTGCTATTAATAGATTCAATAAAACTTTTCTTATTATCCCCTGAACAAATGTTCCATTGGGACGAATGTATTAATTTTAATCGAAAATTAAACTGCTTTAGATATGTTATTGTATTATTTATATTTTAATGGGAATTTAAACCGGCTTCTCATGCAATTGTATTGTTCAGTTAAAATCTTAGTGTCATTTTAGGGTTTTTTTAACTTCCCGCTAAAAAAAATTAAATTTTTTTTTAAAATCGGGAAGTTATTGGTTTCACCCCGTTTTTCGAAAATCGAGTTTTCATCGGATCTTAACGTTTTGAGGTCTTAGGAACCTCCCCTGACTATTTTTACGAGGGTGTCTGTATGTACGTGTGGATGTGTGTGTGGATGTATGTAAATCTCTTATAACTTTTGAACGGCTTGACCGATCGGAATGAAATAAAAAGCATTCCAAAGAGTTCCATCTAACTTAGATTCCCTGTAAGTTTGAACCGATTCGAGCCGGTAGATTTCGAGAAATTTCAAAATAACCGAAAAAAACAATTGGTAAAAATGATGTTTTTTGGGCATATCTTTTTGGCTATTGCATCGATCAATTTCATAACCTAATCAGCTCTTAAGCTTAAAAAGCCACGTCGAACGCCGTTTTGCAAATTAAAATCGGTTGATTCGTTCGTGAGATATCGTTGTCGAAAAATTTCAAAAAAAGTGTTTTTTTTCAATAACTTAGAGATTTTTTGACTAACCGATTTTGCACTCCCGGTAACGTTTTTAGGTCTCAAAAAACTGCGTCGAATGCCATCTTGAACATCAAATTCGAATAAGGCGTTAAAAAGTTATGGCTTTTTAAACATTTCAAAAAAAGTCAAAAACGTCAAAATACGTCACGTTACTATAGCTTTGCGGTTAAAACTAGCGGGAAGTTGCAAGGATGGCCTTTAAGGTCAACCTCTTTTCGAATTTTTTCGCTTGTAATGATATTAAACAGTCCTAAAACAATAGTCTTTTTCTAAAACAGTGACAAAAAGATGTCATTTTGTAATAAAATACTTTCAGCGAAAACGTGATTTTCTCCACAATTGAGAAAAATTCTCATAATGTTAACTTTCATCACCAGTGATGAAATATAAATTTAAAAACTATTTATAACTGGTTTCTTGGTTTCATTAGTTTCACGTTTCTCGTTAATTATCTTGACTTATCAATTTGTACTGAAAGCATTGTTAGTTGTTTAAGCTAACATGATTTCTGTATTAGACAATGATTCAGATTATTATCCACATACACCACCAGAAATAGTTTTACTTTTAGTTACAATACGTAATACAAAAGCAAAAGTGCCACGTTCCTTCCAAATTTCTGGTTTCTTCTATGATGTTTAAAAACTAAACTCAAATCTATCTATATATATAAAAATGAATGTTTGTCTGTATGTCTGTATGTACTCAATGAACTCAAAAACTACTGGACCGATTATTATGAAAATTGGTATGTATATGTATTTTTCCACGGAATGATATGCTCACTGATGCCACTCGCCACCAGGTGGCGCTGCAGACTAGCAACTTCTGTCCCGTTCAACCGATTGTCATAAAAATTGGTATGTATATGTATTTTTCCACGGTAAAGGTTTATATGATATGCTCATTGATGCCACTCGCCACCAGGTGGCGCTGCAGAGTAGCAACTTCTGTCCCGTTCAACCGATTGTCATGAAAATTGGTATGTATATGTATTTTTCCACGGAGAAGGTTTGTATGATATGCTCATTGATGCCAATCGCCACCAGGTGGCGCTGCAGACTAGCAACTTCTGTCCCGTTCAACCTATTGTCAGGATAATCGGTATGATGATGTATTTTTAACAGGTAAGATGAATATGATATTTGTATTAATGGAAGTTACCACCAGATGGCGCTTCCATGTATCAAATTCAATACTGATTAATAGATATCTACACGAATTCGTATAAATATAAGTTCGACAAATACATTTTTGGTGCGATAAGTAAAACAAAACTATGTATAAACTTTCTTTCCTTCTCTATCTCTTCTTCTCTTTTATTTTCCTTAAATTTATTTTAGTTGCTGGCGTAGGAACGCGCGCCGGGTACAGCTAGTTATCAATAAAACACAATGTTTTGTAGAAAGTGTGTAGATTTTATTATTATCAGCTAAGCGCTTTCGGTTATACAACCATCATCAGAGCCTCGTCGTACAAAGTATCTACCACGTGGCAAAATTTCAAAGTCATTAAAGATATAATATTAAAACTTAATATAAAATCACAACAACTACATAAACTTTTTAATTTGTATAAAAGGACTAACAAACCCTTAAAAGGGACCAAAATGGTTTTAGAAACCCAAATTAATTTAACATTTTGACCAGGTGTCAGGCTGAATATTCACAATACAATGAGTTGTACCGCAGGACATTAGTTGATTCAACTACTTTCCGCACACGTTATGTAATATACTATTAGTGTTACAATATACCTACATTTTGTACTCTATTTTATGGTTTTTGTAATATGTTTATCAAAACTTCATATTTCGTATACTAAAAATATTTATAACTACTATGTACTAAAATTCTTAGATGTAAGTACAAAACAGTTTCATAACGAATTGTATTGGTCAAATGAATATTGATAGTTTGCTATAAAAAATATCATCAAACATCTGTTAATGAGGTTGCTACATTACGATGCAATTTATTACATTAAATAATGTAATCAGTCTAATTTTTATGATGTTCAGAGTATATATCAAACCTAATCATATACCAGCAGATTCAGTTTTAATACTGACACTGATCCACTAGCATGGAATTCTTGTGTAAAAAAATAAATATCTTAAAATTGAAAAGTAACGGAAATTTTTTTGAAGTAAGTTTTAACTATCTACTTTGTTTTATCACAGAAAATTTCAAGATAGTTGATGTTGGACGTTGACAGTAAATGTCATTAGATTGACTTTTGATAGTTATTTTTAAACATATTTGACGTTCAACATAGTTGATATTTGACGTTGACGTAAATTTCATTAGATTGACTTTTCATAGTTATTTTGACAAACATTTGTTGTTCAAGATGGTTGATGTTTAACGTTGACAGTAAATTTGATTAGATTGACTTTTGATAGTTAGTTTGACACACATTTGACGTCTAAAATAATAATAAATTTCTTTAGAATGAGTGATAGTTATTTTAGTCATTAATTTGATTTTTAAATCAGTTATATATTTTTTCTGAAATCGCTAGGAAATGTCTAGTTTCTCGGATCAAATTCAAGCCGCAAAATACACTATTCTTGTATTTTAGTCCGTTGCTGGGCAACGAACTTTTCCGTACTGTACGGGAATGTTTTTTCCGGACCTGTGGACGGGAATGATTCATAAAACGTTTATAAACAATTTCATATTTTGCTCCTTGATTTTATTTGGCAATAAATTTAAAACCACATTAGTAACAGTGTTTAGTAACTCTGGAGGCGTTTTGCACCTCTAGACATCATCGTCACTATCCATTTTAAATATAATTTAAAAAATTTTAAGCACTATGTAACTAATCGAACTGACATTTTTGTGACACTAATCAACAATGATTAACAAACAATGTCAACGAAACGGTTTCATAGAAAATAAGATGATATCTAGAACAGTTATGCATTTATCAAACTTTCTTAATTTACGATTATATTTAATGCGATTTCAGAAAAAAATAGTGTAACGTTTATTTATTTTCACAGTTTATTATTTAATTTATTTATACAACTAATACACTTAATTTATGTTATAACACAATTTATTTACAATATACTAATTTATATGAACACTGAATACTGATTTATATAAACACTTATTTACTTAGATTCAACTCAAGAACTAAAACTCTATTACCAAAATAAAGTCTATTTATATGCGCTTCGAACAATGAAGAAACATCTCGATCTCTCGCGTAAGGGCAGAGATTCTTCCAGTCGAGTCGTATGTGGAATCTTCGATATGGTTCAATAGAACATTCTACGGCGTCGCCCGCCGGTCGGACTCGCCCATATGGCCAACCAGGACAGAGCCGGAGTCGCATTACAATAGTATGTGTATCTCGTAGTAAAAGCACATTTCTTTTCCTACTAGATACACAATATACTATTGTTTAATAAAAAAAAAACTATGTTTTTAGTGAGTTTTCCTGTATTTATTTTTATCTGTGCAGCGGTTTGATTGAATTTTTTTCTGTTTAATAAAGGAGTCTTGCCAGATAGTCCTGTTAGATAGGTAAAGAGATATTCAATGGGTTGGCTGTTAGCCTGTATCACTGCAACCTTTACAACAACCATCATCTCTATAATAGGATTAGAACACCTTGTCTAGCCCTGCCCTCTTAATGAGACTTAATATGCTTGACAGGAACTTAGAGTAGCTGTTTTTTTTCTGAGCCGACAATGTCCTGTTAAGAGACTGACATCGTTTTGCCTTTATGATAACAGCTCTGCAATAAATTCCGCAGAGTGTCTTTTTATAAAGACTTTGGCTTGTCGCTTGTCCTTTGATTTTTCCCACCACTCCTGGATCCTCTCTAGTCTCCATCTCTCAATGGCTGCCTTTCGGAACGTGTCAGAAATTCCGCCAAATGGTTCCGGGCTAATCATTGGGATATTAGCTCTCGCTCGGGTAATTAATCAGCCTTCTTATTCCCCCAAAATTCTAGGTGTCCTAGTACCTATACCAACGACAGAGAATTACGACTAGAAAAAAATATAGTCTTAGTTTGGGTAATGGCTGATTTTTGAAACGACTTCAAAATGACAAGGTTATATGTAGTATATTGTGTATATTGCGAAAATCTCATAACGAAATTCTGCCAAAGTTGGTATTTGGATTTTTGGCAGCTTTAAATTATAAATTTGATGTTGGTTTTCCAATGACCAATATGGCGTACTAAGTATTTTACTTTAGGGTTCAAAATCAATATTGGGGATTTTTAAAGGAGTAAATCATGAATTTTTCGTTGGCTGTAAATCATTTAAATATAGCGAATTTAATATGGATGACTCCTGTATATTTAACTTATTCAAATTTATTCGAAAATTAGTACTCAGGAAATTTCCAGTTGATACTTAATGAATTTGTAGTTGATTTTCAAAAATTTGTACTGGACTGTTCAAAGCTTTATAAAATTTTATAATAATGAGTAATAGTTTCATTTTTGCAAAAGCTATGATCTCTGTTTAAAAGTTTATTTGCATCATCATCTGACAAAACCAAAAGAAACATGGATTTGTTTTTTAACAAACGCTTTTTTTCAGGTTTTATGCTGTACTTTGTAGCAACTAAAAAAATACTTAAAAAAAATTAAACAGCATTTTAAAATGAAAATGTATTAAAAATAAAAACAAAATATTTATTTCTTAAAAAAATATAGGCAACTAGGTACCTGACTCCCATTTCCTTAAAGTGGGCGCCAATTTAAAGCAACTCGACAGCTTAATCTTACTTTTAGCGAGTAAATATATATTTTGAATGTCAATTATTCAAATATTTGACAAAGATATAAAGCTAGTAATAATAGTCACTTAATTTTATAAATTATTTAAATAATTAATATTCGAGGATATTCAAGGTGATCCGTTTTTATTTTATAAAAAACAGGTTTATTTCTAGGATGTAAAAAAGTTATTTTAAACCAATCATAGATGTCTGCATCTTTGTTTGCTTGTTGATTTTTCTTAAAATATACTTCCTAGTGGGATTTTTTTAAATAACTATTTTTATTTTTGTTTTCAGGGCTCTGCTGATTCGAATTATTCCCAGCCTTCATCAGATCTTTCACTTGACGAAGAAAAAGAAACACTACGCCGTGAAAAGGAGAGACAGGCACTTAGTCAACTTGAAAAAGCAAGAGTAAGTTTTATTTATAATATCTCAAGTGTTTTTCTAAAACTGTATCATCCAATATAGTGAGAAAATCACATTATTTATACCTGTACATTGCACATGCAGAACAAATGGTTGCATTAAGTTAACATCTACCTACGTTGTAACCACCTTTTTCTGGATATTAAAGGCTCACCAGTGTTATCAGATTGCGAACGGCACTCAGGGGGTAGGAGGAGAGCGAGTCGTGAGTCAGGAGAGCAAATGAGCGAGTATTAACAAACGAAAGTATTTAAAGGTACGATAAATAGAAACCGGTAAAGAGCGCCACTTTTCTTTTTAGAGACAGTTAGGAGAAAAGATGAGATACCTTGTTGGAAAGAATCTATTAGATTAATGAAATTAAGGAAACACACTTAACATCACAAAAATTATCAAAACGATAACTTATATCTAAAGACTTACCTTAGAGGTCTATAAAACTCCTTGAATCCTTATCTTTTTTTAAAGTTTATATTTTCCTTTAAAATTGAAATAATTCTCAAATGAAATACTGTAGTAGGAAGGTTTACAGGGAAGGTAAAAATATCTACTCAATAGTTTGCTAACAGAGTAATTAAGAGCATAGTTAAAAAAGTAGTTATATCAAAAAAATTAAAACAAATCAGTTATAGTATGTTAAATGAATATATAAGCGGTAGGGCTCGAACTATAACTGGTTTCAGATAGACATCTATGTTGTTTTCTGAATAATTAAATATCTAGACGATCATATGAAATTAAAGTACATACATTTACCATGAAGGTAATTTAAAATCTAATACCATAAAATCGAATCAAAAAACTAGTGAACAGTTAGTTTACACATAAAGTCAGATATTTTATAACAATAGTTCCAAAATATTTTGTGTAAAAAAGTAAAGCAATACTAAGAAAGTATTTTACCAAAACCATAACAATACTTCTGGACAGTCGTTACAATGATTTCCAGGACGAATTAGGTTTTCCTTGGCCTCTCAAAAATATAAATTATCCAAAATACCGACGGGACGGAAAATTTCGTGGTCAGCAAAAATAGTATATTACGCTACAAGGGACGAAAGTTGAAATTCGGCCCTGCGCGTCATGATGCCCGAGGCGAAAAGCCGAGGGCAACATGACGCGCAGGACCGAGATTTCAACTTTTGGCCTGTGTAGTGTATACTATTATTACTATTTTTCTTTATACCTCGGTCGAAAGTACTTGCGGAACGAGCGAAGCGAGTGCAGCTGGTCGTAGGACAGGCATCAAATACATTCGAAGAGTCAAGTTTTGTCATTGATGATTATTTTTAAGGTTATAGATAGAAATAGAAATGACACGAGAATAAACAGTCCCTAGTTACAAGTGTAACTACGCATGAGAAATTTTTCCTCCCGCCGTAAACAGGGAGTAAATGTTAAAGACGGCAAAACATCATGACGCGCAGGGCCGAAAATTCAACTTTCGTCCCGCCGTAAACAGGGAGTAAATGTTAAACTTTCTTCCCTGCAATTAGGGACGAAAGAACGTACTTTCGACCGAGGTATGAAGAAAATTTTATTTCACCACAAATAACGTGGATCGTAGTTTAAAAAATAGAACGAAAGATTCAGGACGACAATCACTTAAAATTTGTTGTACTTAGAACATTCTAAACACAGATTAAACGCTAATTTGCCGGGACTTTTAAGCAGAGAAATTCCGGGGCGGCCTTATTTGTACCCAAAACGAAAGTGAACACCATTCATCTCTTAGCTGCATCCTCTCAAAAAAATCGGACATTTTCGAAGTTGATTCGAATCGGCTAGCCAATCGGAAACCGTAATTTCACATGAAGCAAAAGTTGTATAAGCTTCTAACGCAATATTGCCAAGATGACCTAAAGTACATCAAAATTTGTTTTTGGTTGCGCCTGATTAGGTTATATTAAAAAAAAAATTCTAGTTTAATTAAAAGCGAAAGTTTGCTGTTTCGTGAAATACTACAACGTATTTAATGAAATCTGATTTTAAAGTAGTCGCCTTAAGAGAAAAATTTATAAAAAAAGCAAAAAAATCCAATACTTAAGATATTTAAGTACCTGATGAAGCGAAACAATCATAAAAAAATCGTTTTAATTCCAAAGGACTAGGAAACAGAAAAACTTACCAGAATAATATGGACATTTACACTATGGATCACAAAAATACAAATTTGCACCAAAACCAGAAAACCAATGCAAAAAGTGATTATATTAGTAAAGTAGATAATTCAGAAACAAACAAATGTATTATTGAAAAAATAGTAGTTATCTCATCTATGGATTTGTAGAGTCAAAAGGTTGATCATCATCACTGCCGTTCAATCTTAGTGAATTATGGCAATGCTGAAGCATATCGTAATCCGATTTTCCAGGTGCATTATTCCTGTTTAGTCTATTTCTTTATAGGTCTGCATGCATTTCGTCTTCTAGTCTTTTATTTTTATTACATTTACCTTTTCCTCTATCTGGTTCAGCCATCTTAACCTGGGTCTTCCTCATCTTCTTGATCATAGCGGTGTTCAGTTCGTAATTCTTTTTATCATTTCTGTAGATGTTCTTCTCATTATGTGGCCTGCCCATTCTAGACGTCTTGCTTTTATGTAGCTTGCTATGTTCTCAAAAGTTAAGGATCTGAATTATCTTACCCTAAAATACTTAAAAAATAAACGAATATTATAGGACAGTAAGCTCAAATGACAATCTTAACAGTAAAGTTATCATAAAATTAAAGTTTTAGTTGATATTTTTTTACCAGAAAATTTATTATATTTTTTTCAGACGAAACCGGTAGCGTTCGCCGTCAGGACCAACGTTGCTTACGACGGCTCCGTTGACGATGACTCTCCAGTTCATGGATACGCTATTTCCTTCGAAATTAGAGATTTTTTACATATTAAGGTAAGTTTCTATCACACTACCCTATCATTCAATGTTCTAAAAGGGAATTGGCTCCCAAATCAGAATATTTATGCACTGAAGATAAATTCTTTCCACTTTCTTTCGAAATCCTTCCTATTTCTGTTCAATAGAGTAAAGCTTTATCAAAATATGGCAGTATTTAGAATTACACCAATAAATTACCCTCAAAATTTACAGCCATTTAACTAGCAATCAATAGAACCTCACTAAACTCCACTCCATAAATCGTGCGTCAAGATATTTCCTCATTATTTATACATAACATAAATCTGATACATCATTGTTAGGAAACGTTACACGTGAGGGAAACAAAAAAAGTGCTGCAGTAAAACCCAAGTTAATAATCAGATTGATTGCATTATTATCGGTGAGTTTAATCTTCAGTATGCTCTACCTACTACACGAAATTGCTGACCTGCCAGTACGTTTTACTGATCCTGCTATTTTCTAATATAACTTTGTAAATACACCTAACTACCTTTTAGTATCATTATAATAAAGTTTGGGGTAATAAGAAAATTAGGTCAAATCACGACGAAAAAGACAAACAAGGAACATGCAAATTCTATTCAAATTATGTTAAATTGATAAAAAAAGCTGTAATTGCCTTTAAAGTTGTCAACCCGAATAAATTCCGTTAAATTTAATATAATTTTTAAAGCATAATAAATAGAAGAAGGAGGAAGGCAAATTAAATGAAAATATTATAATAGGCTCAAGTATTTTGTTTATTTTATACGTCACAAACACTATTTTGCGGTATTATTTATCTGATTTATATACAATTAGAGATAAAGCACAGATAGGGTTTATGTATTTATCAGTTCATAGATCATTTGTTATTTAAATAAGAACTATCTTCATATGCTTTATAGATAAAATAAAATGGTTTTAGTAATAATATAAATATTAAAATTGGTACATTTTTCTGGGGAACCGAAAACGTAGCTTTTATTCTTTCAACAACCGTTGTTTGTCTACTTTTGGGATTTTAGTTCTTACAGTTTTATCAATAGATTTCCTTAAAATTTAATTTTAGCTTTCTACTTCGTTGGCGAACCTCAGGGCGATAGGTATTTTTGAAACTGTTGACCGAAACAATTCGTTGTTTCCATTGCTAACCACTTTCTTAAGTTCTTTAGCCAGGAGTTTCATCTTCTTCCTATGGACCTTTTTCCTGAAATTTTCCTTGCTACTCGAAGTGGTTCATATCTTTCGCCTCTTGTAACGTGTCCCAAGTTTTGCAGTTTTCGTTTTTTGATTGTAAATATGACTTCCTTATTTTTATTCATTCTTTTCAAGACCTCAACGTTTGTGACTCCCCCCGTCCATTTTATTCTTAAAATTCTGCGATACATCCACAATTCAAATGCCTCTAATTTTTTGGTATTATTCTTTTTCGTAGTCCATGATTCCATTCCGTAAAAAAGCACATGAAGTACATAACGTCTCATCAATCAAAGTTTTAATTCAAGGCTCAGATCTCTTCCATAGAATACTCTTTGCATTTTAGTGAATATGGATCTGGCTTTTTCTATTCTTATTTTGATTTCTTCTCAGCTATCGTTGTTTTTATTAATAAAAGTGCCTAAATACTTGTATCTGCTGACTCGTTCGATAATTTCATTACGTTAATATAGATTTGGGACATTTCAGCTTTCGAGGTGTAGTTAAATTCTTGAGATTCTCAGTGTGGCCTTTTGAGACTGACCCTAATAATATTTGTGGTAGGCAAGAGTCCAAGATATTATCTTAATGTTTTTCAAGTGTTCTAAAACTATTTTAGAAAAATTTCCTGTCTTACTATGTATAATTACGTTATTTTCCAACACTTCCAAATTTTTGGCCTCATCAGCTTGTATACCTTTTTCTGAATGACCACCAAGCTAATGTTGAACGAATTATTCCTAAAATAACAAATATCTGTTTTCGCCAAGATTTTGCTTTCTGTTTGAATCACTACAACTGTCAAATAAAAGACGTACTCCCATATGTTCACTGAATAATCATCTCATTCCCTAGGGGGATGTTTGCCCATCTTCTACATAGAGTTATTGATTCTCTTAACGTGAAGAATCAGTCCACATTCTTCATGGTTCTTTTCACAAGTGCTTATTTGTGTATATTTTCCTCCAGTTTCTCACGTTCATGGCTTTAATACCTCTATCGACCTGGTCCTCTTACCTTTTTTTCAGTCTTTCTCTCACTCATTTTTGCTCTGGTTTCCATCTAATATCAGGAGGTCATTGTTTCTTTTCTCTATGTTTTCTCTCCATCTCAGTCTTTGCGCTTTTATAAATCTAACAATATTTTTCCTATTATTGTATCTCTAATTTCATGATTCATTCTACTCCTCATTTCCCCGTTTTCCATTTTTATTTGGCCCGTGATTTTCTTATAAAATATTCTTTCTTCGTCTTTACTTGTGAGGCACATTGTCTCAGCTGCGTATGCAGTTAAAGGTCTGATTGCCAATTTGTATACTTTCAGCTTTGTATTTCTAGTTAAATTCTTGTCCTGCATTAGGTTATGGTATCTCCAATATGTTCTATTGCCTGCTATTATTTGTTTCGTTATTTCGTCACTTCTCTTATTTTTTCCATTTATCATTACTCCCAAGTATTTAAATTGTTGAAACTTTTTAAAGGTGTAATTTCCTATTTTGATTTTTTTATTTTGTTATTATCTTTTCTAGTGCACATTTTGTTTTCCCCTGATTGATTGCTGCCTTGCTTTGTTTACTAGGGCTTTTTCCAGACTTTCCTTGTCTTTTCCTATAAGTACTATGTCGTCTGCATATACTAATAGTTGTGTCGAAGAGTAGATTCCTGAATAATATTACCATAAAAAATGAAGCATTTGTTATTTGCTTACTTTATTTGCAGGAGAAGTACGACAACAACTGGTGGATTGGTCGACTGGTCAAGGAGGGCTGCGATATCGGTTTCATACCTTCACCAGTCAAATTGGAGAACCTCAGACTTCAGCAAGTGCAGACAAGGACGACGAAGTTGTACTCGAGCAAAACCAGCTCGAGTTCTAACATCGGTGCCTCCGCGGGTAACGATGTTTCCAGAGGTAGCACTCCTCCCACGCCCGGTATGTCTTGTCCTATCCGAAAAAATCACTGTTCGCGACATTTTTTGTACGATCGGCTGAAACAACTGATATTATTGGTGTTGTCGTGTGATTTTTTTTTTGTTTTTTTAATATTATATTTAATTGGATTGGTGTCGATTTTTGTTCGATAATCTATTTTTTTTTTTCAAAATAAGTGCAAACAGTGATCTTGCTGTACACTCAGAATATTTTATCACACCATAATATAAAAATATTTGATATGGTAGGTCTCTTTGTATTTATTACAAATATCTATTCCTGTTTGTTTGTTCTTGATTATTTCTAAATTTATTAAATTTAGTAAATTTAAATATAATGGCATTGTGTAAACAGTTCAATTCAATTCTTGCAGTATACCCATTCTTACTTGTCAATATCTCATTTATAGCAGATAATTGATAAATAGGGTAGCGGACAGTAATCGAAAAAAAATCTAAGATGTGTTTTAAAATAAAGTTTGTTATACAACAATATCACTCAATAAAGATTTTTAAGAAATAACAATGATTTATATTTTTAAATCAATAAATAAAGTTGCGTAAATTATCTGTGACGTGTAAGAACACAAACGCCAATCACAGTGAGTAACGTCATATGTAAGTAGCCATAAGTAAACAACACTGCTTTGTATGTTATTTCGCGTTTTTCTACGATTTATTTGCATTTTTCTAAAAATATTTAATTGTAATTAGTTACGAATTGAAGGACTATAGTCATAACAGAAGTTGTCGTAAGTGCTTGAACCCTTCTGTTAAGTTTTTATTATGGAACAAGGTTATACAAAAGGCAAAAATAGAAATCTCCCAAAAGTTGATATTTTCATGGTCGGCAGTTTCTTTGCCACTAATTCAGACTTTTGTTCTGCCGAATTTAGAAATGTGAAAACATTTGTGTAAGTATTTCAATCTCTTTTTGTTTATCTTAACCATAGAAATGATTGAAGAAATAAGTAAAACATAACCTATAACACCTACATTACATACACACTAAATATGATTATTTGTATTATGGGCTGTGTAATAACACTCTAGGTACAGTACTTACATCAAAGTGATCTTCACAAAAGTAAATTGGTGAAGTAACAGACATTCCATCGCACTTTCGTCTTGCTACATCTAACCATTTCTTTCGTATGTCTGGTTTTCGAGGTACATTAAAAAAAATTTTATTTGGAGTAGTTACTGATGTATTTCCACATCGAGGTACAACACACCATGATGATTAAGAAACACAAAATACTTAATTTATCCAAGCACTGATCACTTGTAATATGGCTCGTAGTTTGTTTACCTCCATATGACGTCACGCGATCTGAATTGACATGAAGTGCTGTTTTCGCGGCAATTTTAAATAAATTATGTTTTTGACGTTTTCAAGTAGTCCAGAGGATTTATTTAATTAAAATATTATTTTTTATGGCTATATATATGAATAAAGATTCTTTTTAAACACTATTTGAAAAGTTGTCCGGTCCCCTATTGCTTCTATATATGACTCCAAATACATTTTTCATTGTTTATGTTTGTTGATGTTTTTTATTCGGTTTCAAATTTCATCTTAAATTTGTAGATTGTAGATTATGAGTGTGGTTAGGTGACTTTACTATATTGCGACCTAAAAGATCTTTTGTGTATACGGGGGTTGTTTTTTAGTTTGGATAAAGCCTCCAACAAATGTAACCTCAATTTTTTGTTGACATAATTCCAGAGTTTCAGTGCGATACAACAATTCGTGTAGGTACAGTGAATTTTTAAAATAAGCAAGTCGGTCGAAAAATGGATCTTAGCCGAGAACATTTTCAAGCTTTATTTTTTTTTTAAATTTTCGGAGAGAATAATCCTAACAGCAATATCTCGCTCAAATGGTTTCTGTGTTTGGGAGTGATGTACCACACCAGTTAACTTTCTCCCCCTGGTAGTCACACAGCAAAGCATTGATGCGGTTCGCCAGCTAATTAAGGATGATCGCCGTGTAACATACCATTAGATAGAGATATCTTTGGGCATTTCTAACAACTCGTTTCAGAAGATCCTATATGAAGAACTGGGTGTTACGAAGTTGGTTTCCCGTTGGATCCCTCATTTGCTCATAGACGCTTTGTGTCAATTGGTCTCGAAAAACATTGGAACGGTTCAACAAAAGAAGCAAAAGAACTTTTATACTATTGTTAGCGGCGATGAATTTAATTTACTCCTACGAACCGGAAAATAAACGCCAATCCCCTGTGTGGGTGTTTCATGGTGGGGAAAAACCAACAAAAGTGATCCGTTCTCGAAATATGTCAAAGAAAATGGTCGCAACTTTTGTGACAAAATCTGGTCATGTGGCAAAAATTACTTTTGAAGATCGAAGAACGGTTACTTCTGATTGGTATATAACCTTTTTTTACCAGAAGTTATCGCAAAACTCCAACACACAACGGCGAATCAGGACAATGCAAGTACTCACTCTGTCCAAAAGCCAATCGAGTTTTTGGAGTTTTAAAAAATCGAATTGGGGCACCATCCATCGTAGTCCCGACCTAAATCGCAACAACTTTTCCAAAGATCAAGAATGGGCAGCGATTCCAGTCGATAGAAGACGCCTTTAAGAAGATATGTCCCAGATATTTATGACATTGGGGAAAAGTTACTCTTAAATTTACTTGAACTACAAATTTACCGCTCACTTTTCGTGTAAATAAGGTATGCAAAAAAAGTCGAATGCATCTCAAATAAATTACTGTTACATAAGCGCAAATTTTAACAATGTGAGCGTATAATATTAAAATGTTGTCTAATTAAAGTTGAAAAAATTAAGATATAAATTTTGAATGCACCTAAATAATTTCTGAGTGTGAGCAATGTGCTTTTAATTTTCAAAAATTTTGTTATAAGTACTTATTTTGAAACATTTTTGTTGTATCTAAATTAATTTTTGCTTAAATGCATTTTTGATATATATTCAATAAAAAGTAAGTCAAAATGTAGTTTAAAACAGCGTTAGTACCTCTATTAATAGATGTTTTAATGTTATAATTTAATATCCCAATAATTTTATTATTTAATAATTTAATAATTTATTATTTTTGTTTTCCAGAGATGGATATTGCTACCGCATTGGTCTTGTTTTTTTTGTTTTTTGTTTTACTTTTCTATTAACTAAAATTCCCATTCTTTCGAACCACCAAATTTGAGACAAAATTTCGTTTTTTGTTAATCTAGTGATTCCTTTTCTTCCAAAATGCACCATCCATCCATAGAATTATCAATTTAGAATAGAATAGTTTTTTTGCTGACAGTTTTAGTGTAGCATAAATGTAGCTTAGATAAATAGAGTTTGTGTTTCAGTTTTAAGTACCTAGTTTATACCAATACTGATCAATATATATTTCTCTACAAAATATTTAAAGATTTTAAACCTTAAAAAAGTTTGTTACTAACATTTTTGATTGATGCCTGTTAATTGTTATATGTAAATATTTATTGAAATAAACCGAAAAAAAATCTTGTATCATAGAAAAATCAAATATTATACTTGTTTATTCTATTAGTCGAGGCAATGAAACACGAAAATCGGCATTACTCCCGAAATTTAAACGACAAGATGGATTTGAATGGTTCTTTTTGCATTCGATTCGTGAGAGCGTCAGAAAACTATGTGTCCTTATGCTATCATGTATTATTGAAAAGCTGCATTCATTTGTGCATACAAAAAGTACATTCTTAAAGTGCATCTCAAACAGAACTCGTTATTTATTGGCGGAAATTGGTACAATTGTGTTACGGTTTTTGGGGTCATTAAAAACGAATATGAGTAGGTACTTGGTGACCAGTTTTAAATCTCCAATTTCCATATAATACCTTTCCTCCTACCTGTGTTTTTGGTTGCCTATAATCGAGTAGGTACTATAAACTATTATAAAAGGGTAAGTGAATGCTCTCTTAAAGAGCCTCCTCATAAAAAGGAAGAGACAATAATGTACCTATGCAGTTTTTCAATATTACATAGGGTCACAACGTTTCCTCATGGATTGAATGGAAACAGAATCATTAAAATCCCTCTTGCTGTTTAAATTTCGGAGGTTCAGTGCTTCATTGCTTCGACAAGAAAACATGAAGATTGAATATCAATATCTAGAAATTAGTGTAAGCATTAAAGTTTGCCCTAGTAATACACAATACAGATTATATAATCTTATTCCTTAATTATGCTTTCAAATTGCATTCGCCAGCCAAATGTCATACATTTCTCATTTCTTGTACTAGTTTCCTAACTTTGTAAAATGTTTAAGTTTTTTATCTCTGCATAAAGTGGAAATGGCGTTGCATGCGACATGCGTATTTTAAAAACTTGTAATATTGGTTCTTTCTTACGACTTTCAGGCTATAGAAAAATAATTTATTTGCACTGATCTGGCGAACGCTAAATGAATCGATACTTACTGTTTGGGGAAAAATTTAATGCTGTACTACTTCCTAGCTTGAATTATCTAAAAATGAGATTGAGAATTTTTAGCTTTTCTACATGTGCTTGATGGACAGTAATTTTTGAATCATAGATTCCAAATAAAAGAAAGCTTGCTACTAATTTAACACTAACTCCAATATAATAAGTAAGATATTTTTAACATGTTTTTTAGGAACAGATTTTGTATAGGACCATATTATATTTTTTATTTAACCTTTTGGTAGTCGCGCAGACTTTTTCAACTATAATCATATGGGCCTCTCAGACCAAGTGGGCTTAAAAAAATAATTTATTTTCTAAAAATATGATATAATAAAAATAAACTTTTTTTAAATATTTAAGCTCTTTAAACATTTGAATATAAGAAAAATTACACACAAAAAATATATTTCCAAAAATATAAGTTAATAAAAAAAAAACAGAAAATTGCCGGTTTATTAAATACTAGCAGCCCGGCTTTGCACGGGGATTAAAGAAAAATAACAAAAGCCATTAAATTTATTGGGTCAACGCTTCCCTGTAAACGATATTACATGTTGTTTTATTTTCTGGCAGCAAAATAAATTGATTTTCAGGTGCTCTGACCCGCCTTAGGCGGTTGGCCATGGGGAAAACCGATCCCTACTAATTGGAAGGTTTGACCTTATTATTAGTAAAAGCGAAAGATGTTTTGATAAAAAATTGAAGCGATTTAAATGGATTTGGTAGATCAGTTGGGATCATCGGTATCCTCAGTGTATGAGCTAGTTGACCAGCTGGTGGTTCAGTTATAATGGTTGCTACAACTTAATTGTCCTTTAATTCCTTTATAAGTAGCCTCGTCCCATTGCACATGCTAAATTCGTGATTATGAAATAAGTTATTTTGATAAGGATTAATACCAAGATAAAAACTTTTAAAAAATTAAAAAATAGTTATTGTGACATAATTATAACAGTTAGACATATGCTGTCGCGGTATTTTTTGTAGATATTTATATATTCTTCAAAATCGTAGTACATTATTTTTTGGTCCTCCGTCCAGAAACAATACTATTAATTACTTCAAAATCGTCCGGAAAATGGCATTTTCCGGCCTAGGCCGGCAAATTAGCTTTTAGATTATCTAAAGAGATGGCGCAATGAGTTTAAATTTTAAGTCACCAAAAATACATAATAAATATAACTTTTAATTAAATTTAATTAAAAACAACGTACAATATACTAAACTTACCTATAACTTTTTCTAAATGTAAGCAGGATTCTAATTTACATTTAATTTCTCTCACAACTTGTATTATAAAATTTGACATTTATGTCAATTTACAACTACTTATCATCATAGAGATATAAGATATAGAGCACGGGAGCCAGCCGATACGACCAGCATGAAATAGAAAGAGAGAGGACAACTAACGGGAGCCAGCCGATACGACCAGCACGAAATAGAAAAAGAGAGGACAACTATAGTGCGTCGGTTTATCTTTGTCTAATCACATGCGCAACAGGCGAGTCTATAAAACTAGTAAGGTAAAAAACCAGACGCACTAGTTGCTCTCTCTCTTTCTATTCCGTGCTGGCTTTCACTTGTGTGCGTTCCTATGGCTCACGTGCTCTATATCTTATATCTCTATGCTTATCATTCGATTATGGATATAGTTCATTGTCTCTGCTATTTTTATATAAAATTATTAGATATTGATTTTAATATTTTCAATATAACAATTTTCTCTGTGCTTCTTATTAGCCAGAGATAATAGAATTAATTAATTAATTTGTCTATGTTATTAGCACAGTATATTAATTACCAGCTGACATTTTGTCGGCTATCTTCTAGTCAGTGGTCTTAGTTCAGTTAGCACAAGCAGTCAAGTCTTGAACATAACAGAACTTTTGAAAATATTAAAAATTAGTCGAACCAAAAATAGTGTGTGTCACAATAGTTATTTGTGACACAAGGACGGAAAATGCCATTTTGCAAGAGCGAGTAAAGTTTGTGTAGCCGAGGGGCGTAGCACCGAGGCGAAACAATACGAGCACTTGCAAAACATTTTGCGGACGTGTAACACACACTATTTTTTGCTTAGACCAATTTTTAATATTTTCAAAAGTTCAAAAACTGTTTATTTTGTGACATACATGATTAGGTGTATATTGACATTATTGACATCTATTGCACGAATAAAAGAATTAGTAATAAGGAATGATTTTCTGATAATCGATTTCACGATCCTTAATTTTTATACATACGAATACTGTGCTAATAAGCAGCACAGTAAAAATTGTTATATTGATAATATTAATATTAATATCTAATAATTTTATATAAAAATAGCAGAGGCAATGAACTATTATAGTTCAATGACCAATAATAAAATCGAGATATGTATTTTCATAATCGAATGATAAGTAGTTGTAAATTGACATAAATGTCAAATTTAAAATAAAAGTTGTGAGAACAATTAAATGTAAGTTTGAATCCTGCTTACCTTTAGAAAAAGTTATTAGTTTAGTATATTATACGCTGTTTTTAAATAAATTTAATTAAAATTTGTAGTATTCATTATGTATTTTTGATGACTTATAGCGCCATCTCTTTCGATAATCTAAAAGCTACTTTGCCGGCCTAGGCCGGAAAATGTCATTTTCCGGACGATTTTGAAGTAATTAATAGTATTGTTTCTGGACGGAGGACCAAAAATAACTATTATTCTATAATCAATAGTATTCTCAGCGCACGCGATGTAAGGATTTTAAGGTCATTTTTGGTTACATTAATGGCATTTTAGTAAGGACCACTAATTTTTTTGAAAATGAAACATAGCCTATGTCACTCGGGAATAGTGTAGCTTGCCAACGGTAAAAGAATTTTTGAAATCGGTCCAGTAGTTTCGGAGCCTATTCATTTCAAACAAACAAACAAAAAATCAAACCTTTCCTCTTTATAATATTAGTATAGACTAAGAAAATGTTTGCTTAATAAAAATTTGCAAAAAACTTTGAGCTAAATACTATTTTTGTACTGCAGATGTGACACATACATATAATATGATTAAAACACAAATACATTTGTTAAAAGAAAATCCGGTTTTTCTATTTTTTCCAGCCGCAGCCCTGGGAAAACAGTCATCCTTAAAGTTTCCTTTCTTCTGTTTTTGTAACTTCCTTTGGACTCATCTTTAATGCCTTTAGAAGATTCGTTAGAGTTGCACTTGCAACTGCGACAGAATACGTTTGCTAAGTACCTAAATGTCGATTCGTTAATTTTTTATAATTGAAAATATCTACAAAAAATGTGGGAAAGTTATGCTCAGCGGTTTCTTCTGTATCTCAAATTTTGTTTTTTTTATAACTATTTTCGTGATTGACAAGTTTCTCATTTTATCTTTAACGGATTTATTTTTAAAAACAATTTTCACACTAAAATACCCCAAAGACGACTGGACAGATAAAAGTACTAGGCTGCTAGACCAAACATGGTACACCTTCTAACAGTCAGTTGCGCGACTATCGGATGGTTAATTGTGGTCATAGATTAAATCGTGTATTTTACTTCAAATATACCAACATTGCAAAAGCCAAAGTTGTATTGGCAATAAAAGAAGCACATATTGAGCACAATGCATTAAATATAAAAACACAACACTGATTTTATTTGGATTTGTTTTACAATGAGTTTTTTTTAGAGTAATGTAGTGTATATTATATGTCTGTGCAAAAAAATCTTTAATATTTTATGTTATTTTTAGGGGATGAATCGGATTCAATGGGTAACGCTAGAACGAGCAAATCGCTTACTACACCCCCGGCGAAAGAGAAAAAGAAACCGTTTTTCAAAAAACAAGAAGCCACCGCCCCTTATGACGTAGTTCCTTCCATGAGACCGGTAGTTTTAGTAGGTCCTTCATTGAAAGGATACGAAGTTACTGATATGATGCAAAAAGCCTTATTTGATTTTTTAAAGCATAGGTTTGAGGGAAGGTTAGTTTCAATTAAAATTTTTTTGCATGCAGATTTTTCCTGATTTACACCTCTACATTTGCCTCCATTACTTCAAGTTAAGTTTAAGCAATTCTCGTTATTTTTCTGAAAGTGACTCTAACCTAGGTTTTCGTCTACATATTTTTCCAAATGAGAGATTCCACTACATATTCGATATTTCCTGAGAATTACTAATACAGCTGACAATATTTCTTTAGATTTTAGCATTAGATAATCATATACAATTTCAGAAGTTAGAGCAACAATGGTTTACTTAATATTCCTGAAGTACAGATTTATAAATGTTTTACAATCCTAGGATCTTCAAGATTTCTATAACTGTAATGCTTACATTTTCACTGTAAAATTATGTGTTTCACAAGAGTTACCTCGTTTTGTATTATATGTTTGTTTATATTTACATTAATCTTGATTTAACAGTAAAATTATGTGTTTTACAAGGGTTACCTCTTTTTCCTGTTTCGTGTTAGTTGCATATGTTTATTAAATTTTTATTATAATTTAGTTATTCGTTTTAACTTGAAAAGCGATATTGTAGGGTCTAAGTTTGTTAATAACACATCACAAATTAATTCTAACATTTTTTTTCTTTCAGAATAATAATAACTAGGGTAATGGCCGATATTTCGCTAGCAAAACGTTCACTCCTGAATAACCCTTCGAAACGGGCAATAATGGAAAGGTCGACGACAAGGTCAACGTGTCTGTCGGAAGTTCAGGGAGAAATCGAACGAATATTTGAGCTAGCGACTACATTACAACTTGTGGTGCTGGATTGTGATACTATAAACCATCCTTCGCAACTTGCCAAAACTTCTTTAGCTCCTTGTATTGTGTATCTTAAAATTAGTAGTCCTAAGGTTAGTCAAACGCCCAATACTAAATTGCTCTCTATAGTTTAAAGTTTGTTTTTGTTTAAAGGTTCTGCAAAGGCTTATAAAATCAAGAGGGAAGAGTCAAGCTAGGCACTTAAATGTTCAAATGGTCGCTTCAGAAAAGCTAGCTCAATGTCCGCCTGAAATGTTTGACGTCACTTTGGATGAAAACCAGCTGGAAGACGCTTGCGAACATATAGCTGATTATCTAGAGGTAAGTTTTCCATTCAAATTTTCTATAGGTCTTCTCTTCATCGGTCACTTTTATAGATTTCTGCTATTTTTCAGTTGTTTGCACTAATTTCTTTGACGTATTTTAGACGCTCTTTCAAGGTCTAAAGAATCCTAATACCAACGGTGGTTAAAAAATTTCATCCATTTTGTGTTCTTTGCCATGAAATTCCATGTCATGTGGCCAGTTTTATTAATGTATGTGTTTTATTCATTGTTTTATTTTGGTCCTTTGTAATCACTTTTTTTTCATTGCCATTGTCGTTCTCTCCTTTGCCTGATCAATATTAATTTCCATTAGTTTTTTGAAAGCGTTCTAGGTAGACTTCCTTCTATCTCATCTCTTGGTGTTTCTTCGTTTTATCTTGCAGTTCTCAATTTCTTACAATTAGTAAGTCCTGTCGTTAACATTATCTTTCTTTACCCGACTCTTGACCTCTTTTACGTTTTGTCTTTTTGTCTAGAAAAATCTCTGAATTTTTCTTGGATATATCGTTTTAGCTGGGTCATCTCATTTTCGATGTATGTTTCTGTTCCGCTAAGCTTTTTTTTATTTACCATAATTTGCTCTTTTCTCGTTCCAATTAAATACCTTTGCAACCCTTTTTTGATTTCATATGCCTCACTGATTTCTACTTTTATATTTAAGTTATTATCAATAAATGCGTTTATTTTGCTTTCGATGTTTTTTCCTGTTACATTGGTTGTTTTATAATTATATTATTCTTTTGCTGTTTCTTTTCTTGTTATTCCAACCCCAATTATTCTGCTTTCTAAAACTTTGTTCAAGAACCAATAGTATATTTAATTTGCAGGCTTATTGGAGAGCTACACATCCCGAAATTAGCGTTCCAAATGTTTCACGACCAATGGGTAGTTCTCCTCAGGCATCACCCAGTGGGGACCAAGGAAGACCCACATTACCAGGTAATAAAATTAATACATTCTATGTACCTTTAACTCTAACTTCTAACCTCTGGTTGCTTTTTACCTTCATTATACTCTGAAAATCTACTAACCAACTAACAATTGTTTTAATATATTTTTAGCGCACCACGACGTATACGGATACAGCCACCATCATGATTCACGAGGTAGTCATGCAGCTGTTAGATATATTGGGTTGCAAAGTTGGGATTCAGTAGACTCTTTAGAATCACTATCGTTTTTATAGAAATGAGTCACTGCATGATTGTCTTGCGAACTATTTTTCAAGCAGAGCCATCCTTAAATATTTATCATTTTTAGTTAAATTTAAACTTAAAGTTAAATATGTTTAGTAACACTAAAAGAAGATATTTACAGAACAAGACTGACAACTCATTGAACAAAATCTTGTTTTATGTATTTTAATCATAGATATACTGTAGATAGAGTAGGTAAGATATACGGATGCCTATAAGTGGAGACGTCCGATGGAAAGAGATAGTAGTGCCGTATCTGTGCCTCTATCTAAACCAACCCATGCGAATCAAGGGACAGTTGTGTTTGAAATAAGAACATATTATAGCACAAAGTTGTAATTTTTAAAAAGACGTTATAGCATAAGTAGAAGGAGATAGAATGGATTTTTGAAGACTTTCTGTCTCTTTCTAACAGAGCGAGAGCTGGAAGCTCTGTTCTTCTACTCTATTTGTAATAACTCTATGGTATTGAAGCCCGAGGGAGCTTTGTTCATCAATATATAATTTGACAAATTATTATCTAAGTAAATCGTAAAATCTGAGATTGTTTCCTGCTAACTAATGTCAATAGAAGGTCAAATCATCAAAGTGGACATAGAAGCTCTCACTGGTGGCAACTAGTCATATTAAAAGACTTTCAGCGCATTTTTGACCACGCACAACTATATTCATGAACCACATAATAATATTTAAGGGAAGCTCTTGCACGTCACATTTATGCATCTTTTATATAATTTAATTTTTTATTCATTATTATTTGCTTTGGTATGTACTGTGATTTAATTTAATTTAAAGCCAGAAGTTAATATTCAAACAATTCACGAAAAATTATTTTTAAAAATTAGATCCGTATTCCTATTTATAAATACCTATTAACGCATTTGAAAAAGCGATTAATGTGTTTGTGATTCAGATTTTTGTTTGGATAATAAATTAGTTGTGATTTAAGAGACATTGTAAAATATATTAAGTTTGTTTTAGTTTATTTAAAAAATGGTTATTTTAGGGATTTTAAATTTATTTTATAATTAATGTTAAAACTTATGGTAATAATTTCTTCAACATAAATATTGAATTTTTACGTAGATAATACGAGGGTTGCCTTTTATATTTCGGGATTTGGCAACCCTGGTGTTGCAATCTGGCAACTGACAGCTCTATCGTAAAGTTGGACATTTTGAGGTTATACGTACTCAGAACGTTTTGACATACGAGCGCTATTTGTGTTGTTTACAGTAATTTAAAAGATTTATCTCGGCCCAAAAATGGAATTAAATCGTGAACATTTTCGTGCGATTATTTTTTACAACTTTCGACGTGGATTAACTCAGCAACAGTGCATGGATGAACTTAATTCAATTTTTGCCGATGAAGCTCCATCAAGGACCAGTGTTTATCGATGGTATGGTAAATTCAATCGTGGCCGTAGTTTAATCCAAGACGAATTTCGTGCAGGTCGTCCAACATCAGTTGTTGTTCCGAAAACCATTGATGCTGTGCGCGAACTGATATTGCAAGATCGTCATGTGACCTATCGAGAGATTGAGACAACCTTAGGCATTAGTGGGACCAGCATACATTCAATATTGCATAAACATTTGACTGTCAAAAAAATTTGTTCGCGTTGGATCCCACACAATTTGTTAATCGCTCAAAAAAAGGCTCGTGTCGATTGGTCGAAGGAAATGCTCAAAAAATACGATGGCGGTGCTTCGAAACACGTTTATGACATCGTGACAGGTGATGAATCGTGGATTTACGCGTATGAGCCCAAAAGTAAACAGCAGTCGACTGTATGGGTGTTTCAAGATGAGCCCAATCCAACAAAAGTTGTTCGCGCACGAAGCACTTCCAAGCAAATGGTCGCCTGTTTTTTCGGAAAAACTGGGCATGTCGCTACCGTGCCACTAGAACAACGCAGAACAGTCAATTCTGAGTGGTACACAACCATTTGTTTGCCGGTTGTCATTCAAGAAATCAGGAAAACCAACCGCCGAAGGCGGATCACTCTTCATCACGACAATGCGAGCTCCCAAACATCGGCTCAAACAACTGCATTTTTGAGCACCCAAAACATTGAGTTGATGAGTCATCCGCCGTATAGTCCCGACTTGTCACCAAATGACTTCTTTTTAGTCCCCTACGTAAAAAACAAACTGAGACGTCAACGTTTTTCGACACCTGAAGAAGCGGTTGCTGCATTCAGAATGCATGTTTTGGAGATACCTCAATCAGAGTGGCAAAAGTGCTTCGACAATAATTGGTTCAAACGCATGCAAAAGTGTATAGATCTTCATGGGGAATATTTTGAAAAACAATAAAGTAATTTTCGATGATTAATATTTGTTTTTGTTCTCTAATCCCGAAATATAAAAGGCAACCCTCGTAATGGTGTTAAAGTTTGGAATTATGCTTTAAAAACTTTAACTCTAGTTTTAGTAAAAAATCTGAAATTAAATAGCATGAAATTCTTAATAATTTTAAATTGTATTAAGTTTTTTTATAAAAGGTTAAAGTAGATAAAACTACCTATAAATATACTAAATTTCACGAGAACATAATTACAAAAACTTCTTGAAAAATTGGTAAGCATAGGAAGTTGATGTAACCAAAAATTAATCGGTGGCATACCTGATACAAAATACTTGATGATTGATGATAACCGAAGCACCACTCTGCAAGAAATATTTAATAAAATATATAACACAGGCAAGTTTCCTTCCGAGTGGATCATATTAAATTTCATTTCCCTGCCAAAAAAGATCAATGCAACGAAGTTCGAGGAACATAGAATGATCAGTCTTGTTAGTTAGGTACTCATTAAAGATATTTCTTAAAATCGTACTTTACAAGATTTCCCAAAAAATGTGGAAGAGATATAGGATCTCAGAACGGGCCTAGAAACTAGAGAGGCTATATTAACAAATGAGATATTAATTCAGAATTGCTCAAATCTAAAAAAAGTTTTATGTTATGTTTATCTCGACTACGAGAAAGCATTTGATAGAGTTCCAGATCACAAACCCATTCAAATCCTAAATAAGAAAGATATAGACCAAAAAGATATATCCGTTGTATAGAAAGTCTGTACAGGAATCAAACAGCAGAAGTAACAAATATACGAAACAAATAAAAATACTTGCAGGGATCAGACAAGGACGCGTTCTCTCCCAGCTCCCCTTTAATCTACAGGGTGGCTGAGACCAAGTGTTACCAAATGAAGACGCTGTAATTTTTTTAATTTTGAATATTTTTTATTGTAAATTTCGTGGAATCTGTTAAAAATAAATTACATTTTATGAAAAACATGTTACTGCTCGATATTACCTCCTGTGGCTCTGATTATTTGATTCAGTCTTCCATAGAAAGCATTGCATGCTGACCGACTTGCGGAATTTTATTCCATTCTCGAACAAGAGCTGACTTCAATGCATCAACACTTTCATATTTTTTAGTGGACACCTCACGCTCCAAAATAGACCATATGGAGAAATCCATGGGATTCAAGTCCGGTGAATATGGTGGCCATTCTTTCGACGAAATCAGTCGCGGAATGCAATTTTGTAAAAATTGCTGTGTGTTTTGTTTGACGGTGCAGAGTCCTGCTGGAATGTCTAACGGTTCGTACCAAAGAGTTTACGTACCCAAGGTAGCAAAGCACCGTTAAGGAAGGTTTTTTTGACGGTACACCTCTTGATTTACCTTCACTCCCTGTTCGATGAAATTCAGAGGAGTGCGTCCATCCGCAGTCACTGCAGCCCAAACCATAAATGAAGCTGGTGATTGCTTGCACATGGCAACTCTTGTGTCCAAACTATCGTTGGACTTGTGCTCTAATCAAACTTTATCATTTTGTTGAATGGTAAAAATTTTCTCATCAGAAAAGACAATTTTTTGAATCTCATCACGTTAGGCCAAGGCGTTCAATGCTCGTGTGCTTTCAAGCCTAACATATTTTTGTGTGTCCGTAAGATCTTGAACTTTTTGTATCTTGTAGGGCTTCAAGTGTAGTTCATTTTTCAATATGGATTGTATGCTGTATCGTGAAACATGCAGACGTACTGCTAATTGATTGGCACTTTGACGAGAATTTCGTTGGATTCATTTCTTCAAGTTTCTAATCATTTCTTTTGATGTTGCTGTCTTTTTAGGACCGCCTCTGTTGTGTTTAGTGATGCTACCAGTTTCGTTGTATCGAATTATGGTTCGATACACTATTACATTTGAATTTCATTAGGATTTTTTATGAAGATATTAATTCAGAACAATTCTTTTCTGACCACATGTAAACAACTAACCAAACTTCGATCTGTCAAAAAATTGACGCTCGAAAATGACAACTACACAAATGACAGTAGAGTGAAGTTAGTAACGTTTAGTCTCAGCCACCCTGTATACTCTGAAAGCATCTTTCTAGACGCGCTGGCAGAACTTAATATAGATATTAAAGTAAATGGAATATGGGTCAATAATATACGGTATGCAGACGACACAATCCTAATTGTGGACAACATCAAAGACTTGCATGAGCTTCAAGAGCATCAACTTCAAGAAGACAAAATTTATTATAGTCTCACGCAATCTGAAGGAACATCAAGATTCAAGTTTAAATCATAACGAGTACCCAATAGAACGACTAGGTAAATATTTAGGCACGTAGCTGTGTGAAGATTTGGAAATCAAATGTCGAATAGAGATAGCCAGAAGTACTTTCATGAAATTCAAGTGTTCTTACCAATACCGAATTTGACCACAACCTACGAATCAGATTTGCAAAATGTTACGCGTCGTCATGGTTGCTCTATGGAATGGAGGACTGGACACTAAAAGTAAACTCCATGAGCAGACTCAAGGCAGTGGAAATGTGGATATACAGGCTGATACTAAAAATCCCAATGGACAGCTGAAAAAACTAACGAGAAAATCGTACGAACAGTTAACAGAGATCGCGAATTACTAAACACTATTAAGCACAGGAAAGTATCATATTTAGTATTTAGGCCACGTAATAAGAAACGAAAGATATCAAATATTACAACTGGTAATCTAAGGAAAGATCGAACGGAAGAGATGAGTTGGTAGAAAAAAAAATGTCATGGCTCAGAACTGTGAGACAATGTACAGGAGTAAGAACAATTGGGAATTTGGTTAGCGCCATCAGAAACAGGAAAGAGTGGACCCATATGATCGCTAATATTCATTAGTGGAAAAGCAGAATAAGAAGAAAAAGATATATTTTTAAAAAGTCCCGTAAGTTGGCAAAAATAATGCTTACCAATAAAAAATACAACACTATTGATATTTAAAACAAATCAAATAAAACGAATACAAGAATTTGATAATTTTTCGTGAATTTCCTATTTTATTAGTATAAGCTATATGTAGAAAATTCTCAGTATGGGCGCAAAGATTCATAGACTTGTGTAATAAATCAAACAAAAATTATTATATTTGGGGACGAATGTAAAAACAAAAACTTAACAATAAAACGATCTAAAATACAAAATGGGAATGAATAAACTTCTTTAAGCATGTTTAAAAAAGTGCCCATACCTATCAGTTTACAATATTGCCAATAGCATATTAACTAACTTACCTACAAATATATATTTATATATATATATATACATATATAATCACTAAAATGTACCATAAGGGTCCAAAAAACAGAAATGTGAAGCATAAAATAAATAATAATAAGTTTTTCTTTGTTTTTTCTTCGTCATGTTTCAGATTTTACCGGGTCAATGACTCCAATCCTCCCCAATCACTGAGTTTTATAGGAAAACATGTCGTTTAAGCATAAGGTTTAGTTTAGGTTTTATGATTTTATAACAGTTAAATTTTATTAATTGGATCTTACATGAAAATATTTATGAGAAAAAGACTTCGCCTGGCTGTCCTATGCATAGCTTGCACAAGAAAAATCCATAGCTGCCTAGTTATCCCAAAACAAATCACTATCACTCCTTTTAAAACCCACCACAAATCCATTGTTTCCTAAACGTACATCTCCAATTAATCCACACCTAAAGCTTATAGGCTTCTCAAGGCAAAATTATGGTTCTTCTGAAGATTCCTTCAGAAAAACGTTTTTTTTAACCAGTTTCTTGGCTTCTCTAAATTCATGGCTTCACCTAAATAATTCCTCGTCGCGCTACTAGCTTATGCCAAAATAAATACACTGTTTAAATATTTCTTTATATTTTTTCATCTGAATATTTAATATATTAAAAAATATAAGGTTCAAATAATGAAAATTTAACTGACTGTACTAATTTTTACTTTCTTTTCTTTTTCGATTTTGCTTCGGCTCTTGCAACGCTTAATGCTAAAATTGCACACATTAAATAATTTTGCAAAAATACAGAAGCGCCCGGCAAAATATGGCGAGCTGGCTCTACGGATTTATTTGCTTGAGAGTTTGTAAGTTTCTTTTATGAGTTTTGGGTGAAGGATTTTGTTGACTTTGGTTTGAAGTTTATCGAACATCTTTAGATTAGTGAAAATTGTTTTTAGTAGTTATTAGATATTATTAGTTAGTAAAATATTGTAGTGGAGGGTTTAAATTATAATTGTACTCATTCTCCAAACTTGAAGAAAACAATTATAACATGTTTAAAATTAAAGAAATTATTCTCAGGTTTTGGATTGGATAGAACAATTATGTAATTGTCCAAGTTTAAATTTTCACAATTTTAATAACACATTCTTCAAGCATTAATATTTAAATCATAATTCTAACCCAAAAAAAACTTGATTTGGCTCAGAATTTTATTGAATATTCCGCATAGTTTTCGCTGTTAAGCCTAGTTTCATCACCCGCTATTTTCTACTGTTAAATATTTTAGTAGGAATAACCGTCGCAACATCCAGCATTGTTTCACAATGACCAATGGCTACCAAATACTGACCAATCAATCCGAGCAAAAAAAATATAGGGGAAGGATGGGTAATGTGACCACCGTGAGCAACTGTATTATTTTCATTACAAACTTTTTAAAAAATATACATTTAGATACCTACCGTAAACATTTTGCAACATTACTTTATTTTTAAATAATTCTTTTGAGAGATGAGAACGAATTTCTTGCCTGCAAGTTGACCGCTTTAAATAATGGACACATCAGTAATTATTAGATACAAATAACTCCTTAATTCTTAAAATTAAAATTTCATAAAAAAACTGTAAGACAAAATTAATCTATTTATGTAAAATTCACATTCAAACTTTTCATCGTCTTCTTCGCTACCAGCTTACTCCTGATGAGCCCATCGTTTACATTTGGAACATCTAATCCAACCCTCGTTATCTCTAGTTATAATAAAAACAATCTTCATCTTCTTCACCATCTTGGTCAAAAAGGTTTTTCTTTATACTCTGCTTTAATTTTTGTTCTTTGTTTTTATTTGTATTTCAGAAATTTTATTTACTGGAACACTTTAAAAATAGTAGCTTTCATCTGTTTCTCCTTCGTATTTATTTTTTTATTCTCCTGTTCTTTGTTTTACTCCTTGTTTAAACTTATTTTGGTATTATTTTGCTGTCTGTCCTTTTTTTCTATTGGTTTTTTGTTTCAAACCTCTTTCTTTAGGCAATGTAACAAAGTCTTTTGGACACGTGTAGTGATCAATTATTTTCCTTGCTTTTCAAGAAGATCTACGAGGTCTGTCACAAAGTAAACAGAACATAGACAAAAATTAAGAATTTTTTTTTCGGCAAAAGGAATTTATTTTATTCAAAATAGTTCCCTCCAGAGTCAATACAGCGATTTGCACAGTCCACAAGTTTTTCGAATGAGGATTTCAGTTCATTGACCGGGATGTTCTTTAAAATGTTCGTCGATGCCTTTCGGATGGCCTCTACGTCTGCATACCGCTGCTTAGGCAAATGTAGTCTACCGAACAGAAAAAAGTCTCGTGGTGTCATATCCGGAGAATATGGGGAGTCGTAATGGTTAAAATGCAACTTTTTTGTCAAATAATCGGACACAAGTGTCGATCGATATGATGGTGCATTATCGTGCAACAAGCGCCAAATTCTGGCCAAACAAGACGAATACGCGAGAGCAAACGCCTCATAATACCAAGATAATACACAGCATCAACCGTTTGGTCCATTGCAACAAATTCTTTGTAAATAATTCCCTTCGAATCGTAGAAACAAATCAATATTGACTTCACTCTTGATTTTTCCAAACGGCTTTTTTCGGATTTGGCTCGCTTGGGTGCTTCCATGTGGAACTTTGACGCTTGGTGTCACAATGTTGTACAGAAAGTTTTTATGTTTCCTGGTCTCTTTAATGATAACTCTTGTATGTTGAATTTGAAAGTTTTTTTGGTCATCCGTGAGCTTGTTCGAAACAAACCATGATCACCTTTCCATTGCCCAAATTTTCGGTTAAAATGCGATATATCGAATCTTTGGAGATTTAATTCAATTGCGTGTATCCCAATGAAGATTCTGGCTCATTTTTAATAAACAGGCGCATTTTTTCGACAATTTCTGGCGTAATCACAAATTTTGGCTAGCCAACATGTTCGTCAAATTCCAGCAACTCACCACCTTCTTCGAACCGTGTAAACCACTCGTGGAGTAGACTTCGAGATAAACAATCCCCAAGTAACATTTTCACCTGCGTAATGATCTGCAAATAATCTGTATATGATTATATAAAATACTGTTTTGGACGCACTTATGCAGGTAAATGATCTGCAAAACTGCTGTATATTACTTTCATTTCATGTGTAAAAGGTCGTTTGCAGAAACAGTGCAGGTCTGCCATACTCCTGTATAAAACCTATAATTGATGGATTTGAAGATGATATGCAGAAATGATTAAAATAAAATAAAAGTATACTCTAAGGTACATTTTAATTTTATGTCAGGTAATTATCAAATATGATATACAATATCATTTTATTACTTCTATTTACTAAATCTACACAACATAAACTTTTGAATTATTTAAAACCACTTTTACCATTTTTTTTTCACCTTTCTTACGCGGGGATTCGATCCTGGTTCACCATCCATCACCTAATTGAAAGTTAGTCGTCTTACCCACTCGGCTATAAGGACACTTGATAGCTACGGTCACTATCGTCATTTAAAACTACTTTTCGCAATAAATAAATTTTTCAGTAGTCAATCATGATCAGAATTTTCCAGTTTCGTTTTTATTTTTAAACTGTTATAAAAGTTTTAAGTTTTTGTTGATATTTTTTAATTTGGAATAAAACATATTCTTCTTTTTTATGTATTTTATTTTTTATTTATAAAGTTTCATGCAAAGGAAATGTATGGTGTATTGGCACAAATACGATTTGTTCTGAAGAAACAATTGCTACTAATTTACACAATCATCAAATAAATAGATATTAATTTTGTGAAACTCATATTTCTCTTTTTGAAATATAAACAAATGAGTGGATAACAAAGGAGTATCAAAAAACTCTTTAAAGTCTTTTAAAGTTGCTTCATATATACCTTTAAAATTCGCATATTCCATAGCTATAATTTCTTAAAGTACATAAACCATATAACAACTCACCCATTAGTGTTCGAGGATCGTTAGGTAAACGCGAATTATAAGTTTTGTTTAACTTTTCTAGTAACGGTTTTAAAGCAACCTGTGAAATGTTAAATTCAATTTCCCAATTTCTTAGAAATGACGCAAAAATATAGTTATGATTTTCTTTTAAATGGTATTGTTCGTCAACTTCAAGCACAAATACCTTTTTATCCATATTAATTAAATATGAATAATATAATAGGAGATGGAACTGTCAAACGCTAAAAAGTAGATATATAGATATATATCATCTGCTTATAATATGCTATTATTTTGCAGTAGTAGATCTATATTTTATTTATATAAAGATATCATTTGCAGAGAATTCTTACTGCAAATAGTCTGCATATAATATTCATTTTCATATTTGTCTGCTTAGAGTTTGCTATTATTCTGCAATAGTAGATCTGTATTTTATTTATATAAAGGTGTCATTTGCAGAGAATTCTTACTGCAAAATGTCTGCATATAGTCTTCATTTTCATATCTTTTATTTGAAGACATTATGCAGGACACAACTGCATTTCCTTTGTCAGTAAATGTCTTATGCAGGAAATATCTGCAATTTTAAACAGTATGCAGGTGATATGAAGTACATCTTTGGGTAAAGGTAATATGATGATTATATGCAGATTACTTCTATTTCTACAGGTTATCTGCAGTTGATATACAGTTATAAAAATGACTGCAGGCTCTTTGCAGTGCATTTGCAGTTAATTTATGCAGGTCTGTGTTACTTGGGTCATCACCATAATTGTGTTTAAACAATCGATGCGTTTTGGTAAATGTTTAAAACAGAACTTAAAATTGGCTTTTTGTTCGATGCTCATTTGTCGACCGATCTTAAAAAGGTACCTACTGTCACTTTTAGCGCGACAACTCGGCGTGAAGTAGGTCGATTGTCATAAAATATTGAACATCAATGAAAGATGTACCTATCTAACTCTCGCCCCAGCAACATATGGCGCTACTAGTATCGGATATTTCTTAAAAGTCATGTTTACTTTGCGACAGACCTCGTAGATGTATTTTTTTGCCTACTCACTTCATTATCTTCAACTAAAAGTACATCCTAATTACATTATTATATTATCCTTTTTAACATTAGTAAGTCTAATAAATATTTGTCAGTCAAGTAAATTTTAAAATAACAAGAACAAAATTATTCACTTTTATCAGGCACTAAGAAAAAGAATTTGCATCTGTTGTGTTGCAGTAGGTACTCTGCAATGTGATCACTTTACCCAGCTTTCCTCTATAGATTATTTAGGAAATTCTTCTCTCTGACCAGTTTGAGCGAAAAAATACTCAATAACCTTAACGTTTTTTTGTTTACGAATTTCTGATTAATTTACAAAGAAAACGAAGAAATTCCTAAAACTGCTAAGTACTTAGAAAGCTTAGTGGTAGGAGTTGATTAATACTAAGAGATAGCAGGTGTTAGAAACTTTGCTGTAACTTTAGTTTAAAATATAATTTCGTGTCCTTGTAGTGGGTGTTTATAAACTAGACTTCACAGTAAGTACACTGAAACATATTGACCCTATAAACTTACCAAAACATACCAAACATAAAATATTATGACCTTGTTTATTTTTATTTTTTAATTTAAAAACTTACTATTAATTTCCGCACTTTATCCCTCTAAAGTATGTATGTATGTAGCTCGAAGTTAATTGTTTGAATTTTTGTATGTACAGTTACGACTTTTCACACTGGTCACCAAAGAAGCGTCAGAGGCAGGTTGGAAAGAGAGCGCGAGTATGAAGAATATTCAGATAGAGAACTTAACACTCATGTCCCTCACGATGACTACCGGGAGAGGATACCTCCCTCGAGGTCTCGTGACGAGGAGTTCTCCAGTCATAGGGGGGCTTCCAGGCGAGCGCTCAACGCCATCTAGTGGAGGCTTACAACGGAGCAACCCATTGAAGAGGAATTTCCAGACGAGTTATCTCCAAAGACTGAGGCATACTATAAGCCACAGATCCCCAGAGAGTATCGCGATATGAGATCTGACAGAGAACGACGATACGAAGACCTTCTTGTAGAACGACGTGGAGAAGAGCGAGAAAGATACCCGGAAAGAATGAGATATTCAGAAGGACCCAGTAAAAGGTATCTACAAGAAGAAGCTTTATCTAGGAGAGGTGTTGTCGTAGATCGAAGCAAAGCGGAGGGGAGAAACTACAGGAAGGAGCTGATGGAAAGATTTAGCGAAATGGAGATCGAGGACCGTCAAGAATTTCCTAGTCGTCATAGATACTACGAATGAAATTGAACTACACCAAGATATTACTTTTGGCCTAAATATTCGTAATGTTTTAAGGTGTGTTCAGTAGTAAATTGCTAATCTCAAACAAAAATTACTTAAATGCGTTATAACATTGTTTGTAGAAAAGCATAGTTCAGTTATATAGATAAACTCATATCATCCCTAACAGATATTCTTTGCTTCCCTAAAGTTAAGTTTATTCCAAGGCATTAGACCAAATTCTTGCATAAAGCATTCAAACAACAAATCGAGAGACAATGTCTTATTTTATTACAGATTCATGGCTTACTTAAGACATTTTCATGAATTCAGAGAGATAAACTCACGGTTCCTTTAAAACAAATAATAGAAGACATTTAGGTTTTTTTTTAAATAAATTTATGATGAAAACAAAGTTATAATATTTTCAATCAAATCATGGGTTCTTTCTAAAACAAAAGAGTTTTGTGATCATTTCGTAGATTCCCTAGGTATTCTTAAACAAATCCGTAAAGCATGTCGATATTTACGAGGGTGGTCCGATAAGTACTTAGCCTACAAAAGAAAATTGCAAATTTTGAAAAAAAAACAATTTATTTCTCAACATAGTCTCCTTTTAGCTCGATACACTTGCTCCACCGATACTCTAACTTTTTAACCCGTCTGAAAAATACGTTTTCTGGAGGTCTGCAAAGTAGGACCCCGTGGCGGCTATAACTTCCTCATTCGACTCAAATTTCTGCCCAGTGAGTGACTTTTTCAAGCTTGAAAAAAAAGAAGTCGCACGGGGCCAAATCTGGAGAGTACGGTGGATGGGGTAGCAGTTCGCGGCCCAATTCGACCAATTAGACCGTGGCGACGGCGGAGATTTGTCATGGAACTTTTTTCTACAATTCGGCTTTGAATCGGTCCAATACTTCAGCATAGTGAAGCCCTGTGATCGTTTTGCCCTTCTCCAGGTAGTTGATGTAGATTATACCTTTTGCACCCCAAAAAACGGTGGCCATCACTTTTCCGGTCGATGGGACAATCTTCGTCCTCTTCGGAGCAGGTCCGCCGGTTGGAGTCCACTGTTTCGACTGTTCCTTGGTCTCTGGTGTGTACCAGTGGATCCATGTTTTGTCAACGGTCACGTAACGAAACAGAAACTGCTTCGGATTGCTTTTAAACAGTGTCAAACACTGCTCTGAAGTGGTCTCACGGATGCGCTTGTTGTCCGGAGTGAGCAAACGCGGCACCCATCCCGCCGACAGCTTTCTCATGCCCAAAATTTCAAGCAGGGTATGAGCCAGGAGGTCTTTGGAGATGCCTACTATCACAGCTATCTCGCCACGCAACTTCAATTGGCGGTCTGCCAATACGAGATCATGGATTTTTATCACGTTATCCTCCGTGGTGTGGCTTATCAAAAACCGATGTGCAACCAAGTTGAAATTCGTTAAACCAATTTTTGGTGGTAGCCATAGATGGAAAAGAATCACGGTACGCAGCATCCAAGCGCTCTTTGATTTTGGTGCGCGATCTCCCTTCCAAAAACAAGAATGGAATCACCAACCAATATTGCTCTTTTTCCATTTTTTTGAAATTCACTGACACGCTCGCTTCCACATGCGATCAAAACAAAACTAAGTGTTTGATTAGGCTGAAATTATTACTGAAGCCAACTACGAGAATGTACTACACGATAGCAAAGTTCTCTTGCGCTAATGGTGCCATGATGGGGCAGTGAGGCTAAATACTTATCCGACCACCCTCGTATATCAAATTGTTATATTTCAATAAAATGCCATGTTCTAGTAATATATCAGCCAAATATCATGTTTCAGTCAAATTTCATATAATAATATTCAATCTATATACATATAATAAAACTGTAGAAATGTATATGTTTGTGCGCGCATCACATGAAAACTACTGATCCTATTCGAATGCGGTTTTCAAAGACGTATTTGTCTTCTTTCAACTTAACATCTGGTGTATAAAACTTTCTCCCCCCACTTCTTTAACGGGGTGAGGAAAGAATTTTTTATACAAAAATCAACACGCCACGCAAACGACGTCGCGGGTACATCAAAATAGAACCCAAAAATGTGGTTAGATTTTTTTGTCTGTCTGTCTGTATGTTTGTGCGCGCATGATATGAAAACTACTGATCCGATTCGAATGCGGTTTTCACAGATGTATTTGTCTTCTTTTAACTTAACATCTGGTGTATAAAAATTTCTCTCCCATTCCTTAAATGGGCTTGGGTAAGAAATTTTTATACAACAATCACACGCCACGCAAACGACGTTGCGAGTAGAACTAGTCGTCAATAAAAGTACAATTATCGTATGTGTATAAATCTAAGTAATTTTTGTTTGACATTTAGAGGCATAACTCCACATGTGCCTAATCAAAATGTACAAACTCTTTTGAATTTTAAAAGAGGTTACAAAAAACTGTAGTATCTTTATCGGCTTTCTTCAATGGGATGTTCCGTTAAATGTGATCAAACAGGAAAATACACAAGAGTATTTTAATAACACGAACACTTTTTAGTTACACTTTTGAAAAAAAAACTGTATAATGAATATATCGAGTTTTAAACTCGATAGTGATTAAAATTCCAATACGTTATTGCATATATAACAAATTTTAGGTACCTTCCAAATGAATCATCAATGATGTTCATCTATTGAACTACTAAATCCTTTGATAGTTCAATTGGTAGAGTGTCTGTACGAAAAACAGAGGGTCATAGGTTTAAGGCTTTTTTCCAATTTTTCTTTTAAACTTGTTCTGATATATAATTTTTAAATAATTAATATAATTAATTATATTTTGAAAAATTCTTGTGTATTAATCTGTAAATAAATAAAAAAAAAAATGACCATTTTGGTGCCATATTTGAGTAATAGCTCAATTTTTAATCAATCCTTATTATTAAAATGAAAGAATATATTCAAGCTTTAACCTAGGATTTTTAAATTAATTTTTAAGGAAGGGTATTGTTGAGAAAAAACCGTAATATTTATGTATTTTATATATTAATGTATAATAACTTAACGCTCAGTCTTACTAGGTAAATGTTACTGTCCAAAATATAAATATATCTATCTGATTAAAATTATATAAAAATATCAGATTTAGATATATTATTTCATGTATTTTTGTCTTAAATCATGTAAAATGATTCTAAATTAGAAATATGGAAAGGTTTTATATGTATGTAAATGTTAATTTCAGTGTTATTAAGCGTAAGTAATCTTTTCTTAATTGTTTTTTAATAAAAAACAAAATATGTGAAAAATGTGTGTTAACTTATAAATTATTTTCGTCAGGTTTGATGTCCCAAATGAGCTCTTTGGCAGAAATTTCTAAAGACTATGTACAATTTTATAAAGAAAAATAGTTCTTATACTATTTATTAAATTATGTCTAGTCTGACTGGGCTATAAAAGAACTGAGATATTATACCTTAAAGGAAAGTGTACTCTATATTGGAGTGTAGGTATTTATTCGTATTTCGCTTAATTTTTCATAGTGGAAGAGTCAAAAGTGTTTTTTTCTATAAATTTATCCAAAATAAGATATTTAGTATCATTTTTCTTAATGAAGCATATCACGAAGAAAGTGTACTCTATATAAAATTCACAATTGTAATTCAAAATTTTTGACGTATCTATGAACGAGTTCTATGTATTAATTCTGATTTAGTTTTCCAATTACGAATTATACTTATACAGTAAGATCCTAGAGCCTCAGAGCTACGTGATTATATCAAAGCTGAAATTTTGACGATTACTAGTACTCATCTACGTTAAAGTAGAATCGTTCGTATTCAAATATATCTTAAAGAATATTGTCTAAACTTAATATTCGTTATTGCCTGAGACTTTCGTGGGCCATTACTTCTACCAGATGTCTTGAAGTTTATTTAAAAATTAGTTATACCACGTTATACTAGCAAGTCTAAATTATATATATTATTTAAGGTACTATTTTAATACCCTTTGTACACGACTAGATCAATTCGTAGAGCCAATCATCCCCCAGACTCCATAAAACTTACCCTGTGAATGCAAAAATGAGGGCATTATGAATACGCATAAAGGCGCAAGTGAGAACACTACATTGCTCCAAAAGACTGTACAGAATAGAATAGACTAGATATAGAGAAAGTTCACAGGAGTGTGGTGTTGGTGGGAGTGTGGATGTAAGGACTGCTATTATATTGAAAACAGAGATAATATATAATAAATTTATTGTGTTGTCTCTGGTTAAAAACGAGCTACTAACCTAAAAATTTTAAAATTATTGGAATATTAAAATATTTGGAGTATTTAGGAAGATGAGAAATATTATTTTGGGTATTATTTTAGGAATTATAAAAATAATAATAATAATAATAATAATAATAATAATTATTGTCACTATCATCATTGACCGGGTTCTTACTTCCCTAATCAAATTGATCGCGGCGAATTTTGTGCGATTCTGCGCTGCTTTTAGGAATGTATGCGAATCAAGTCCGGTTCAGTCACGGATGTTCTTCAGCCACGAATATTGTTCTCGGCCAGGTCCTCTGCGATCCTCTATTTTTCCTTCCATAATGTGTTTTGGGGGCTCGTATCTCTGGTACCGAGATATGTGTCCTAGATAAGCGGTCTTCCTCATCTTAATTGCTGTTAGCAATTCTCTGCCTTTTTCCATTCTTCCTTGGTCTGGCTCTAAATTGTCCGTTATCCAACATCCCAAGTAAATGGTTATGTTTGTGTGTACATTCTGGTTTCATTTTATGGCCATAACCTTACTCTTCGCAGTGTTTATATTTAGGTCAAGCTCGTCGCTTTCTTTAATTAGCCCGTTTAGTAGCATTTGTAGGTCTTCTGTACTCTCAGCTAATATCGCTGTGTTATCAGCGTCTCTTATATTGCAGAGAGGTTTCTCCATTAATATCTACGCCTTGATTTGCGCGTTCATGCGCTTTCTGAAAGATGAATTCTGAGTAGACATTGATCACGATAATAGATTCAATAAAAACACGCTACACACCTCTAGAGCATTATGAAGTGTATAAGAATAAGAGTGTTCGTCTACAGTCTATTGGAGCAATATAGTGTTCTCACTTGAATTCATGCGTATAAATAATGCTCTCACTCTCGTATTCATAGGTAAACCTTCATGAAGTCAGGGAGGATGATTGACTCTTCGGATTGTTCTGGTCGTATACAAAGGCTATTAAAATAGTTCCTTTAAAATAATATATATAAAATTTGGCTAGTAAAACGAAGGATACCTAATTTTTAAATAACCTTTAAGTCATCTGGCAGAAGTAATAGCCCACGGAAAGGGTCTGGCAACAAGACTTTATACTCATTATGCTTAAAATTTTAGATTTGCTAAAATGACGTAGGTTTAAGGACTCGGGGATCTTGGTCTATTAGAATTTGTGTGAATTTTGAACTAAAATTACAACTGTGTTACATTTGTAATTCACAATATTAAATTAGATTTACAGTTTCGTAATTTCATTTGTGAACTGTGACAGTTCTAATTAATAGTTCTAATAGAAAAGTAAATTGTGTTTTACAATTCTGAATTAATTGCGAATTCTTGTAACATTACAATTGTAAATTTCGACTTGTATTTGCTAAAAATGTAAAGTTTCGCATACAACTCAGACTTTTGAAACAACTTGTAGCATTTTTAATTTATCTCCAGTGCCATTCTCTACAGCAGAAAAAAATCGTATATATAAAATTGTTATAATATATGTATATACTTACCTATAAATAAATCAATATTTTGGATATATTTACTAGTAAAAAACAAATTTTTGGCTAATCCTGTACAACTACCTTCGTGATATTAAGGTCAAATAATTTGACTGACTCTAGAACAAATTTAGATGAGGATTGCACAGCTGAAAATGAAATATTTCATGCATGTCGATATGAACCTTTTCCAAAATAAAAGTTGACCGTGATAAAAATTGTTAAAGTTACTCTAAACTTTGATTTTCGATGTTCTTATATCTTCCCAATTTTTAGTTACATTCATTGTTCATATCTCTTATAATGTTGGATTGTACCATGCCGATTTATATAACTTTATATGCCGAGTTGTCCACACGGAGATTTCTGTTTCACGCTCTAGGACAACTCGGCTTAAGGATATTTAAGCGTAAAATTTTAATTTTGTAAGAAATAGAATTATATAAAAAAGTTAATGAAAATAATATGTTAGATTTATATTCCAAATTTAAGTTTAATATTCATAACTTTGTTTTTTTTTAAGTCCAAATCAGGAGACAAAATTTGTGTGATTATTTTATTCATAGACAAATATGGCATATATTATTTGTTCCTAGTTTGTGCGGACTGACTAATCTTAACAGCTAGCAAAGCCGACATTTTAAATCTCAGGGCTGTAGTAGGATCTATATTATACCAGCAGGCATCGACTCTTCTTTTCAATAATTTTACTGAACCGCGGCATAAAAGCAAAGATGTATTTTTTTTCGTAAACCCAATAAACGACTACTGTTTTTCAAATTTTCCAATTAAAAAGTTTCAATTCATTTATTAATTTATTGATTAGCATATTATAAACTGATTATAGTACAAATTAAAAAATGTATAAATCATGATAATAATTCTATTCAAGTATCGATCTCATCGTTACCACTACTGTCTACAGTTATAATCAATTTATTTACATTAGAAAAAACTTTAGAAAATTAGAAAATATTTTAGTTCGAAAGATTCGGTCGACGACAATACTCTGAGAATACTGGAATTTGTGAATCCAAGACATGAAATCTTAACCTGTGAAGATCAAAACTAGGTAATCTAATACAATGGATGCGATAAGCGTTAAATCCTCATCAAGATAAGAAAGGTCAGTCCGCGCAAACTTGGAATACGCCCTTTCAACGACGCAAATGTGACTTATTTTAGCAAAATAAACCCACCATCATGTCATCTGTCTAATACGAATAATCATAATATTTATAAATACACATATAATGCGTACTTGTATGAATCCACTGTACATTAGTTTTTTATTCCACCTAGTTTTTAATTATAGAAACAAAATATTAATTATTTAAAGTTAAGAAAAAAAGTTGAAAAAATGTAGGTTATCAATATCCGATTTTTCTGGGTCCACTTGCATATTGTTAGTTTAACTGTTCTCGTGTTTTCTTTGGCTCTATCTTTGATATAAACATATTTAATTCATTATGTTTGATTATTAAAAATTTACTTGTAACTTTAATTTTTAATTATCACAGTCAACACTTGCTAGTTAATTCGTAAATAAGAGTACCTTTGTAATTTGTACATTTATTATTGGAAGGTATATTTTGTATCGATTGTAAGGATTTGTTCCAATGGTTATTTACAGTGTGTTCTATAAAAATAACACTCTAAAATTTACAATTTAAATAAATTCTTAAAGTCAATATAAAATAAAGAAAGTTGTATATTTCGAACTGCATGTGTGCCACAATTAGTGGTAAATCACCGACCAATTTCAAATAACACATAAAAAATTCCTTAGGTTCCCTGACATTGGATTTACCGAGATCAAATTTTTACACTAAACAATTTCAAATTTAACTCAACTTTTCATTGAATCTTCCTTTATACTAACTTTCTTAGAAGTTCCATTAATGATGAATCCAGAAAATTATGTTGAATTTTTAGATTTAGAGATAAAGAGTATATTATTTTTATTGATTCTTCCTTTATACTAACTTTCTTAGAAGTTCCATTAATGATAAATCCAGAAAATTATGTTGAATTTTTAGATTGAGTAGTGATAAAGAATATATTCTTTTTATGTCAGTATAGTATATTATTTCAATCTATTGATGCTTTCTTTACCTTTTCACTTTTTCCAACGTCTTCAATTTTTATTACTGATGTTCCTTTTTTCCCATATCATTAATTTGGTGTAACAAATGTTTCCTTTAACATCCTTATCTTTTCACCGAGTTTATTTTATGATTCTTCTCAAGTTTTAATCGGAAGAGAATTTCGTTTTAGTCTGATTGCAAATGTTTTCAATACCAATACGAAGAATTATTGTATTGAGCATTTGACGTTATTTGAGTTAAATTTGAAACTAATTTGTTCACAATTTGATTGGTAAATGCATGTTTCCCTATAAGTAGATTTAGTGCCATATTTTTTTCTTTAGCCCTATCGTAACTAGTATTTAATAAACGAAATACCTATTGATTATTATTAAAAAAACTGTTTCCGATACTGTTAATACCTAAAGGAGTCTATTGAACATTTCAAAAAAAAGATATAGTAATATAATATTTGAATTTAGCTGAACTTTGATACATTGTAAATAGCTAATATAAATAAATTCTATAATTTCCGTTTATTTTATAGAAATATAAATAATAAAAGTGTTGAAAAAATGTTGTTATTTTTTTTATATTTATTTATTGATCATTGTAAATGTAAAATATAAACATTTGTTTTCACATAAACAGTTCTTCTTTTTTTACTTTCTTTAATTCCTAATCTACTTCTTTTTTATAAGTTAGAAGCCAATGAAGAAGAAAAAAAGAAGCAGAGATAATGAAAAATAAAAGGAAAAAGAATAAGAAAGTTCTAAAACATCCCAGACAACATTATTCTAACATTTTTAAATTATTTTGTATCGGTTTTTCAAAGTTAATCTATAAAATATATCGCATATAATTTTTTTGGATGTAAATTCTTTATAATATAATTTATAATTCAAATAACCAACGTATACTAATGTTCTACATTTGGAACTCCTCATACAGAATGAATCAATTTATAAAACTGTTTTATATCAAGAGGAAATTATTTATTTTGTGTATTTTTTACACTTATCAGGTTGAAGTTTTAGTATTATTAATATATATTATAATTGAATTGATTCGTGCTGTATATTTTTTATTATTAGATAAGTAAAAAAATGACATGTTAATGAACATTGTTAACGAACAAAAGTTTTGTATCCATAATTTACAAGTTACTATAAATGCCTTGCTATGTTATGATTTTTTTGTCATTTGTCCATTCGATTATGTGAATGTGAGAGTAAAAATGGAGCGGCACTATCGATGTGCATTTTTCTAAATAAAATAAATTCATAAATGCCAATAAGAGATATTTTATTTCTAAATTTCCTTTCATTCGCACCCATTACATCACTAAACTAATATATAATTCTCATTAAACGATTGCTAAAATTAAGGATAGTCCTAATTAAAGCTTCATTACGAATTCTGGATAAGACTGAATCTATGATGAAAACATTAGTGAGGCAAGTTTTTTCCTCATTAGTCAAATTAGTCAACACTTTGAATCTAATCAATTATTTGCCATAAACCAGTTTGGTTTCAGAAGAAAATATGAATACAATTTAGTTATTGACCACCTCACTAATTCTGGAAGGGTTTAAAAAATAGCTGAACACCAATTTCGGAGTAATGCTACTCAGCTACTTGATTTAACTCTTTCTGATCGTGATCAATATACTAACTTTAAGCAATGTGATTCTACAAAGCAATCCCTGATATAGTACGTCAAGGGTCGGTCTTGGGCTCAATATTGTTTCTCATTTATATCAATTGGCATATTCTCAGAAAACCAGAGTTATTTGCTGATGACTGTACCTTTTACATTAACTAGCTATCAACCTTAACATATTAATAAACTAAATAATTTATCATACTACACAAAAAACTTATATCATTGGTTTCTAGCTAATCGCCTGTCTTTAAATAATTTAAAATCAAAAAGTGTGAGGCCAAGTTTCTGGGGATATACTTTTGGATGCAGGAATGACCTGGGAACAGTACGTAATCCACTTATGAAAACAACTCTCCCAACAACTCTTTCTGTTTAGGAATCTTGTTTCAAGTAACCTCCAGTAAGACCCTTTAAGTCCCTTTAACCTATGCTGTTCTCTCCTGGGGTCCTCTTGTCATATTGATAAAGTGTTGGGACTACAGAGATAATGTATCCGCTTAATCTCTGGAGTTGGTTATAGAAAGGACTGTAGAGACTCCAACAACTCTTTCTATTTAGGAATCTTGTTCAAGTAACCTCCAGTGAGACCCTTTCATTCCCCTTTAACTTATGCTGTTCTCTTCTGGGGTCAATCTTGTCATATTGATAAAGTGTTGGGACTACAAAGAAAATGTATCTGCTTAATCTCTGGAGTTGGTTATAGAGAAGGTTGTAGAGACTCCTTAAAGCCTTAAAAATTCTGACCTTACCTTATGCGCACATTCTACAGAGTCTTTTGCAAATTAAACAAAATCAGTACAATTCATATATGAAGTCTTCCACAATTATCCCACAACGAACAACTACAAACTTGTAACAGTTTATGGGCGCCTTGAGAGATCCAGAAATGATACAAGATACATGGCAGTAAAATCCTATAACGATGTACCAGCTAGAATAAAATCTTCTAATTTCTTTCAGTATGAGAAAAAAATTAATAGCTACCTTAAACTGAATACCATCTTTTCATTTCAGGAGTACTTCTCTTCAACTTTAAAAATGTTATGATGTATGTTGTTCAACACCGGTGTTCTTTTACTTTTATATTTCATTTATTTTAATTTCATAATGAATTTGTATTGTAATGTATATATGTTTTCTTTGACTTGTAAAAGCACTTTGTTGTGTATTATTACCAACAAACATTTCATTCATTCATGGTGAGTGTTGATATATAACCGAATCTTTAAATTGTGATTAATTTATTTATGGTAAACATATGTCTATTTTGGTATCACATAACTCTTTTATTTCGTCTCTGAGCTTTTTTTTAAATTAAATCTAAGTAAAAATTGAATAAATTCATTCAGCAAAAAAATTACAAGTCAAAAATATAAGAATACTTTGTACCCCAGAATACGGATCGCCTGGATGTTTACTTCACTGTAACTCTCGGGGTAGTGGATCTAACCACGATAAAAAAGGTGGCGACCGAGTTTTTCCAGAATTAGAACGCCACTTGTAACTCTTTCCAAAATTTTCTAAAGAAAAATGACTTACAAATGTTGAGAAAAGGTTGATAGCCAATTATTTATTATTGACAGACGCCATAAGAAAATTGAGAATTTTTAGAGCAATCTAAGAGATAGTTTTTATCACGTTCGCACTTATATTTATAATATTATTACAAGAAGTTGCGAATAATTAAACATTGTTACTACCAACATTACACTATTGTTTCCACTTTTGTCTGACATTGCACAATTAATGTTAGTATTGCCAATTCAGATATTGTAGAGTATGTAAGACGTATTGTAAAGGAAAACATCCGACGGTTAGACAGAGACAAGAGATCGCTGTACACTCTCTGTTCCTTTGTATAAACCCAAGTGCAATAAGCAATAAAACATATGTAACAAAATATAGCCAAAGTTGAATTTATAATCTAAATAGCAAGATAACGCGCAAGTAGGGAAAGATAGAATGAGTACCGCGATCTTTTCTCTCTTTCCACCGAGTGACATCTGGTAACCTGGCTACCCTACTCTATTTATAATACCTCTATGTCTCAATTTTCCAGCTTATGAGTTTTTACCTTCATTTACCTAACTAGAGTCATCCTTCAATGCTCTGAATGTGACCGAGTAACGACAGATAGGTATATACAATAAAACTATGTGTTTTTTCACCTGCTGTGATAACGATAACCACTAGACCATTTGATTTAGAAAGTAGGTAGCTTATAATATCACTTTACCTCTTTGTCGTTACTGATGGTCTTGGGTTTAGTGAATTATTGGAGGCTATTTCTAATTAGAATTTGTTTAAAGTAGTAAAAGGTAAGTACTAGGATTGTCTTTTTAGTTTTGCATATAGCCACTTAGAACCTTCAGACACAAATCTAGCCTCAATCCTTTGTTGACATAAATCCAGAATTCAAGAGTTTTATTACGATACAACAAGTCGTGTAGGTACAGAGAATTTTTGAAATTAGCAAGTCGATTGAAAAAAAGATCTTAACCGAGAACATTTTCGAGCAATAATTTTTACAATTGTCGAATAGGATTATCCCAACAGCAATGTCTCGCTGAAACGGTTTCTGTTTTTGGGAATGAAGCATCACATCAGTAAACTATTTCTCGCTGGGATTGCGAATTTCAACGTACTCATTCCAGTCTTAGCGACGAATACAGGCAAGGTCCACCCAAAACAGCAGTCACATAGCAAAACATTGATGTGGATGACCGCTGTGTAACATACCGGGAGATCGAGCAATCTTTGGGTATTCCAAACCCCTCGATCCAAAAGATCCTACAAGAAAAACTAGGTGTTACAAAGTTGTGATCCCGTTGGATCAGTCATTTGTTCACAGAAGAGCAAATATCGGTTCGCGTCAAATGGTATTGTAAAACATTGGAACGGTTTAACAAAGCAAGCTCAAAAACGCAACTTTGTGTCAAAATCTGGTCGTGTACCAACAATTGCCTTAGAAGATCGAAGTGCGGTTACTTCTGATTGGTACATAAACGTTTATTTACCAGAAGTTATCGCGAAACTCCGATAAAGCAACACACAATGGTGAATCAAACTACATCAGGACTAGGACAATGCAAGTGCCCAAAGGACAATCGAGTTTTTGGAGCTTCAAAACATCGAATTGTTAGACCATCCACCGTATATTTCCAACCTAAATCTCAAAGACTTCTTTACGTTCCCAAAAATCAAAAATTCAATGCTTGGGAGCGATGCCAGTCGTCAGAAGAAGGCATCTATGTCTTTAAAACAGCGATTTTGCAGATATTAATTGAAGAGTGGAATAAGTGTTTTACCTATTGGTTTGAACGTAAACAAAAGTGTCTCGATCTTGGAGGGACATATTTTGAAAAGCAATAAGGTACTTTAAGTCCATATATTTATTGTCTTTATGGCTGTATGCAAAACTATAAAGACAACCTTCGTTCAATAAACAATGATAGAAAATTAAATTCTCTACAGTTTTCGCTAAATAGTATAATCTGTAACAAGGTTAGAATGAAAATTCGATACGAGTGGAGAATTCCGAACGCGAGCGTAGCGAGCGAGAGGAACCACGAGTTATCGAATTTTCATTCTAACCGTGTAACAGACTGTATTTTCTCAACGACCATGTAAAAATTCTGTTTATTTAAATTGAAATATGTAGCAAAACAATTAGAACGTCGCACTGACAAACTGAGTGACAGTTTTAAAATTCGCAGGGCAATCTATGTTTTTTGTTGAGCAATTACAGAATGTTATTCCGTCACTAGTTATAGAATGGAAATACATGCAAAACACATAAGAAGCAAGTGTTTTAGAATGAACACTTTCTATTATTAAAAATGAAGTAGGAATTATTACATTCATTAATGGTCGTGGAGAAAACATGTTTCTGTAAGATTTTTACATTTTAAGTTGCAATGTGTACGAAACTGTTCGGAATTAAACTGTTGGTTTTATATCTTATCAAATTTCTAATTGCGTAGATAATGTAATTTTTTTAAATTATTATAAATAAAATAAATTAACTAGAATAGTGGTATCTATGAAAAGTAGAGCATATTTAATCCCATTATTTTATTTTTAAAATTTTAAATGAAAAGGTATATTTACAATACATTTAAAGTAAGTATGTCATTATTTACAAATTATTTCAAATTCTTTATTACTTACAAATAATATAATTATACTTATAACAAATGGTCTAGACTTAAAAAACGCAAATTATTATTAAAGATAACATTTTCCGTAAATAAGTTGAAGATAACATTTACCATTAGTAATCTAAAACTAATAAATACATTAACAGTTAATAGCCAGTATAGTATAGGGCAAATGAGGTAGAGAATTACAAAAATGTCATTTTGATGTCAAGTAAAGAATATTTAAAGTTACAACAGAAACAAGTAATAAAATATAATAAAAATATGAATAAGGTAACACAAAAACTTGGAAATTTGTTTGTGAATCTCCGAGGAATGACAACAGCTGCTGATGTTTTCGCTGGATACGTTAAAAGTAGAGAAATGTTGCAAACAACTGGTAGGAAAGAATGTAGTATTCCAACTACGATGGGAGGAAGATATATTGTCACTATGCTACCTGGTAATATTAAAAATAATAGTAGAGTTTATGTTGTACTATTTATAGTATCATTTTAATCATTTACACTATAACAATAGAAAATTTTTTGTAGTACAACTCTTTTTATATAACCAGAAACTTTTTTACTGCAGAAAAAGAGGTAATTTATCTAGTTGTGCTTCTTTTACTTCTTGTACAGAAGGTTAATTCATTAGATAAATCTACAAAAATTAAAAACAACCAGTTTGTCTTATACACTTCTTGTACTTCCTTTAACAAATTAATATTTTACAACTTTAATATGAAAATCGGAAACAAAGGACCCTGTAAACTAGTTTTTCATCTACCTGATACACAATATTTTATAGGAATAGGCACAGGTCCACAAATGATGGAATATGTACGGGATGTTTTCGATGCTGCTTATGTTCCGGTTGATTTTGAAGTAATAGAAGATCTTGGTGATGATGAAGCGGCTTTAAATTCGATTAGAAGAAATGGTGTGGCAATTAAGGTATTAGTATTTGGTTTAAAATATTAGGTTTATAAGAGAGAACGAAAGTATGTTTTCACCAGTCCATTCATCTATTACAGACTTCTGAATGATGTTAGCTATAAATGAAGATTTAAAAAACTCATATGAATGTAGCAGTACAAAAAACAAACAAAGCTGATAAAGATATCAAACAAATAGGTTAAGATTTAATATTAAAAATATTCAAGGATTTCTGTATTTTGGCAAGTCTTAAGAACGTTTTAACTCCTCGCCATTTAAAGAAAAAAAATGCCTTAGTAATTTATTTACTGTAAACTGAGTTTTTAATAGTATTAAGAATTTTTAATCTGTGACCACTCAGATGCATTAATTAGCTACAAGATATAACAGTATCTTAAGAAATATTTTTTATCTAACTAATGATACAGTAAAAAATTTCAGGAAAATGCAAACTGAAACATTGTATGAAAAAACGAACAATAAAAAATATACGTATAAGACGAAAATGCTGTTGAAGAATGAAAACGAAGAAAATGTGAAAACACAACATCAAATTCAGATTCTAAAAGGTCTGAAAAACTACTTTTAATGTCATTGTCCAATTTTCTTCTTATCCTTTAGTATATTAAATTAGTCCTGCACGAGACTTCGAGAAATTTCTCGGTCTTATTTGTACACAAACTTGGTCCACTCTTTTTTGTTTTTGCTTCTGTTCTTGATTGTTCTTATGGGAATCCCCTTTCTGAAATCTTAGAGGAGGGACGCGGAGAGATAGAAAAAAAAAACATTGTGTGGTTTTATGAAACCACGGTAAAAGTGAAACTTTTTTTACACTATAGACATTTAACTAAAAATTTTTCGAATCATATTCCATTAAGGGTATAAAAATCCCTTTATCAAATCAAAATCAAAATCGAAATCAAAATCGAAATCAAAATCGAATTCGAAATCAAAAGGTGTGTGTGCGATTCACACACGATAGAAGTGAAAACTTCAGTAAATCGACAAAAGAATGAAATGAATATATATAACAAGGGTAGGATAATAACAAAGTTTATTTGTTTAAAAATAAAAGTGTTTTGATTAATTTTAAAAGATTTTATTTAATATATGTTATATAATTTATTGCTCAAGTTCCATATTTTCAGTTTCAAAAATTATTATTTACGACTGTAATATTTTTAAAACGTTACATGTCGTAGATACTTACGCAGTCGAAGTCCGTATTAATACGAATAGGTCTACTTTATTCTTTATACCTCCTCGGCGTTCGACCGACATGCGAAATGCACTTAACACAAACCAAAAACGATCTAATAAAAGTTTCACTTTAATTAGAAACATACAGTAAACAGTAACGACAATTGACTCGGGCAGACACTTACAAACAATGGATACCTGAGGGCCAAATATGGGGAAAAAATTAGAAAAAGAGTGGGAAGACTGACGAAAAGACATGAAATAAAAAATTCTTACTCTACCTAAATCTATTCAGTTTGTGTACAATTAAACTTATTGAGCAGATCAGTTTACAAGAAATTGGAACATTTCTCGAAATCGGGATGAGACAAGTCAAAGTCTTGGTCTTGTTCCATCTCGTGCAGCACTTTATTAAATCAATCTTCACCAAAAATATGAATATTTTAGGGCCATATTCCAAGTCTATCGGATACATCATCAAATGTATCTCTTCGGTCAACACTGGATCTCTTTGTATATAATGTACATTGTAAAACTTATCCTAATGTACCTAGCAGGTAAAAGACTTATTTTATATTGAAATATTAGTTTTGAATAAGGTAACTGTTTTATTTGCTATGTTACCGAAAGATTTTTAAAACAAACCATTAGTCTAAAAAATGAAATATATATTTTTTAGGGTATCAGATGTGGACATCTATGTTTTTAGACAAAATACAGAGGGTGAATACGCTATGCTAGAACATGAATCGAAACCTGGAATCGTAGAAAGTTTAAAAATTATCACAAGGAAAAATACAGAACGATTTGCCAAATGGGCTTATGAGTTTGCCAAACAAGAAGGGAGGAAAAAAGTTACTATAGTTCATAAAGCTAATATAATGTATGTGTTGGGTTAAAGATTTTGTGTGATTTGTTTAAGGCAGGTATTTATTTTAGGAAATATTCAGATGGTTTATTTCTGAAAACAGTATTAGATGTAGCTAAAGATTATCCTGAAATAAAAACAGACGATTTAATAGTCGATAATTGCTGTATGCAGATAGTATCTAAACCTACTAATTTTGATGTAATTTTAACACCAAATTTATATGGTAACATTGTCGTTAGTATAATTTGTGGTTTAGTAGGAGGAACTGGTTTAATTTCTGGTCAGAATTATGGTTATTCTTGTGCTGTTTTTGAAGTTGGATCAAGACATTTAGCATTTGAAGGTAAATACACTTTTTCAACATTTAATAATAGTAATACTTATCTAATTTGTTTATAGATAAAATATATGTAAATCCAGTTGCTATGTTAAATGCATCTGTTGAATTACTTAATCATCTACAAAAAAACGACCATGCTGACTTAATATCGGAAGCAATTCGTAAAACATTGGTAGAAGATAAAATTCATACTCCAGATATTGGTGGAACTAACACAAGCTCGGAAATGGTCGAATGTATTAAAAAACATATCAGGTCTTCGATGCGTCAAGCAAAAATTAAATCTTTTTAAAACCTAGAATTAAAATTACTTATAGCATCAACATTTTTAAGATAATAATAATTTACATTTTTTTTAAGTTTTAAAATTAAAAAAATATTTGTTTTATACCTATTTTTATGCCAATGAATATTAAAAAGTAAAATAAAATATGCCATATGTAGTTATTGACCGCCATTTTGCCTCCAGTATTACTGAATTGATGTATATTTATCGCATTCGTATTGAAACACTTATGGGGACTTTTTACAAAATTTATTTACAAAATTGTTAAGATACACTGAACTCTGCTGGATAACGTCTAACTACTTGACAATACAATGAACTCTTGTGAATACTTGAACTTGAACTGACGTTAACTGCCCATGAATCTCCGTATATACAACTTTATTTAATCTAGTTAGTGTTTTTAGAAGTTTCTAGAATTTTCTAGAAACATTATTTAAAATGGTCAGTTGATTTTTAGAAACTTCTAAAAATCAACTGTCAATAACAATCTTTCAAATTAAGGTCCCTTCCTTTACGGTCATCCCGTTACACTGCCCCCTCCTTAGATTCATTCCTCCTGGAATGTTATGTACTACATCGGAATCCCGCACACTCCCTAAACCAGCCAAACCATCTTCTTGGAGTTGCTGCGCATCTCCACTGTGGTTTCCCTGGTAAGGCGCCAAACGATCATGATGGACCACGACGGGTTTCCCTCTGGGAATTTTCACGATCCGATAAATGACATCGTTAATCTTCTTCTTGATGGTGTAAGGACCTTCCCAGTTCTGTTGTAATTTGGGACAAATACCTCGACGTCGTCGGGGGTTATAGAGCCAGACTAAATCTCCAACTTGGTAACTCTTTTCCATTGTCCGTGTGTCATAGTACCTCTTCATCCGATCACTAGATAATTGTAGTTTTCCACGCACCAGGTTGTGTATATTCTCCATTCGATTCTGAAGGTCGGCGACATATTGTTCACGTGCCATTTCTTCACCAGGTTTACAACCAAACACCAAGTCACATGGTAGCCTCATTTCTCTACCGAACAGGACCTTCGCAGGCGTTTGGCCAGTTGATTCGTTGATGGCCGATCGAATTGCCATTAGAAATAGTGGAATATGTCGATCCCAATCCCTCTGACAATCTGACACCACTTTTGACAGATAGTTGGTTATAGTCCGGTTCATTCGTTCCACCATTCCATCAGACTGAGGGTGCATCGCTGTGGTTCTCGTTTTGTGGATGCCTAATCTTTGGCAAACTTCTTGAAACAGCTTGCTCTCAAAATTTCTTCCTTGGTCTGAATGTAATTCTAGTGGTACCCCAAATCGGCTTACGAATTCTTCAACCAATATATCTGCTAAAGTGGTGGCTTCCTGATTGGGAACTGCGTTATGCTTCAACCCATTTAGTGAAGTAGTCCATTACAACAAAGATGTACTTGTTTCCTACATCGGTCTGTGGAAGTGGCCCCAATACGTCTACTGCGATTCTTTCAAAAGGACTTCCAACCAGGTATTGCTGCATTTCCGCCTTCGGTTTTCGGTGCGGAACGTTACTGGCAGCACATGTAGTGCATTTACGACACCAATCTTTAACATCATTAGTGCAATTTACCCAGTAAAATCTATCTCGGATCTTTTGCAGCGTTTTCGTGATACCCAGATGTCCTCCAGAACTATCATTATGCATCGGTTTTAAAATGTCCGGTACAGCATTTCTTGGGACCACTATTTGTTTCCTTGTTTCTGTGCACTCGGAATTTTCTAAAAGTCTTTTAACGAGCCCACCGTCCAAAATTAAAGAGTTCCATTGGGACCAGTATGCTTTTACAGCAGGAGAGAATGAGGATATCTCTCTCCACAACGGACGACGATCCATTCTCTTCCACTCTCGAATCTTCTTCAGAACGGGATCGTTTTCTTGTTGCTCCTCCAGCATAGAGCTCTCGTCTTCTGGTACAACCTTAACTAAGGCAAGTTTTTCCTCGTTCTGTTCCATACGGGTACAATGGGGGAAATCTGGTCGACATGGTCTTCTGGAAAGTGCATCAGCATTACGATGTCTTGTTCCAGGTCTGTGCTCGATTTCAACATCATATTCCTGCAGTTTTTCGAACCATCTTGCTATCTGTCCTTCTGGGTTTCTAAAGCTAAGTAACCACTTTAAACTAGCATGGTCTGTTCTGATCAGGAATTTTCTGCCATACAGATATTTATAAAAGTGTTCGACGGATTTTACAACTGCTAATAGTTCTCTCCGAGTTACACAGTAGTTCTTTTCAGCTTTCGATAAAGTTTTGTTGAAGTAACCAACCACTCTTTCCTTACCATCTTGTAGCTGTGACAAGACGGCTCCAATTCCCACATTGCTGGCGTCGGTGTCCAGAATAAGCTTACCATCAGGAAGTGGATAAGCAAGAACAGGTGCTGACATAAGCTGTTTCTTCAATATTTCAAACGCCTCTTGACATTCCTGATCCCAACAGAAGGACTTATCTTGTTCTGTCAAACGTGTCAAGGGTTTGGCGATGTCTCCAAAATTCTTGACATATCGTCGGTAATAGGAACAAAGACCCAAGAAACTCCGGAGCTGATGTTTGTCGATAGGGATTGGCCATTCCTGAACGGCTTGTATCTTAGCGGGGTCAACAGCAACGCCATCCTTGCTTACGTTATGTCCTAAGTAGTTGACCTGTCTCTGGAACAAGTGGCATTTCTTAACATTCAATGTTAGATTAGCGTTCTGTAATCTTTTAAAAACTTCTTCCAGGTTAGATAAATGTTCCTTAAAGGTCTTACCCATTATGATGATGTCGTCTAGATAAACTAGACAAGTTTCCCATGACAAACCCCGCAGGATGTTCTCCATTAGCCGTTCAAACGTCGCAGGAGCATTACAGAGGCCAAACGGAAGGACCGTAAATTGCCATAACCCTGATCCACTGGGAAAGGCAGTTTTTTCTTTGTCTGCAGGATTCATTTTAACTTGCCAGTATCCGCTTTTAAGGTCCAAGGTAGAAAACAAAGTAGAACCCGCCAAAGCGTCAAGGGCATCATCAATCCTTGGCAGAGGATAACTGTCCTTCTTAGTGACATCATTTAGCTTTCGATAGTCGACACAAAACCGCATTGATCCGTCTTTCTTTCTCTCTAATACCACAGGAGAAGCCCACGGACTACTGGATGGTTCGACTATGCCATTTTGAATCATTTCTTTAAGGGCTCTGTCTGCTTCTTCCTTCTTAACTTGAGGCATCCTTCGGGGTACCTGTCGAATCGGACTTGCATCACCAGTGTCAATTCTATGTTGTACAACATCAGTTCTTCCCAGTTTACTTTTAGAACCAAATACAGGTTTATAACGGTAAAGTAGATCTCTTACCTGTTTCTTTTCTAATTTTGACAAAGAGGGATCTAATTTTGTCATTAATTGTTCAATTTCGTTGGTCTCAACTGTTTCCGTAGCGTTTACCTTGTGAATTATGGCCGTTACTGGTTCTAAACTTCCCATTTTCGTGTCCTTTCGGAGAAGAACTGGATGATCGTTCAAGTTGATAACTCGGATGGGTACCTCTTTGGCGGATCTAACAAGAGTCTTACCCACAAGGAGTCCTTTTCCCAATTCATGGTCATGGTTCTTCGGCTCTATCATGGCTGGGGCACCATCTGGCTCCAGTCCATCCAACCGCGCTGTGACGACACATTCGCAGCTTGCCGGAAGTTCGATATCATCGATTAGCTTAATCGAGGCATTGTCAACTTGTTTTCGGTGCAGAAATATTTCTTAATTACCAGTACGAAGAATGCGTTGGCGAAGATCCGAATGAAAACCACAGTGGAGCATAACATCCATGCCCAGAACAACATCTTCATCAACGTCAGCCACCAGCACTGAGTGAACAAGAGGGGTTGAACCAAACTGTAGCGTCACCTGTATCTCACCGTAGACTCTAGCAGAATCTCCGGTAGCGGTACGCATTCTCCAACTGGTAGGCCACATCTTCTTTCGCATGATGATGGATGGTCGAACGATAGTTTTCGTAGCTCCAGCGTCTACCAACATGCTAATATTCTTCCCATCAAGGAGGCCATCCACATATAAGCTGTCCACGTGATGTCGCAGAGTTGCCAATTTAATGGTGTGAGGGACTTCGGGAATGTTTGGGGTCGAAGTCGCCCTCCAGGAGATTTTTCTTTATGGGGGCAAGTATTTCTTATATGGCCTAGTTCTCCGCAGTTCCAGCATCTCACTGGTCGCCTTCTTTTTGGAGATAACTGCATAAACCTCTCTACTACCGCTTCAACGTCGCTAACGGAATGAACGGCATGGTCGTAGTTACCGGTGATTTCCCTTAGTCGAGCAACTCCACGTGAGGCCTCCGTCGCCGCATCAAACTCCAGGGCAATGGTCAAGGCGTCCACCATGGTCTTCGGCCGCGCCAACCGTACAGCCCGCTGCAACTCGACGTCTCGAAGACCGTCGGTGAAGGTTTGGACTGCCAGGCACTCCAGGAAATCCTCCGCTGCATTTGAATACGCAAGTCGTACCATTCTTGCTACTTCCGCTTCAAATTCCTGGATAGACTCTCCATTTTTCTGCTTTCGGCTCTTTAACTGCATTCGGTACACCGGTTGTAGATGAGTTTGACCATAACGCATCTCTAGACGATTCACCAATAACTCGAAGTTGTCAGCTTCATCCGGTGTCAATGATTGCAAGACGTCTAAAGCTTCGCCTCGCAGAGCTACGGTTAGGGACAATGCCTTCTCCTGGGATGACCATCCATTAGCTCTGGCCGCTGCGTCGAATTGTTTCAGGTAATTTGGCCATGAAGTCTTCCCGTCGAAGATCGGGGGTTTCATCGTCGTTCGTACATGGGTCGTCTCCTCGCTTCTTTGTCGTTCGACGTCTGCGTGGCAGGTTTCCATCCTTCCTGCATCTCCGTCGCCGTGATGGATGGTTTGGTTTTGTAGACAAGCTTCCAGTTCTCGTTTAAGTTTTTCTATCTCGGATTGCATTTGCTTGTTGATCTCGTCTCTGAAGTTGGCAACTTGCTGATTCATGTTGTCCACTTGCTGATTCAAGTTGTCCACTTGCTGATTCAAGTTGGCCACTTGCTGATTTTGCTCGTCACGAAGATGTGATATTTGCTGGGAGAAGGAACTGGATAACGCTTCTGGTAGGGTGGACATCCGTTGTGATAGCTGGGACACCTCTTCGCGCTGGCTTCTTATCTGACTGGATAGCTCCTCTTGTTGGTTCGTCATGCGTCCTGATAGCTCCTCTTGCAGCCGGGAAAGTTGTTGAGTTTGCTCTTCTTGCTGGCTCCTCATTCGTCCTGATAGCTCCTCTTGCAGCCGGGAAAGTTGTTGAGTTTGTTCTTCTTGTTGGCTCGTTATTCGTTGGGACAGCTGGGACATATCTTCGCGCTGGCTCTTCATCTGACTGGAAAGCTCCTCTTGTTGGCTCGTCATTCGTTGCGACAGCTGGGACATATCTTCGCGCTGGCTATTCATCTGACTGGAAATTTGGGCCAGTTGTTGGGCTAGTTCAGAATACGCTTTTTGATTTGGGTCTTCAAACTCCACAGCGTCAGGGTCTAAATTATCAGCTAGGTAGTATTCACGGAGCCTAGTCAACAATACGGATTTAGTCCCAGTAGTTTCCAATTCCAATTCTTCGAGCTCTTTTCTGAGCTCAGCCACCAATAGTTCATTTATTTTCTTTCCAGGCATTCTTGTATCTTCACCCCACACCTGACACCAATTTGAAACACTTATGGGGTCTTTTTACACAATTTATTTACAAAATTGTTAAGATACACTGAACTCTGCTGGATAACGTCTAACTACTTGACAATACAATGAACTCTTGTGAATACTTGAACTTGAACTGACGTTAACTGCCCGTGCATCCCCTTATATACAACTTTATTTAATCTAGTTAGTGTCTTTAGAAGTTTCTAGAATTTTCTAGAAACATTATTTAAAATGGTCAGTTGATTTTTAGAAACTTCTAAAAATCAACTGTCAATAACAATCTTTCAAATTAAGGTCCCTTCCTTTACGGTCATCCCGTTACAGTATCATTAGAGCAGCTCTAAGTTTAAGATTGAAGCCAGACGGAATTCTTTAAATTTTTGTTAATTTTAAAAGAATGTAACGTTTTAAAGAAAATTAATTTTTCAGAATAAAAAATTAGGTATTTATTTTTATAATTTAAATTTATTTGATATTCTAATTTCTCCCTCTGTCGGTGAACGCCTGACTATTTACCTTATTTTAAACAGATATTTTATATTTTTTTTTATTTATTTATTGCAAATTTACAATCTACTACATAAGGAGTAATAAGTAAATGATCTGAAATTTGTTAATTTCCCTGTAAATTTGTAAATATATTTAATTTTTTTTAATAAATAAATAAATTTTTACAATTTAAAAATTGTAGTTTTATTTACATTTTTTTTTTGACTTATTTACTGTTATTTTCTTTACGTGTTTTTATTTCTTTACAGTAACATTATTTTTATTTATTATATATACAATATACATACACACGTACATATATAACTATAATCAATATAAATAAATAAAATAATATAAATAACAAAATATTAATTAATAGTGTTTCACGCGTAATGATTGTAAATCTGTAAAATCTGAGTACACCCTCTTTTCGCAACGTTGCCATATTTATAAGGCCATCATTTTCTACGACTATTTTTCTCACACCAACCACCTTCTTCTCTGAGTTACGGTGCTCAATTTGGCTATACTCGGGCTTTGGATAAATATCTACCATGGGATTATTTTTTAATTGCTTTCTTTAACTGATTTTGGCCATTTTCTCAGAGGGTACATCCATATTTGTCGAGAAGGTTGAAAGTTCACCATAAGATGAGTGAAAGTTCACCGCATTGAGGGATCACCATTTCCCGAAGTAATGCGGTATAGAATACAATATTTTAGATTCATGAATATATTTCCTGACCGTTTAAATTAATTTATGTAGTGTAAAAAAAATAAACAATCCGGCTAATTTAACTAAATTTCAGTATCTTTTGATAACCTTTATGCCAATTGAAAACTGTTTAAAAACAAGGGTCAAAAAAATATTTGTAAAAAACAATGCAATGTTTTAAAAGAGGAAGATCAAAAAGACATTAAATAATAAAAAAGATACTTAATGTACTTAAATCTAATTAGTTTATGTACAATTAAACTCAATGAGCAGATCAACTTACAAGATATTGGAACATAAGTTAATTTTAGTGTCAAAAATAATATTTGTAAAGAAGCAAGCTCCCACTTTTTTAATGTTTTAACCAACTGATATTCCCAAACATGTTTATACGGGTTTAAGGGCCAATTAATGGTTATTGCCACTTGTCATAGTCTTGCTTCAAAGAAAATGTCCATAATGCACCTATAGAATGATCAAAGAAGGAATAATCAAGGAAAAACCTCGATCACTCCAACTTAACCAGAGTAAGAAAAACCTCCGAATTATAACAGGAATACTATCTGGACACTGTCGATTAAGAGGACACATGAAGAAACTAGGATTAGTAGATGAAGCAAACTGCAGATTCTGTGAGGTAGAGGATGAAACCTCAATACACATACTCTCAGAATGCATCGCATTAAGTACTTCTAGGGTCATTGGGGGTTGGTTTTCTCAAATATCCTCCAATCTTCCTGTAACATGTAACACTCCGCTGGATGGTAGACTTCGAGTTAGCAAATATATTTGCAAGAATATTGGGAAAGCTCCGAATCAGTTCTACCCAAAATTCCCTCGATACTTTCTGCAATTCCTCGTTGTCGGACATTAAAAAAAAATTGTTTTGTGTGTTTATTAGAAATTTACAATCTACTTTAGTTCAAATAAGTAATAAGTAAATTTGATGAGAGTATCGACTTGGAAGCGGAATGTCCAGCGACATTCCTGCTTATTGTACACAGAATTTAGTGGTGCTGTGGAAGATCTTCAGGGTACGTTTTATTTAATCTTCGGATAGCTGGTCCTTCCAGATAGAGGTTTTCTATAAGGTCATTTGGGTGACCTAATAGACTCTCTTTGTACTTGGTGGATACAGATTTGATGACGTCAGTTACATAAGGGATTTGTAGGTCTTCATGTAATCTTTGGTTGCTAACATACCATGGATCGTTTACTATTGATCGGAGTGTCTTAGACTGGAACCTTTGTATAACTTTTAGCCTTGTTGGTTTAGCAGATCCCCATAGTAGGACACCGTATGACCGATTGGTTTTAGAACTGTTTTGTATAAAGTCAATTTATTTTTGGTCGACAGTTTGGATTTTATTCCCAATCAGCCAATACATTTGTTTAAATTTTAAGTCTTTTTGTATCGATGTGTTTGACCTACGTTAAACTGGCCAGAGAGTTATTACCTCATCCTGGCGAGGAAACAGCAAAAAAATTTAAGGCATTGACCAGACAAAATCTCCGAACAGCTGTGGGAATCTTGACAGGTCACTGCCAATTGCGACAACATCTCTTTAGGATGAAATTAACAGAATCGCCGCTATGCAGAGGCTGCGAACAAGAAGAGGAAACAGTAGAACACATTATGTATGACTGCTCTGCTTTTTCCTTAATCAGAAGATCCGTGTTGGGCGAGTATTGGCTTACACCAGCCGATGTCAGGGAGATCCCCCTCGGGAGCCTCATCACCTATTTTAAATCACTAGGCCTGGTGACAGCCTGAGGTGAGGATATCCCTACAATACGGGAGGATGCACAATGGGTCATATGTGGCCTCAGTGCTGGCTAAGCACTAGCTCGCCCTTTCCCCAAATTTCCAGATCCAGAGACCCACGTTAAACGTTGATCCAGGTGTAATCCTAGATATTTGACGTCCTGTTTAACAAGAATTGCTATTCCATCCAAATTGACACTAGGACAGATGTGCGATTATTAAAAAAAAATAAAATATATTAGCGGTTCGTGGAACGATACGCCAGGCAAAACGGCTTTAGATTAGAGACTAAAGAATCGCAAGTGGATGCATGTCTTTGCTTTTATTGTGGTAGGCCGACTATGGCGGTAAAAGTAAGACTGGTTGCGTTTTTTTTTAATCGCTGCAATTATTTAGTCGTAAATAGATTGACTTATATTTGAAACGATGTTTCAATGTTTGCGACTAAAAAACGCAAGTGGAGGCTAGGCCTTAAGCTTTGGCATTAAATAAATGTATAAATCAAACAGAAATGGTAAAAGTGCAAACTGAAGTAACAGAAATGAATAAAGATTTACTTATGAATCACTTTTGGGATAATAATTTTTACCACGAAGTACTAAAATTACCCTAGTAATATTTATATTTATTATACTTTGGTGAAAAAATGGAAATATGTGTATATATAAAAAAAGTCAGGATTTTTGTTATAATTAATTTATTTAACTTTTTTCACTTTACAAGTGACTGTTCATCAGCCTTTCCAACAAAAATAAATATAAATTTGCAATATTATTAATCAAATATTTCATTATTGAACAAATTTCCACTTGTTTTCTAGATTTTAAAACTTCGGTATAAATCTCTTTTTATATATTGCTGGGAGAAAACAAATTGAAATATGTTGTCTAAGTATTATATACAAAAGAAATAACCAAAGACCATGAGATTCTAAACTAAGTATAACACAAAGAACAAAAATTAAGAAAAAAGAGAAAATAAAATAAGCGCTAAAGATCAAAACAAACACAATTATATGAAATATGAAAAGTAACAAGGAATCCCTAATAGCTAAAAAGAGCTTAGAGTAATATTTATTGCAGACACTGACAAAAAAATAATAGTTGCATATTTTCATTGGAACGAAGATTTGTTCCTGACGAATCACAGATTGAATGGAAAGCACATAGTTTATTAAACGTGGTTTTTGTAAGAAAAAATCTCACTGTACATTATTTCTCCATAATATAAAAAAAGTTTATAATAAAAAACAAACTTACTCATCTTTTGTCAATCTCGTAGACCTTCAGCTATTTCTATTAAAAAAAAAAAACTATTTATACATACATAATAGTGATAAATGGTATTTATATATATTTAGCGGAATAATAGAAAAATTTATACACATTATTCATAAATGGGTTTCAAAACTATATAATACAAATCACATATTCCTTCTTTTGTTTATGGTCATGTTTATCACCATAAAATTAACGATAGTCCGATGTTTTTCGATGCTACTTCAATTCTAATGTGTCATATGCGTAGCAGAAGTAACAAAATGAAGATTCCCTGGTTGTTGCGGACCATTTTGCATATTTGTTTGTGATGGAACTCCTGGTGGAGCCATAAAATTTTGTCCTGGTGGAGGTAAATTGCCCATTGGTCCGTAATTAGGTACACTAAAAACAACAATTCGAATATAAACGTAGCATTTTTAGAACCTTATTTATATTTTAATAAACGTATACAATAGAGAGTCAAAGTTATAATAATTATACAAAATCAAAAAAGAATACAAATATATTTTATTAAATTTAACAATTTTTAAAGTAATAAACCAAAGAAAACACGAAGTCTAGTACCACACAAAATTTTGTGTGGTACTAGACTTCGTGTTTTCTTTGGTTTATTACCAATTTGACCACATTTGAGATATGGATGATATTCTCCGTTTAATTTTTAAAGTAATAATCACAATTTATAAAAAGAACTTTTTATAGTAGAAAGTTTTTTTTCGAAATTTATAAGTCATATTACTATTAAAAATTACTAAGTGCAATCTGTCCCTTGGCAAATAGCGCTTTGACGAGATAGATTACGGCATAGTCCACAGTACAGTCTAAACTTTCTAAACATTTTCTAAATTAGTCTATTTTATTAACAGTTATAATAATAATAGGGAAGATGCAAATATGATATTTATGAAAATTTTATGATTAAAAGTTTAAAAAAATATAAAAGAAGGACTACTTTTACGTTTTTATTTAATATCATGTTGATTTTTAACAATAATTACCAATTAAAATTACGTAAAACAAAACGCCTTTCAAAAGACCAATCAGCGTTTAGTGACGTCACTCCTGCTATGTCAACTTTTTAGTGGTTAACTTTGCGTGTAAAATTGATTATTCGCAGTCAATATTATTTACGTTTTTAATAAAAATGGAAGTTGGGTTTATCAAAACAGACTCCAGGAATTTACCAAGAGTTACTGTCGGCATGGTAGTAACTTTTTTTGTCGAGAGTCCAGAGTTTTCAAGTGTAGAAATGAAAGGGACTAAATTACTACGGTATGCATGAATCATAGTTTTTAAACTTTTATATCATTATAAAAATGTGAGTTTAAATGTTCGGTGTAAGAATAAAATAATCTGAAAGAATACATCAATATTATAGCTGCAGTATTTTCAATGCTCTCAAGAATTTCACGTTTTTTTCCGTTTCATTATTACTGATCTAGGTTTTAGTGGTATCATTATATTTTGGCATTCAAAAATATGAGGTACCACATCTTTTTTCAGATAAAGATTCCCCCCAAACATTTTAAACTTCATCCAATTTTCGACGTCGTTCTCCAAACTGTAAAATTAAAAATATGTTATTGAGAAGTTTTGTAAATACTTAGGTACAGTATGCAATAATAACAAGTATTCGCCAAATTACGTCAAAGTGGTCTTCACAGCATCAAATAATAGTCTTTGGAGAATAATAGTCATTCCTCTTTGCAGCTTGAAACCACTTTCTTCTCAATTTTGGGTCAGAAGGTCCAGTCAAAAACAATTTATTTGGAAATTTTGTTGAAGTAGATGGAAGAATTGGCAGAAAACATGAGTTAACACGCCTTTTTTCGGAATTAAGGGGTATTATTTTGATCACCTGATGTTGATGGATAGTCCATTTTAAATTATTACAAAAAAATAAGTAGAAAGTCGAGAAAACTTGCAATTTGTTAAGGTAGTTGTCGTGGTTAGGGTACACCGTCAGAAAGTTATAAATTTTTGTATACTTAATAACGACACGATAATACAATTACCCTAAAAATTTGAAGTCGATCCACCATATAGAATCCGAGATAAACTTAATTAAAAATTCGGTAATTAACATTGAGTATATACGATCTCTGTAGTTCTGAAGCAGTTTGTTATTTATAAAATAATAACTAACTGTCAGAAAGTCCCCAAAAACTCACAGTCTTTTAATACATTTATTACGAATTTAAAAAAAAATTATAAAATTTTTTGACCGTCTAAATATTTATAAATAACGGTTTAAAGTTCAACAATTTATATAAAAGTATACATTCATGGAGTCGGACCGCAACAACTTGGCAACGCTGTACGCGAGTTTATATATTATTTGCGCGGTAATTTCGAACGGAGTAATGAATACATATAAAAATTTTAAATTTCTAGTAATCTCCAATATATCTACATTATCTACTGGTTGCACATAAGCGACGTCGCCGAATTTAAACTTTGAAAAATATGTAAGAGTGGTTGTCTATATAGACGGCTGCACGGGTACAGTCTAGTGTAAAAATTATCGATCACTTAGCTACAAGCTGGTATACTTTTGTGGCGCGTATAATCTAAAACTTTCTGACAATACTGTACCACGACAACTACCTTAAGCTAACGACGGCAAGCACAACCAGTGACAGACAGGAATGACGTCATCGGAACTACAGGTCCGTTTTGGCGAGAAAACTTAAACGGTCTATTTAAAACCGCATTTTTTACGTTAAATTAGATTGTTTTAATTTTTTAATATGTTTATGACCTATTTTACATGGAATTCTTTAAAATAAAAACAAAACTAAAAATACTGCATGTTCCCTATTACTGTTTTCACATGTAGAACAAAAAAAAACAGAAAAAAACTTCTCTCTCGAGTAATCGATCCCATTATGATAACATAACAGAACTGTCACCTGGACTCATATCCGACGCTTATTCAAATAGGCTACGAACGACTTATTTAAAAACTTTCAAAATGATAATATCTATACACAACTTATATCTTATTTAATAACAATTCAGTATAAATTTCGAAATCTGTGTATATGCCCAAACACACTTGAAACATGCATTGTCATCCAGTTCTTAGCTAACCTGAAAATTTCAGAGCTCTAGGTAGTCGGGAAATAGATTACAAAATTACTTTCTAAAAAGTGTTGTGTTCAATCTTATTTTTTTTGCTTTTAAGAGTAATTTAATATCGTGCCTTTCGTTCCTTTATAACTTATCAATAATTTTTTATAAAACTTTAAGGAACGTGGTGGTTATAACAGTTATAACCAAAGAGATATTTCATAAATTTCACTTTTTCCTTGTTTATAAAAAAAAATGAATAAATAAATAATATTAAAGTTACGCCCTAAAAAAATACACTATTTATTTTTGACAATTTCACTAATTTATATTCTTACTAAACTCAACTTTAACATTACTTCTAAACAAACTCAATCCACGACTCGCTCTCTTCCTACCCATGCCAATTATTTTTTTTGATAGCCTGCTATTTTGGATTTCTGATAAAGTAGATCGTACATTATTATTATTATTAAGGTCGCCAACAATATAAATAAATCTTTGACTATCTTTATCAAAATTCATCTCTCTCCATAACATGTTTGTAACAAAACAAAAAATATCACAACTTGTTACAATGGATTTTTTTCCTTATTTCTCCAAATAATTAAAAAAAAAATCTTACCCAGGACCCGGATACATCATCATTTGAGGATCCATCCTCCTATCATCCATCATCTGTTGCTGCTGAGGAGGTGGTAAAGACATCCCCATCTGAGAATTAACTTGCATCATTTGCTGCATTTGTTGTGGTGGTAATTGCACTCCGCTAACATTTGGTGACATATACTGCGGTGGTAATCCTGCTAAACTCCCTGAAGGATGCATAAATTGCGGTCCTGGTCGATCAGAACCCATCGAGACACCTGGTGGACCGTGTAAAAGAGGAAGATGTGAATTTGGAGGCATAGCACCGTTGAAAGACTAAAAAAATATGTTACTAATGGATTCTTTTATTAGTTTTTGTTATAGTTACCATTGGAGATGATGTAGGAGCAAAACCAAATGGAACTTTGGTCATAGATGGAAAAGCTGGTTCTCTCATTAAAGTATGATAAAGACTTAAAGCTTCAACCAAATCTGCGCTGAGTTGGGTTAATTGCGCATGTTTCCTATCGACTTTTTCAAGTTCGGAATCTATAAGAGGTCCCATTCCATTTACCTCTCCTAAAATTAAATTTAATTAATTAAATACTACAGAAATTATCGTAATATTATTTATATCTCAATAAAAATGAGGGTCTGGTAGAGTTCCTGTAAAGATGGAATTAATTTAAACCCAAGTTTCATGACCCACATGGTAAGAAAATATTTTATGATCATATTTTATTATACCAACAACATTTACATTTATTCAGGGAGAATTTGGACACGAAAATGATTTAATCCCGAAGGTCTCGAGGGCTTTCGATGGCCCTGATAATAGTACAATTATAGTACGTCTAAGAATATTTTAATAGTTTTATCGATGTAATAAGGCCGTAACGCTATTCTATTTAAAACCAATTTTAAATTCAACATAAGGATTAAGGGTCAATAGAAAAAATCCACTTATTTTTTTAAGGTTGGCGACTTTTGGAGATGTTGCTGATTATATAACAGAAAAATGGATTACAAGTATATGAATCATTCTGAAAACTAATTATATGTAAAGAATTCTATAATTCATACGAGAGACAGTGAAAATTAGAGGTATTAAACCAGTCGCTATCTGTTGCTCGTTTTTAAATATCTTATAGCACCTAACTGTACAATTTATCTTACTCACTAAAAAATAGAACAATATAAGAAACAAATTGAGACTTACGTTCTAAATTTAACATCTCTTCAGTGTCTTTTTCAGGATTAGTAGGATCAGCTTCATGTAACAAATGCAATAGCCTATCTATTTTTTGTTCATTAATTTCCACTTCTTCTGGTTCGTCTTGAACTACTTTTACATCTGTTGTTTCTTTGAACTGAACCATCTTTTTTGCTTTTTCGAGCACTATAAAAATATATATTATTTAATCGAATGAATAATATAATACAAACTTATAACAACTTACAAAACTTTTCTGGTTCTACAGCAAGATCTGGTGTAACAAAATTAGCGGGAAATAATCCTTCACCCCTTTGGTTACTTCCTTTCCACCAATTTGGATCACTATCATCTATTACAAATACTGTAAAAAAATATATTTTAAATATTTTAATAATTTTAAGATATTTTAAATTTTATGACTTTTCCATTTTTTAGAACATTGTAGATATCAATAGTTTTTAAATGTTTGAAATTGTCCTGATGGCACTCATATTTTTTGTTTATGTTTAAGGAGCCACAAATTTTCATAATTTTAAACTAACAGAAAAAGAAATTAATCCAAAAATATTCAAAATTTGCAAAAAACATACAAATTTTGAAAAAAAAATATTAGAAGCAACAAATACAGAACAGTGTACAAGACTGAACAAATAAAATTTACAAAATTAATAAAATTATTGATTTGAACAGCAGTTTAATAACGTTGACAGGGATCACAAGATTGCCAAAGAATAATCGGTGTCAGATGAGTAAAAATGGTGGCTGATAATTGCTTGCTACAAAATTTAACCATTTAAAAAAAACTTACTTATTTCTCCACTAGTAAATGTTAACTCATTATCTTCAGCAGCTTCAAAATCATACAAAGCTCTAACTTTCCTAGTTTCTTTTGGTGGAGTAGAGCCAACAGCTCCAACTGCAGTTCCCGTAGTGGGATTCATTGAAGGATATAATGAAGGAGTTTGGTGAGTACTGGTATTATGAGTAATACTAGTTGAGGTTCTTGATGAACCAGTATCTTTTAAAGATAATTCGATGGCTTTTAAGATTTGTTCCTCTTCTTCTTGTGTTTCAACAACGTTCGGATCTTTACTCAAAGGAGCTGGTTGTTTCACAGGCTACAAAATATATGATTTCATAAATCATTACTTTTTGTTATTATCAACTTCATTATCAGTTCTCTTGTCTCCCATAAATATATTCTATCCCATGTGTTATACTTTTAATACTGACTACATTCAACGACACGAAAAAAGGGACAGTTGATTTTTTTAAACAATCAAAATGTTAATACTTTGTAATATTATTATATCTTAAACACAAACAAAACAACGTGTTTTAAGTATTCTTTAACAACAATCGAACCTTTATTTAGAGAAAAAAAGTGTAATAATTTAAAAACGTGGACGAAAAAAAATTAGTGTTGGGACAAAATGACTTAAAATTAATCAAAACTGAAACGACTTGCTAGAAAAATATAGGAAGCATCATTTTTAATGGGGGGTTTTGCCTTTTGGCATGCCTTAAAGCAAGTGGTGAACTTTCCCATTCCTCTGAAAGAGCTTGTTGCCATTGATTTAATGTCAAAGTAATGGAGACACGACTTTACTCTTTCGCCCTAGCATACCCCAAACATGTTCAATTGGGTTCGCATCCGAACTTAACACTAGCCACTTCTGGTGAGAGGTTTGGCATTATCATGTAGCAGAAGAAAGTCAATTCCAATAAAATTAACATAAGGGATCACAAAACTTGGAAAAGTTCATCAATATACATGGCTGTAGTTAAGAAACATCCCAGAGGAATATAAAATGTGTGACACTCCGAAGAAATTCCAGTAATAAGTGAAATTTCTTGGTAAGCCTATCGTAGTACTTTGTAAAAACGCTCTTGTGGTCATTGTCATACTCTCTTATGGACCGTTGGGTAAATCTGGATACATTGCTAAAATAAACGACTCTTCATTCATATTCACTCCAATACTCATGATTTCTGGCAAACTAAAGTCGCACAATACGATTATGCCTAAGAAGTTGCAGGTCTGCACTGGCAAGATGGGCTTGTGCGAGTCTTCGTCTAACTATCCGTTCATTTACGTTGGTTTGACGGACGTGATGAAGTCAGTTTCTGATTTGAACAGATGTAACATGACTATTTCGCAGATGATAAAGCGATAGTTTTTCGTTAGGAACCAGATTGTCGGTCTCGAGACAATGTCTTCTGGCTTTGTTGCGATGCTCTCTCTTCTTCATTTGCGCATATCACAGCTAAAGTAAAATTGGGCAGATTGTAAGTTCCAGTTTCCAAAAAAAAAGTTTAAGAATACAGAGCACCAGGCTATTGGATATGTGATACTATTGAACAACATATCGTTCACCTCTTTGTCATCAAGCAACGCAACAAACGCAGTAACTATTTAGATTAAATAAACGCAGCACAACTTAAAAACGTGTTTAGATCTGTCAGATTGCTCAAAAAAATAAAAACAAAAATTTTTATTCTGTTGGAAAATATGGAAAACATATTTTGTTCGGTTTAAGATATTGTACAAAATAATAAAACAACATATATTACGAAAATTTTATGTTTGTTTAAAAATTGTCTCTAGGTACTTTACATAACTTTGTATAAAAGAATATTCTATAATAAAATAAATGTAGAAATATGCGATTATTAATAAAGATTATATATTATATTGTACCTGTTGATAAATTTAAAACTACCAATAACACAAAAAACTGACCTAGATCGAAAAACTAATCTCAGAATCAATACATCAAGAAACTAAATGACCTTTACTATTTATGTTAAATGACCTAATTTTATCTGAAATGAATTCTAGTAGGAAATATCACTTACTCTATATAAATTATTCTTTTTATTTTCATTGCAAAAATTAAACTCATATTTGAAAGCGATTTAAATTTTATTTTTCCTAAAGTTAGATATTTAAGTGAAGAATAAATTAAGAAGAAGATTTTTGATTATTTTACAATTTATAAACATAAATATTGATTCCTAATTAATTTTTTTATATATCCATATTGAATTTTTATAAAATTGTTAGATTTGTTATATGTCGATATTTGAAAATTTATCAAATCGTAAACTGACAACAAACTAAATACATCATTTATTATGCATATACATATTTCAAATTTCTGTCGTTTTTTTAGTGCACATATAAATATGTTTCAAATTTTTTAACAGCAAACACTTAGGGAGATCTACAAATTATTATACAGTAAAAGCTCCTTATTCGCGCTTCCTTCATTTGCGTTTTCAGTATTCGCGGTTTAAAAAAATGCGCCCGAATTTCTATATTCGCGACTAAACATTTCTTTATTCGCGGGTGTAATCGGTACATACACACGAAAAGCCTGCCCCTGCATTTACGGCAGCAAAAGGTAGAGTGACACTCTTGCTATGTTGCTATTACCTAATGCATCTGGAGATGTTATTTAACCACTATTGCTTTACTGAACGTTAAATTTTTGTGCTGAAGACCGAAGCCCTCCTTGAAGAATCCCCACTCTCTTACAGGTAGATGTTTGATGGTGCCAACGACTCGATACAAAAAAAAGCCCTTGGCAAAGGTTTTTGTGGTTCCCTTCGACCTCTCCAAATGGGAGGCCTCAAGACGGAGTAGACACGCCACAGCGTCAATCTCTCAATCCTACATTGCATCACGGGGGTCACACTTCCACACACACCTACACTGACACGAGACAGGTTGTAGGAACTTTGGAATCAGAAGAAAACAGAGGAGCTACAGAAGACACAAGACACCAACTACAAATGGAAGAGTTTGTAACTGTGGGGCCGGCGACCGATGCTAACATCATCCAAACCTACCCATCCACTCCCTGTCCTACAACAGGGTCCTTAAATCCAACAATCCTTTAAACTTTCTCTTATCTACCTATCTATCAATTGTCTTGACTTCGGCAATTTACCAGGTCATTCTCGCAAACTTTAAACTATGCTCACAAATATAAATATCTCCCAACAGGACCGCTTTGCTTCAGGCTCTTCAACATAACACGAACCTTTAAAATTATATTGGATAATATAGAATCGTAGCCTCATATTAAAATCAAATTCAAACTTTGACTGCAAACACAACCGAAATTGTGAATGAAATAAAAGATGAGTTCGAACAGATAGAATCAAGTAACATTCAGGAATTGCTTGAATCGAAAGATGAAAATTTGACTAAAACCGATTTGGATGAAATGATAAATTCAAGACCAATCAAGAAGAGTCTTAAACAAGTATTGAAAAGATGACATTTAACATTAAAAATATCAGCGAAGGTTTAAAAATGGTAAATGAACTATCTGATTTCTTGAATAAAATTGATGTGTAGGTGAAACTTCAATTAATTTGATTTTTATTTTGTCACCTAAATTGATGTGTAGGTGAAACTTCAATTAATTTGATTTTTATTTTGTCACCTAGGAACGTATCTCCTATAATCCCATATAAATTACCATTCCGTATTCACGGTTTCTGTATTCGGGGTATATTTGCAGAACATATACCCTGCGAATAAAAAGCTTTTACTGTCTATTAGAAAATATACAACAATGTACAAAATAAACAATTATCGGACTTTATACCTACAACCATCCTCATTATCCTAAACAAACCATTATTTCATTTCAAGTAAACATAAAAATTAGTTACGATCATAAACGATGAGAATAATAAATCAATTTCAAAGAAAGTTAAATAAAATATACAAATAATAATTAATATTAATATCCATAATTAAAATATTCATGTCTGTTATATTTATAAAACACCTAACTTATAGATTTAATTTCAAATAAAATGCAATATGGTTAATATAATTAGAAATACATAAAATGCTCTGATAACAGTACAAAATTTTGATCATAAATATAAATTAAATAAAATTAATATCCAGATGAATCACTCACGGAAATACTACATTATGTTCTACGTTTGAGTACAGGTGTGTGTTCGATACGAAACATTTAACACAACTATGAAATTATTTAAAAATAATTGATAATAAAATCGTCACAACAGATAATATAATGACTTCGAACCTAGGTATTTATTTTTTATAAGAATATGATATATTATTTATATACGAAATAAAACATCTCTTTAAAAGAAAAAAAATGTTTATTATAAATGAATTATTGTTTTAAAATATTATATTTTATGATATTTTAATTCATATTTTTGATTTGGAATTATGTGGTGATTTGGTTGCGGAAAATTCACTTTTATAACCACATATACAGAATTTTCAATAATAGTGGATATATATTAAATATATTTTTAGAAAATATCGAAATTTACCTAATTAAATTTACTACTCTCATTTATAAGATAAAAAATATACCTACAGAAATTTTGTAATGTTGCACAATTTCACCAAACAGCGGATTATTTAAAAACATGTTTATAAATTTGTACAACCACACAAACAAAATACTGCAAAACTGAAATCAGACAAAGAACTCAACTCTTGCTTGAACAATTAAATAAATATACAGCAAATTGGTTAACCTATGTACATACGAAAGGTCATTAACAGAGCAAATGACATATTAAACTGAAAACAGTGATGACAATGGAATTAATGACCAAACTGAACCAATCAAACAAGAATCAAAAGAATATCAGATGTCAAACTAGACAATAATTGTTTACTTAGACACTATTTATATAAATAAACATAATCAAGGCTTAATAAACTATCATATCAGACGATAGAGCATTAAAAACATCCATAAACGATTGATATCACATATCATATATAAAAAAAACAAGTATTTAAGAATAACAATTGGTCAATACAATAATGTGATTGGTAAAAATTCAATGGCTTATAAATTTTGTGAATATTTTAAAAATTAATTTCTAGGTAAAGGTTTTCGTCTAGAATAAATTAATGGGGCCAGTTTATGACAGAGTTTTATTGTTGACTAAGATATAGCATATAGTAAAATAAGGTATTTTGTATTAATAAACCATTACAAAAAGATTTTTGCAATGAAAACTCAAATGAAAGTAATTAATAATTTAAATATCATCGTTTGTAATTAGATTCAAATTACTGCAAACTGCACATGGTATCCGAAGTTGGACAAAATCCGTTAGAAAGCGTAAAATTGTACCAATCCTCAATCCTAACGTTTCCCACACAGAACATATAGATATCAAAAAAGAATATTATTATTGTAACGCTTTACAAGCTTTGAAAAACATTTTCAAAGACAATGACCGTTCAACTAAGACTGGTTGATTTAAATTATCTATTAGATATGCCAACCTCGTTTGACTTTGAAGTGTAATCCAATAGCCGTCGGGGCATATAGCCCGGGAAGTAGTTGTTTCTTCTTAGTTGAACGGTCAGTCTTTGAAAATGTTTTTCAGAGCTTGTAAAGCGTTAGAATAATAATATTCTTTTTTGATATCTATTGATAACACGCTTTATTAAATACGACAATGTTACCGTTTTCTGTAATAATACTTTATAGTTTCGAGACAGAACATATAATTGCAATAAAGTTGATTCCTATTCTTTCGTCTGTGTAAGGCGTGTACTCACAAGTCAAGTTTAGTTGATCAACAAAAGTTCACTGAAAAGTGTAGTGAGTACATGTTCTTCAATAAAGTTTATCAACTTTGTAGTTGATCAAGAAAAGTTTGACCAAAGGAAACTTTTATCGTTTAAGTGGTAAATCATCCCGAATTGTTTACAAGTTAAAGCTTTTGTTGAAGCGTGTGAACTAAGTAGTCAACTATTGGACTGTACTTAGTACATTTTTTTAAAGCGACCAGGGTGCACGTTCCTTGTTTTGGTTTATACAATAAATATGTGTTATTGAAATTTATTAACCAATAAAAAATAGTTCAAAACTGACCCTCAAGTAGACTGAAAATTTATGATGAAATTTTTGGAACTGTATCAGAAGTATGATTGTCTGTCTGTGAGACCTCAAACGGACAACTATAGAAATAGTAGTTGCTTTCAAATAATACAACTTTGCCATACTTTGAATATATGCAACTTTAAGATATGAACTTTAATAATCGTATAAAAATAGGCTGATTGAAACTTACGACTCAACGGTCCCAATAATCAACCATTTACAAGGACAAATCAATAGGTATCAAATTTATTGGTTAAATGTGTTACGTGCCTAGATAGGTCAAATTTTATTTGGTAAAATAGTAATTAACAACTTAAATATTAAGTGTTAAAAGTCTCTAATTTTTATGAAACCCTTCAAAATATTAAATGTTTCTAAGATTATACTTATCGTTTAAAAGTACAGTTCAAGCAACTCTACTAATCAACGTATTAATCCTGTAAATTCTAAAATATATTAGAAAACAGTCACAATTTTATTGTCTAAAAGATCTATAGGCTTATAGCTACTCATTGATCTCGATAAACGCTAATTGTAACCATATAGTGCAGCTAACAGCAATGTTTCTTTATATATAAGGTGCAATAATGTACACAACTTAAATCACTATTAAAAAAAATGGCTATGTTGGATTTCCGGATCCTTCTAAACACGTCTGACCGCGCAGGTCTCTGCGCATTGAAATAAAAACCCAAATTCACCTCATTTCTGCGCGAGAAATTCAAATTTCCATGCATTGTTGCCCGATTAATTGTATATCTGTAATAATCGGAAACCTGTAAAAATACTGAAATACCATAAAACATGTTGTTCTAGTAAGTTATAGTAAAGCATAAAAACTTACGGATTTTCTTGTTCTGTCCATGACTCTAAATTGACGTGTTAGGTAGAATGTTTTGTAAACAAACATGTTGGTTAGAATTTTTTAATATAATTATTGTAAGTTTACTTTGTGACCATCTTAGACCATATAGAAAGTGCCCATAAACATTTATTTTCAATTTTATTTAAATAAAAGAAATGTATTTAAATTTGCCGCCTTGTAAATTTTCTAGTAACTTTTTTGGCTGTAAGTCTGGCTTTTCAAATCACTCCTCCTAGTTTTTAAATAGAGTTATAGAGTATAGATTATTTAAATATGGTTCGAAAAAGGTATATGCGTTTAAAATAAATTGAACGCGGGTGATTTAAACCCTACTGGCTAAAATATTGTATCAGGTATTTTATCTTATAAAAATACAAAATATTTTCAGTTTTTTTACTATATTTACAATCATATCTACCTAATGTGTTTCAGTTGGTGAAGTATAAATAAATGAAACTATGAAACTATCTTCGAAAATTCTATTAATGTGCTAATCACTTACTCTTATTTAATCCTATCCACGTAAAGTATCTAAAATGTTTATAATGAGATATCATAGATTTACTTGAAATTTTGAAACCCAAATGTATTGTATTGTCAACTAACTTAGACCGAGGCCACAAGGATCTGAGGGAATAACAAAGGGGTTATTTTTATCAAGTTGTTTTACCCGTTTAGCTATGAGACAACAAATACACGATTTTATATTATATATTTAAATTTATTATACATAATTTATATTTAATTTATATAATATATATAATAAATTATTAATAAATTATATAATAAATTTATATTAAATAACGTTAGCGCAACATTTAAATCATTTAAATGTTAGCGCCCTTGGTAGGGCACAATAAGTGTCAAAACTATCACTATCCGCATCCGGTAGAAAGAGAAATTTGATGTGATATTAAAATATGTACGAATGATCTATGCCACAATAATAACATTGTTCTTCGTTCTATATGATCTATATTTTACTGAATATTTCATCGATTCTAATATTTTATGGCCATCAGAACAAATATACCTATATAAAATAAAGCAATTTTTTTAAAACATGCAAAGAGAATAAAAACTGGTATGTAGTAGGTAATAGTGCTCGTTTAAAACATTCGCAAGTTGTCCAAGTCCACTGTAAATTTGAATGCGAGATTTGACAACAGCGCTCGAAATAGTACATACATTTTGAATTCACGTGGTCATGCGCATAACACTAGGATCCCAAAATTAAATATTACCAAAAAAATATACTTACAGTTTCTGTAATGGAGAAATCTAATCCAGTGCTTTTTAATTTACTTAGAAGAGTAGGGATCAAATTTAATTGCGAATCTGATTTAAATTCGTTTTCGGACCACTTTCTAAGAGATTCTCTTAATTTTTTAGCTACAGATGGATGTGCTTTGGTCATTAACCTCGTAAAGTCAGTTTCAAAGTCTCTAGAAGCAACCTCTACATGAAATAGTTTCCCTGAATTTTTAACACATGCATCTAATAACTAAAATATATAAAATACTTTATATTGTTTACTTAAAATGTATTAATTCGACTTACAATGACAGCTTTTAAACCAACGTGAGGATCGGCGTTGTATAAACGTTTAGATATAGCTTTGAGGTAGTTTCTTGCGTCTTCTGATGTTTTTCCAGCTTTGTCACAAATGTTCATAATCAGACTCCAATCCTCCTCATAAGTTTTTTCGCTAGTTGCAGTATCTATATAAAATGAACAATTATTCAGCAAAAAAACATAATCCTTGCAAACAAACCTTGATGAAAATCAATCAAAAACAATATGACTCACCAACTTCATCTATGATAGCTGTATCAGTACCTGTACCAAATATTCCCATTTTTTTTAGTAATTAACTATTATATTGTGATAATATTGTTCTCTAAAGCTGTAGAATTTATTTTTGCACTCACACAATAGAGTTCATGACCGTAATTGCGAACTTATCAATGTTTCTTTTATTGACAAAGTATTCTGATGTATTGAAATGAAAATGACATTTAACATCAAATTTTAATATTCGTGACGTTTTGACAGACAAATCAAGATAACTTTACAGATTAATTCAACTTTCAGTTTGTAGATGGACTCATGATCAAATAAGAATAAGTTTGTAACTATACCGGTAGATGACAGGACTGTTATCTTCCATTACAGGGTAAGTCACGGTCACGACAGACGCCTTGGAATATATGGCTAAACGACTTAATTTGTCTATGACGACATTGTTCGTTTTCTTATGTAAGAGAATCATGTGGGTCTACATTTTAAAAATGTTTTTAAATTTACAGGGTGATTCAAAAAAGTGGTATAGCAACGTTATATTTTTTTCTATGGAATACCCTGCATATGATATTTTTTATTTTTTAATTGTCCTTAAAAATTAAAAGAAATTTTTAAACAGAATTTTATAAACAAATATTCCACTTTTATTCATTGTATAATTAATTTTATAAAATTCTATGCCAATTACCTACTTGGTTTACAAAATTTATTTTTTGGAATTCCAGGCCTACCACGAGGAGTTGAGGCATGTCAATATGAGTATTAACCACTAAACACTTTTTAATAACTTTAATTTTAAAATTTAATAATTTTTAATGAAAATTTAAGTTTTTCATTTTTTGTACTGAAATTTTAAACAAAAAGTTCGGGATTATTTTAAATCACAGCAGGCCGTTACAATGTTTTTTGTGGTTTAGTAACAAAATAGCTCTAATGAAGACAATATCGAACTTTTCAATATACTAACGCAATTAAGTCTCGACTACCCTAATATAATTGTTACTGGCGATTTCAACATGCCTGATATTAAGTGGCCAAATTTTTCATCCAATCCTGTATCTTTTACATCACAAAATTTAGTAAATCTTTTAGAAAATACCCACCTACAACAAATAATTGATCAGCCTACTCGTTTTAGAGAAGGCAACAACTAAAATATACAATCTTCCCACTCGTTCGCATATATTGCAAGCTGATTTAGATAAGGTGTTTAAGTGGGCAAATGAATGGATGCTCCCACTAAACCAATCCAAATGTACTGTGCTCCATTTAGGTAAAAACAACCCATGGACCGATTATTACATAGACAATAAGTTACTGTCTCACACCGATAAATACAATGACCTCGGTGTTATGATTACCAATGATTTATCATGGAGTGACCATATCTGCAAACAAGTCAAAAAAGCGAACACTCGTGTACATCTTTTGTCGCGATCCTTTGAAAAACCGGAACCAAAAACTGTTTCTAAACTTTATAAAACTTATGTGTGACCGATTCTAGAGTTCGCGAATAGTGTTTGGCATCCTGTACTTGTGCGCGATAAGGAAATTCTAGAAAAAACACAGAGACGTGCGACACGTATTTCATACGGGCGTGATCGACCATCCTATGAAGAGAGGCTAGCCATCATGAACCTTCCAAATCTCACATATCGCCACATCAGGGGCGACTTAATCACCACGTATACGGCTCTACAGAACGAGGGTTCAACGCTTAGGCAGCTTTTCCTGTTAAATGAGGATTCTCGCCTTCGTGGGCATCCTTTAAAATTAAAAAGGGAAGCATTCCGTACGGTTGCGAGGCAGTACTTTCTTCCTAACAGAATATTTTACGACTGGAATTCTTTGCCAAATGATGTTGTTACTGCCCCCAATGTTAACACATTCAAATCCCGTTTGGACTCTTATTTTTATAACACATTTTGATATATTTATAATTATTTTATTTTTATAGAGCATAATAGGGTTTCAACCCTCTGCTCTTCTATCTTAAAATAATAATAATAATAATCCCTTGAGTTTTTAGATGAACTATTTTTTTCCCATATAAAATTTAGAATTTCTTGAAATTGTGTCAAAATCTCTATGTATGTGCCTTAAAACATGCAATGTAATCCATTTCTTAGCTATCCTAAAAGTTTGAGAGCTCTAGGTGGTTGGGAAATAGATTTAAATTCGATTACAAAATTCCACCCGGAATGACAAAGAGACAAAGAACACGACGAAAATAAAAATAAACTTTCTAAAAATAGTACTCAAACCATTCCCATATAACACTCACCTATACATTCACTTCACTTATATACTCGTGACCAGATGAATTAGAAACAGAAGCTTTTTTATTTGTTAAAGGTCGACACAAGACTGAAGGAAAAAGGTGGTCTAAAGACCACAATGCTAAATATATTATTATAATAGTTTGATATCACTTTTACAGAATGCATATATGCCCTTGTCTTTTTTATACTTAGTAGTAACATTAATTTAACCAGTACAAAGTTACAGATAGTAATAAACATTTACTAATACAAAAGTGGTAAACAAATTTTAGTGATAATAGAATGGATTCAAGTATTAATAATTCGGTTTTGCAGTACTTCCAGTTGATTTAAAAATAATTTCCGAACAATTCCCCACCCCAGAATGCCATATTGGATAATATATTCAATTAGGCAATAATACAGTATCTTAAGATGGGACGGAGGTAAGAAATTCCTAAGCTGGTAAAAACGGTAGAGCAGACCTCTAATTATCTTGCATACGAATGAAGCTATGTAAATACCTAGGTATTTTACTAATCTCTCTAGGGAAACCTGTTGTTTTTTCAATTTAATATGTTTATAAGGAGGTAAGTTTGTCACATATGAGGTTATAGGAAGGATCTTTATTTTTTATATATTCATAATTAAGTAGTTTGCCTGAAACCACTTTTATAAGATCAGTTTCAGATTTGCTTTTAACTTCCTCCCAGGAATCCCCTGCGTATATTAAGGCCGTATCATCTGCAAAGTAGATAATATTGAAAGAACTCATTTATATAAATAATGAACAGGATAGGACCCAGAACTGATCCTTGTGGTACACCTTTTTCTAAACAGTCATTACTTCTTTGTAGTGTTTCTGCACATTAAGCTGTTGTTAGTTTTTAACTTTATTTCGACATTTTTAACTTCCCGCTAAAAAAAATTAAATTTTTTTTTAAAATCGGGAAGTTATTGGTTTCACCCCGTTTTTCGAAAATCGAGTTTTCATCGGATCTCAACGTTTTGAGGTCTTAGGAACCTCCCCTGACTATTTTTACGAGGGTGTCTGTATGTACGTGTGGATGTGTGTGTGTGTGTGGATGTATGTAAACCTCTTATAACTTTTGAACTGCTTGACCGATCGGAATGAAATAAAAAGCATTCCAAAGAGTTCCATCTAACTTAGATTCCTTGTAAGTTTGAACCGATTCGAGCTGGTAGATTTCAAAAAATTTCAAAATAACCGAAAAAAAAATGATGTTTTTTGGGCATATCTTTTTGGCTATTGCATTGATCAATTTCATAACCTAATCAGCTCTTAAGCTTAAAAAGCCACGTCGAATGCCGTTTTGCAAATTAAAATCGGTTGATTCGTTCGTGAGATATCGTTGTCGAAAAATTTCAAAAAAAGTGTTTTTTTTTCAATAACTTAGAGATTTTTTGACTAACCGATTTTGCACTCTTGGTAACGTTTTTAGGTCTCAAAAAACTGCGTCGAATGCCATCTTGAACATCAAAATCGAATAAGGCGTTAAAAAGTTATGGCTTTTTAAACATTTCAAAAAAAGTCAAAAACGTCAAAATACGTCACGTAACTATAGCTTTGCGGTTAAAACTAGCGGGAAGTTGCAAGGATGGCCTTTAAGGTCAACCTCTTTTCGAATTTTTTTTTTTAATTTTGTTACAGAAATAACCCCTTTCGTAAGTAGCAATAAATATTAATAATTTTGAACAAATTTTGAGACAATAAACTATCTTTTGTTTACTTTTAGTGCGTTAGACAGATTTTGTTTTCATTAATTTTTTTGTTTTTTTTTAATATACACCATTAATTTTCAGCTACCATAATAAACCGTAGCGAAATTGATATTTCGCTTTTAGAATCTTCCGAATATTACTGTAACAAAATTGACCTGATAACAAAGCAAGCAATTTCAACTCCAAGTTTTGCGGTTCTTCCAGTACGAGAAAGAAATAAGATCGGAGCAGTCTTTGCTTCACTTTCTAATCATCTGAGCAGAAATTAAAACTGATACCTCATTACTGCATACCAATATTACATAGTTGGTATGCTAGGGCGACATCTATTTTATAGAAACGGAATGACCAAATTTTGTAACATTGCTTGAAGCATTGTGAGATACTTTCCTCCACCCTCGTTGACACTAAAACTCTCACACTGCAGCCGATTCCGACCAATCAGGCGAAGAAAGTAATCTCCAATTTTTAGCGCTAATGACGATACTTTCCAATTATCGCTACTTGTTGTATAAAATTTTGAGTGGAAAATTTCAATCTTTTTATCATCAAAATATATTAACTATTTTAAAAGTAACATGATACTTACCTGCAACTTTAATTTAAGGAAAAAAAAAACAATATTTTTGAAGAAAAGTTTTAATTAAATATTTAATTACCACAATGACATACTAAAACAAATTACAGTAAATGTCTTAACCTACGATTTTTCGTAACGTAACTGTTTCTGTACTTATTCATCCGTCGTCGAATGTCTTTGAAAAAGTAAAAAAATGTATCAGTGTGCAGGTTTATTTGTTAACTGTAATTATTAACTTCTATGGTCTAATGTTCTTGTTCTTATGTCACCTTTTAGTAGTAAGATCTAAAGAGGAGAATTGTTGATTATTTTTCAAGAAAATTTATTTTAAAATTTAATCTCTTTTAGAATATAGATTTAAATTATCTTCACCCAAAAAAATATAGAGATTATTTAGGATATCGATTAAGGCTTTAAAAATATATGATCAAAAATTTGGCAGAACGGCATTTAGTACATATATCAGTGTGTGCTATCTATAAGGTTTTGATCTCGAATAGTAATTGGTTAATAGTAACCAATACAGGATTCTTATTGGTCAGAAACACATGGTAAAGAATAAAAATACTAAAGACGTTCTACCATATTTTATCACAACGAGAATGAACTGAATCTTAGTTTTCGATACATATACCCTATAAATCTTATTATGACAAGGAAGTGTAACAAAATCTGATTATCACATTAGCATGACAATGACAGAATGTTAACGAAAAAAATCTTTAGAACTTTATCATCTCTAACTTTCAGAGAACCTATAAAAACCATTACTGTAATAGGAGGTGGAAAAATTGGATGCGGTATTACTCAGATTGCAGCACAAAATGCCCAAAAAGTAAATTTAGTTGAATTAAATCAGGAATGTTTAAAAAAATCTGCAGAAAAAATAATCGATTCTTTGACCAATTTTGCACGGGGTTTATATAGAGATAATGAAATGCAAATAAAAAAATATGTTGAAAACACCATGGATTATATTACAGGTAAATTTGTTAATGATAACTAATGTAATGGAAATAACTGAATAAATTCAATTTAGGTGAATATTTTTGTTTGTTTAAAGACATAAATGATTTTTATCATTTGCAGGTACAACAAATCTTCAATCAGCAGTAAAAAATTGCGATTTATTGATAGAAGCTTTACCCGAAGATTTTGATAAAAAAATAGAAGTATTTAAAAACGCTGATCTCGCAACACCAAGCAGAACAATTTTTGCTACCACAACAGATTCTTTATCAGTAAATGCTTTTGCAAGAAAATCTACTAGAATCGAAAGGTTCGTTGGGTTGCATTTTTTTTATCCCGTTCCATCTTCGAAACTGGTAGAAGTTGTTAAAGTTCCACTTACAGCCAATGCAACTGTTGAATTAGTAACAGATTGGTGTAGAGAAGTTGGTAAGTAGTTCTTCTAATAGGGCAGTTAGGAATGGTGAAAAACTGTATTACTGTACAATATTGTTAATCAACACAGATTTTCATGAAAAATTGGGTTTAAGCTCTACTAACCCTCTACTTGAAAATCTTTCCCTGACCGGACCGGGCTTTCATTTTTAAGAAGTGAAAAGAACCCCTTATGACATTTTTGTAATAAGCTGTTGAGCCAGTCCCATCACTTCAATCACTAGATTATAAGTGAGGTCGATTGGCCTAGATGATCTTACTACACTGCGATCAAAAAGTATTTGTCCTACATAGTGATGTGCCGGATCGTTAAAAATATATATCCGCGGATACGGATCCGAATACGGATATTTGGTGTCAAGATCCGCGGATACGGATACGGATCTTTATTTTCTTACTCAATCGGTGTCGGCGCGCGAGACCTTGAAACGATAGTTGACGTCACGGCAGGACATGTTTCAACTTGCATTGCGCGGATATTACTTTTGTTTTTGTTTTGTTTATGATTTAGTGTGATACTGGGCCGCGTAGATAACATTTGCGTATGGTTTTGGTACCAGATTGAAAATAATTTCTACTAAGAAGTTTTCTAATGTAATTTGGAATTATTTTGAGATAATAAATGACGAATGTGCGAAGTGTAGAATTTGTGACGGAAAGTATTCCCCTATTAAAGGGTAAAGGCACAACTTGATTTTAAGAAATAAAAAATACTTTGAATGGAATTTAATAGTTTTTTAATTCTACCAAATCACCTATATATATCATTTTATCCTATCAATTGAAAAAATTAATAAGGTAAAAGATCCGCAAGAAAAGTAACGGATACGGATACAGATCTTTTTTCTCCCTCGGATATCCGCGGATACGGATATCCGGAGCATCACTAGTCCTACCCTACATTATGAGTCCATATTAAGGTCTACACTAAGAAAGTCTTTTACCCGCTTAGGATTACGTTTATGACCTGATCAGGCTCTAAGAAAACCTTTCTCAGATGTTTAATGTCGTTGGCAAGCAGTTACTCTGCAGTTACAGATAATATGTTTAGAGTATCGCAGTGAAGGTCATATTAACCTTTTTGCTTGTCTGAGTTCCCAATTAAGAACTTCTTCCATTGTGCGAAATATTGAGATTCCACATAAATGTTTAGGTCCGATAAAAGAGGTTTTGGACTCAAACGTGGTAGATGCTGCTTTTGGGATTTATAAATCTAATGCCAATTAAAATGTGTGATAAAATGTTTCTATTGTTACAGGAAAATCTTTTATAGTTTGTAATGATTCTCCAGGATTTGTGGTAAATAGATTATTAATCACATATATTACTGAAGCAATTAGGATGACAGAAAGATCAGATGCTTCGGCTGAAGATATTGATACAGCTATGAGATTAGTTACTGGACAAGGTTTGGGCCCTATTCAATTAGCTGATTATTTTGGACATGATACTATTTCAAAAATGGTTAGTACTGTAATTTTAGTTCATATAAATCCATAGTTTTTTCATAAAATCTTAGATTACATATTTTTTTGGGTTGCTTTTTTTCTTCATATAAATATGATTACTCATAGCTAGTTTAGATTTTATTACTCTAATCTTCTACAGCAAGAATACTTTAAAGACCAAGCTTTTATCAGAACAACTTTACGACCCTATGGTAAAACTTAATTTCTTGTCTTCTACTATTTTATGACACCAACGAAAGATGTATTGATTATATATGAAATATGTATTTATTATATATGATTTTATTGTATAGTGTGGCTTTCGATACCCTTGTAAAAAAAATACAACTGTTGCATGTAAAATTAATCATAAAACATCTTCGCTTATCCTATACTACCTGTGCTTTCTGAATTGCTATAATTATCAGAAATAAATTATTTTTAGGTTGATACTTGGCGAATCAGAGAACCAGAAAATATAATTTTTCAACCCTGTCCTTCTCAAAGAAAATTAGTCGAAGATGGTAAATTGGGTGTAAAAAATGGAGAAGGCTTTTACAAATATAATGATTTAAAATATTGGATAACGCACTTTTCTCATCGATTTAAAAATAAGAAAGACTGGACGAAATATTATCAAATTTGGAAAAGAACGATAGAAAAAGCTAAACAGCGAAACGCTTGAGTTTAGAATTATTTAGGGAAATTATATTTTATTAGTACATGTATAAAAATGGTATACTTATTAAAAATATATCTGTTTCTAGTCTCATTACAGTTTAAACATTTTTCAAGTCTCTAAAATAATGGTCAAGTAAAATGACAAGTTAGGTTCTGGTGTCATTTTAATGAACCGTCTGTTAAAATAAAACCAATGAATGTCATGATTTTCAAAGTATTGTAAACGTGTGATAAAAAAGTAAGTTAATGCATAACATTCGAAAGTAAAGTAAAGTCATCGAAATTTCCGACTTTTACGCCTTCTAAAACTGAACAAGGTGTAATCTGAATACTTAATAAATTTTTATTTGGTTGGTTGCTCATAGAGGGTACTAAAGTCGGAAATTGCCGTAATTTTAACTTGCCTGTAGCTAAATATTATAATTAACTAACTTACTCATCTATCCTCGCTTTCTTTTCAGGTCTCTCTTCAGCTTCGAATACTTTTAGACGGGTGCCAAGAACATCGGCTCCATGTAATACCTAAATAAAAATAAAACAACAAATTAACTACAATTACATATATGTTTTGGCTATTAATAGATTTTTTCCAAGCACAGTGTATTTAGAATCTAAGTTAAAACCTCACCAAGTAAGAAAAAGATAAGATAAGATTTGACAATTTCACTAATTGAATAATAAGAAAGCATCCCAGATTTGTTGAGAGCAACTACCAAATCCCAAAAAAGATACATATAATTTACCTTTATTGCTGCTTCAGCGGATTCTTTGGAAGCAAATTTTGCAAAACCGTAATTTTTATTTGCCAGCATGTAAATATCAATTAAATCTCCAAATCGACAGAAAATGTCTCTGAGAACATTAGCTGATAACACCACTGGTGTACAGATAACAAAGCACCTAAAAAGAAATGCCAATAAATGAAAGGAAACATTGACTACTTTTTTTAGTGTAAATCATAATAATTCAAAATTTAAGGTAAATATTACTGATACACTTTTTATAGTTCCTCTTGTAACAGTAATACTATAATTGGAATTAATTTACTAATCATATTAATAAAATAAGCAACGATCATTTTCGTATGTATAGAATGTATGTATGTGTTATTTTTTTACCTGGCTTCAACATTTGTATCAATATGCACCAATGGTTTAGGCTCCGGTAAATCTACACTGCAATAGTTTTCACTATTTTTATTATCAGGCAAAATGCTTCCCAACTGTGATTTAAGCAGATCTAAAATTTTAAATATATTATTAAACTTCAATAAGAAAAGTAGGGAAAATAACGAAATAATAAATCAAATTTACAACTTCTAATTCTGTTAGACGACAAAAAATAATATAAAACAGATTTCTGATACCATATGCCATTTTTTTCCATCAAAATTAGTAATTACCTGGTGCCAGACCAGCAGCTTTTATCAAAGAATTAGCCTGCGCTATAGTCTCTGCAAGCTTGATCAACTCAGATTTACCAGCTCCACCAAAATTTGAAGTTGAAGGCTCATTCAGAGAAGTAGCAGTTCTTTTAGTTGGAAAATTATTTGCATTTTGTGATCTAGTTGGTGGTTGGGAACGATTATCAAACTTCACAATTAATCTATGGCCTGGAGGATATTCGAAACCATGAAACTTTTTTGCTGCATAAGCTGCCCATTCATAGTTTGTGTATACTACATCAAATGTTGATGTAGGAACACGGTTTCTTTGGTCTCTGTCCTCAAGATCGTACCGGAGTTGACAATAATCCAAACCTTAAAATAATAAATAATGAATATTATACACGGAATATATTGGTTCGAAAAATAAAATCCTGTTTTTGGAAACTTTTTCATTAAAGATATGTAAAAATTAGGAATCAATTCGCTTAGATTATTAAAATGTTGTAAATAAATAATACTTATAAATAATAAACAGTTATAATGTACAATTGATTAGTTTGTACACAAATAGATCCTAACAGTACAATTTTTGTTAAAACCGATATAGTTTACATAACACAAAATTCTTGAACTGTTTCAAACTCGGTTAGGGTAAAAATATACTCTAGTATTCATTTGGTAAGTAAACTAATGGAATAATTTTCTTATTAAACCTTGTCCAATGATATACATAATTTTACTTACTAGGTACAATATCAAACAACTTCCACACTTGGTCTTGGTTGACATTTTGATTAACTACAACAGAGAGTGCATATACACCATCTTCTTTAAACATTGGAGATGAGAAAGGCCCTCCATGTTCTCTGAAAGGAGGTGTATCCATTGAAGAAAATGGTTTTTGCTGTTGATGTTGCATATTTATATCTTCTTTGGGCCTACGCGGTTCCGCAAAAACAGGTTTATACTTTCTATCACATTCTTCAAATGCTTTAGCAGCATCTGAGAAACTGAAACAGATTTAAAAAAATTAAATTCTAGAAAATAACAATTTTGTTGTCTACAATCATTTTAAAAATAAATATACTTACAGAACAAATTTAACGTAAGCAAAACCTTTGCTTTCTTTAGTTTCCTTATTTTTTAATATGCTAGCGTATTCAAGATCACCAAACTGTTTAAAATAATCATATACATCGTTCTCTGTAGCAGTTTTGGGTACAACAACAAATAATCTCTTCACATAATCTTCATTTTCATCTCTTACAGAACCTTGCTCACGCCTAAATTAAAATTTTACATATATTTTTTGATACTTATAATTTAATCATTTTACTTACTTTGAAGCAATTAAAACTTTAAGATTTCTACCACAAAGAGTATGCCCTTTCATATTTTCTAAAGCTTTAGCGGCATCGGAGGTTTTGGTATATTTGACATAAAAGATACCTAAAACAACTTTTATAGTAACTTTTAAAAAGTTGCAATAACTTGTTACCTTTATATTCTCCTGTATTTCTATCTCTTACAGCTTTTACTTCTTTTATATGTCCAAATGGAGAAAAAGCATTTCTAATTTCTTCCTCATCTACCTGCTTGGATCCTAATATGAATAATCTAGAATACGGAGGTTCATCGTCTCCAACAGATTCACGTCTTTTATTATAATATTCCATGGTAATTCAGAACTACAATAATCATAATTACATAGTTACGGTAACGTTCACTTTCACTTTATGAATGTTACATAAATGTAACAACAAAAAACAAATAAACACTAAAAAGTACAATACAAATAACACTATAAACAATGTGGGTGCTAACTACATTTTTAAGAAGCATATTCCTATTGTTTGGAAAGCCATTTTTTTAATACGATGATTAATAATTCTTACCTGTGCAGTGTTCAATTTGAGCTACAGTGTTGTTTAATTACTTTTAATAATTCTTTTCTACGAGACGTGGATCTGAGATTACACAAATATAATTATACTTCGTCAACGTTTTGTTGATATTATTGCTTGACTTTGCTAAATACACTTATGTGAGACAATAAATCAGAAAATGATACCTAAGACCGGGGTGGACCGTACCGTAGATAATAAAACTAATTTATGATGACGCCTAGACGCCTGCCAGCAGTGACAGCCTGCCAGCTTGCCTAATATTAAGTTGGCAACAAGTTCGACTACAGCGCGCTAGTGTTGTCTGTTATGAAGCTCATCGATTTAAAAATGGGCGGGATATAACAGCATTTACAATTATTTAAACTTTATATTTGTATATCTTAGTTCAGATTTTGAAATTATATATTCTTATTACAAAGTAAAACAGAAATTTAAAACATAGGGTATATATTTCTCCTTAATAATTGAACAATAAATAAAATAAGATAAAAACAAATTTCAATAAATATGCATTTATATTTTGGATTTTTTTCCTGATATTTCGATTTTTTAGTTAGTTTTTTTGATTTTTCACACTTTTATTTATTTCCAATTTTCGTGATATTTTCTAGGTAAAAATAATTTTAAAAGTGACCATTTAAGAAAATGCCTGAGACATTTTTTTAAGAATATTTATTTACTTGGAAAACGAGGAAAACTATTGTGAGTGACGTAAAACTTTGAGGGGTTGTATCTCTTCATTAAAATGTCGGATTAAAGTTTATAATAGCTTAAAATGTGGTCGATTAAATTCTTGTGGTTGGTTAAGTTTTGAAAGCGACACCTATTAACCAGTAGAAGAATCAAAATTAATACGCTATTTGCCGCTATTCCATTTGAATACACAAAAAAAAAGTATTTTTTTCTACAACCGTGCGTAAAGTATTACCTTTACGCACGGTTTAAGGTTTGTAAATTTTAACTTTTTTTCACTAGTGAAAAAAAAAAACTTTTTTTTTCACTAGTGAAAAAAAGTAAAATAAGCACTGTTTTGTATAAGATTATGCAAATATTTTTACGTGTGTTATTGGCCGAGATTGTAAAGTGTTTGCCTTCTACCCAGATGACTCGGGTTGAATTCCGGGTAAGGAAACTTTTTTTTTATAATTGTGTAAATTTGTGTAAATATTATTTATTTGTTAAATTATTGCAGTTTAATACATACAAAACTGGATATTATATTTAGTAATTTTTAATTTGATTTTTAATATGACAGAAATATCAGTTCATGAATAAGGGTAAGTATTTTTATTTAAATATACGTAGGCTCTGACTGATTGACATTTCAATTAATTTATAATTCAAGCATTTCGCGTTTCTACGTACCGGTATTATAAGCCCAATAAACATTTTTGATTGTATAGTAGTTACCGTTACTTTTACTACACTTTACTTATAAAACTTACAGTTATATATTTGGCAACCGTAACATTTCTCTTGCTGCTATAAACCTCTTAAAGAGCTTAAATGGGGCATTTATAAAGGTTCCGAACACCTTTATTTGGTAACGCTAATAACTTAAAGTTTTATAAGTAACAGTTATAGAAATATTGTAGAAACCACTATATAACTTAAAAATAAATTTGGTTGAACACCTATAGTAATATAATATAGTGTTGTATATTTTTAGGCAACCCTTATATAGCTTGCCTATATTAGATTTGGTAATGTTTCCGTTACCAGAGTTTCATTACTTGAATATTGACATTTCTCACTCTGTCAGTTGTCATGACCTATTTACTTCTCTCTCAGATACACTTATTTATTTATAATCTTTCTCTATTCTAATAAAATTAATTTTATGTTCTGGTTTGGAACCATCGATAGAAACAAAAATGGAGAATCATGATAAAAATAAAAAATAGTTACCATGCAATATTGCTGTTAGGACTTAAACTGACTGTGGATGACTTAAAATTTTGGTGGGAATCGCATTTCATTGTGAAAAATAATGAGATACTTCGAAAAAACGTAAGGGCCATTATAATTCCCGCTAATAATTATTTTTAGTTTATATTTTTACATTGAATATATGAAAAAAAATTAATTTCACAGCTATTACTAACATTTACTATTCCGATATTTCATCATAGAACCAAAACATGTTTATTGAAGATTTATTTAAAAAAGATAAGTTTATTATTAAGCTTTTGTATGGTTCGTTTGTAGTATTTTTCAGTATTTTTGTAAACAAGTATGGCGGCATACGGGAGTACCCATATATAACTTAAGGCGACATTATATCACTCAAAGTAATATTATATAACTGGTAGTAACAATATATATCTTATAGTTTCGGTATAAAACTTAACAACCTATAAAATTCCGTTATATAATTTGTAGTAATACATGTTACCATAATAAAACCAAAACGGTAATCCGCCTAAAATTGCCTCGAATTTATCAGTGTGCCATGTGTCATTCATAAGTCATTTTTGCCAAACTGTCAAACGTGATGTCAAAAATCTAACCTCTATGTGCTAGTTTGCCGCTAGTCCAACCATAAACAGAAATTAAAATATTAATATGTCTTTTAAAATAGTTCAAACTAAAGAACGGGGGGCTAAATTTCCACTTCTCACAATTGTTCCATCAGCTTGGGAAAAGGATGGCACTCTTTATTCAGGTTGGCGGATGATGAGGAATATATTATTTTTGTAAAAATTTTTGTTATTTACGACGAAATGACGTGCTGTGTTTAATTTTTTTCCAGTTATTCATGATAACAAAATCTCACTATAAAAATATTACTTAGCAGTAGCCGTTTTATAAAAAAATTATGACATATGTCATGTGTCACTATATAGTTATATTAGGATAATTTGTGTTACTGATGGTTGCAAAGTTTTATAAAAGAGGCGATATAATAACCAATAGTTTTGTAACACATATAGTCAATACCACTAGCTACCAGTTTTTATAAAGGTAATTTACGGCAACATTAAAAAACTTCAGGTATTTTAGTTATATAAATGGAGTTACGGTAACCCATATGTCACCTTTTTATAAAACCATTAGTAACCGTTACTAAAAGTTTTATAAAATGGTGATGGAAATAGTTCTGTTACCTTTTTATATAACCGTAGCTGCTAGTAGCCTTATAAAGCCATTATAAAACTTGGTTACCAATAGGTACAGGTTATAAAACACCGAAACCGTCTTATATAAATTTGTTACTATTATATATCTATTATATAACTTCCTGTTACCCTAAGTTGTGAATAATGTTTATTGGGAGGTAAGATTAATTTAGAAAATTAATATTTTGTTTTCTAAAATATGTTTTAAATACAATATTTTTTTTGGCAGAAGTGCGTAAAAAAAATCAGGCCTATATACTTGTATTTCTTGTAAAGAAATTCGGTTGTAGAAAAAATATTGTATGCAACTCGTGCGTAATTGTTCCTTTTTTGACTCATGTGATTGTCGCATTCGCCTGTTTACGCACTAGTTGCATAAATAACTATTTCCGCAAACGTCAAAAAAAGTAGACATTATTAACGTCAATTCATGATGTTGAAGTATGATTTCACAGACGCCACTTGCCACTTTTTTGTACGGCCGTGAGTGGACAAAAAAGTACTTTTTTGTACGCTGACGGCCGTACAAAAAAGTAGAATTTTTAACAGGGAAAATAATTATTAGTTGAACTTTTAAACTTTATTATCGATAATAATTATTAATAGTAAAATTACAGTTATTTAAGGTTGCACCGCACATATTTAATGCACTACCTGATTTATTCACTTCCAATTCAAGCGAATTTTGTGCAGAGTTGAATGAGTTCATCGACAAAATTTCCTGTGTCTCCTTACTTGTTGTTGCTTCTGTTAAAATACATCAACGTCGACATAATTTCGCTTATGAGAAGCTGCATGCAGGTACAGTGAAGAAGAATTCGACATCAAGATTTTTTCTGCAGTTTGTTTTTTATTAGACAAAGAGTCTTCAATGTATCCTCCAGCGACAGTGCTCGACCTCCAACCTCCATGCCGTTTCAAACAAGTAATATCAGCTCCTCCATCCACAAGCAAAGTAGCTGAAGTTCTTCTTAACGCATGGTCGGTGTAATCTTTTGAATTCGGTAGTTTTAAATAAGTTGCTACTGTTTTGGGTACGTTACTAATTGTATGAATTCCCATGACCATGCGATAACATTTTCCCTTTTGAAATTTCAAAAAAAATCGTCGGCTTTCCATAGCTTGTGGACGTAAAGAAGTATACCTTTCTGGGCGCAACTATAGACGGTGGCCCATTTAGATATCAAGTTGAGACATACCTCGTTTGAAAGCTTATGATGAGTGCTTTTCAACAAGGTATATCACAACCATACCACACATTCTAATCCTCAGATATTGATGAAATTTTGTAAAGTAATTTCGTGAAATTACAATGTTAAAGTAGGGTACATTGACATAACCTATCCAAAATCCAACCTAAGTGGAGGGTTTTTGTTTTTTTTTTTTTAATATGGGTTTTAAGCAGAATGCGTGGGTATGGTTGTGACATACCTTGTTGAAAAGCACTCATCATAAGCTTTCAAACGAGGTATGTCTCAAATTGATATCTTAATGGGCCACCGTCTATAGCGCCGCCATTTTCTGTAAAGATTTATATATTTTTCTCCAATAATTGTGAACGATCGTGGCTTTTTAGATTTACTATCAGGAATCTTTATATGAATAACAGATCCTAAATCTTTTATATCGTCTATTGTCATGTTCACCATTTCATCGCATCTACATGCTCCAGATACGCCCATTATTAGAACAACCTAAAAGTAGTATGTATTTAAAAACTTGATTGTATTTATGCAGGTTAGAATATTATAACTAACCTTAAGGTGATATACTCCAACATTTTGGCGCGAAACCTAGAAAAAACAACGATACTCAAACAAACCCAGTACAGAGAATAAATGTAAAAATTTTGTCAGGTATACATTAACCCCGACATTTAAAACAGATACTGATTCACCGAACTGTACTGGGAGGTTCATAGTAGAGGGCGTTTTAAATCAAAGAATAGAATATTTTAAATCTGTATTGCGTTTTTCTCAAAAATTTCAAAATATTTTGATATGAAATTTTAGTCATGAATAGTTCGTGTCATTTTACGCTTCGCGTCGGGAGACGACACAACCTCGAGCTAAAATCTAATACTTTTTTCCCTTGTATAATAAATAACTATTTTTTTAAACCGGGCAGAAATTAGTACTTTCCGGTTTATTTTTAGGTCAGAAAATCTCGTTTTGTCGGACAAGGCCAGAAAATAAAAATGAGTCCGGTAAAAGCTTTTACCGGACTATCACAATAAATTTCTGGCCCGGTCCGACAAAATGAGATTTTGTGACCCAAAAATAAACTGGTAATTACTAAACTCTGGCCGGTTAAAAAAAAATTGTACGTAATACGTCCCAAAAGTGCTTTTACTGGACTCGAAGGTTTGCAGGAGTCGCCTGCGGCTCGCCCTGCAATTGTCCACTCGTCCATTAAAAGACCACTTTCGGGACTTGTTACGTAAACTACTCTTGATTTGTCAATTCATTCTTTGTTTACAAGCCATTTGAAGTTGATTTTGTAACTTGTAACAATGAAAAAAACCGAATATAGTGAGAAAATTCTTTGTTTTGAAAATTATATCAGCAACATAAATTCAGACAAAAATTATGTTAAAGGAATCTGCTCCTTCTTTTCCAACTGTTCATCGATGAGTTTACACGTGGTTGTATAAGCGTCAAAGTTAAACAACGATGTGGATGCAACGATTGTATAAGTGAATTGCTCGAACACAATTGCTTGAAATCAATTGCTCGAAAACGAATTGCTCGACATGAAAATTGCTCGAAATACAAATTGCTCGAATAAAAAAAATTTTTTGTTTTTGTTATTTTGAGTGAAACATTTACGTAAGAAAGATATTTTAATCTTAAGATTCTTAATCATTTTGCGATTATGATATTAAATCCTTAAGACAAAATTGTTCAAAAAGGGATAATAAGATGGTTTCCAGGTATTCGGGAAGGATTAAAATCATTAAATGCCCATTAACGTGTTAAGTAGCAATATCAATGGGTGGGCAAGGTCGAGTTGTCTCCCGTCTTGAGCAGGTAGTATTTTTATAGGTCGAATTGTCTCCCATCATAGGTCGAGTTGTCTCCCAAGGTAATATACATTAAAAGGTATTAATTTTCACAAATTACACCGTTGTTGCCAAATCAAAATTGTTATTTATAAAAGTACGTTAAACTATATTGATACCTTTTTCTTTTTATAAAATGTCTCTCAGGATATAAGAATCATTTAACTACCTTGAAATAGAAAAGTAAGAAAATAATCCTTAGATTTATTTAAACGATAACCTGCAGTTTTACCTTAAATTTTCATTAACAAATAACTAAATGAAATTCCTTATATGATTTTAATGATAATCTGCATTTAAATCTACTTTAATCTTAAACGTTAAAAGTAATTTATATTGAATCTTTGTTACAAGTTATTAATATCAACTACATTAAAATAATATTAAGTTAATCCATTAACATTTAACAAATCCAAAAACAGGTAGGTACCATTAATTTGACATTATCCTTTGAAACTACTTTCCCTCCTTCGTCTTATAAAGGGAGGTATTAAAAATAGTAAACCATATTTCATATATTCTTCACAAGTTTCAGAGGTTGTAAAGTTTGTTTACGAAGTTGTTGAATATTAAAAGTGCTACAGTGAAACTATACGTATAATGGAGGCTATAATAATTAAAAGTGAGAAAGGCAAAGATTTGTTAGTGATCGATGGGTTTAAATTTTCATTCCACAAGTTATTAGCAAGAGACACTCTAAAAAGATGGCTTTGTGCGTCCAGGAAAACGCAGTGCAAAGCTTTTGTTAAAACAAAATTGGACCGTCCAGAAGTGATAGAATCTTCTTTAAACCACAACCATGAGAAATTATCAGAAGAACTTCTAAATAGGCAGACTCTAAGCAATGCTGTAAAAATTAAAGCAATAGAAGATGTTTCGGCAAAACCAATGGGCTTGATTAGAAAAGAGGTAAGAGAATCCCATTGTGAAACTATTACCACTCATGACGTTGAGAGGATGAGAAAAAATATGTATACTGCTAGGTCCAAAATTGCATCAAAACTTCCAACTAATATAGTTGAATTTCATAGTTTATTAAATTCTGTTACATTAAAAACTAATAGGGACGAATATTTTATTCTTAAAAATGATGAAATAAATAATATAGTCATGTTTTCATGTAAAACAAATCTTTTTGCGCTAAAAGAAATTAGTGAATTATATGTTGATGGCACTTTCGATTATTGCCCTAAATTTTTTTTTACAATTTTTTACCATTCATGGCTTTAAAAATAATCATTATATTCCTCTAGTTTTCTTTCTTTTAAAAAATAAAAATACATTATCATATAAATTAGCTTTACAATATTTAAAAGAAATATATCTATCTATAACCGGTCACGACTTTCTTCCAAAAACCATAACTTCAGATTTTGAATTAGCAATACACAAAGCAATTCGCGAAATTTTTCCAAAAACACAAATTAAGGGATGTCTATTTCACCTAGGTCAAAGTTGGTATAGAAAAATTCAAACTTTAGGACTTTCTACCGAGTATCAGTTAAAAGACAATTTAGAAACAGATATAACTAAATACCTTACTTATATTTTTGGTTTACCATTCCTTAAAGCAGAAGACGTTGGCGATTGCTTTGTTCTTGATCTCGTTGCAATTCAACCAGATGATGAGAGGGTGATTAAATTTAATGACTATTTAGTTGAAACTTACATAGATGAAATTTCTACCTTTCCTCCTAACATTTGGGCTGAAAACTCTTCTTCTTTAAAAAGGACAACAAACGCATGCGAATCTTTTCATTCGCGTTATAATGCTTCATTTTATAATACTGTCACATACGATAATGGGGTTGTTTAATTGTTTTAGATTTCATTGTATTGTTTTGTATTATTTTTAATTGTAATTATCCAGGCCAAAGTCAGTACGTTAGATTTCAAGGCGACCTTATATAGTTTAATTATTATTCTCACGTAGCGTAAGAATTGGCTATAAAAGTGCGTCGTTGAGGTCGTACTCGAGAAGTTCGGAGTCTAAGATTGTCTGTAAGGGTCACCCTTTGGGGTGTCCCTAAAACAGACCCTTAGGTCTGGCCGTTGTGACTCTTGACTTATTTTCGTGAGTAAATGTGACATGCCACCATGTAGATTATTTGGTAAGATTAGTTAAGATTTGTATTTTGTTATTCATTAGTCATATTTAATTATTCATTGTTATTGTTTCTTTGTTAATATATTTGTTGTTTGTTTCCTGCTGTTTATCTAATCTTCCTCCTGGTTAGTTTTCTGCCTTCAGCAGGATACCTAACCAGGGGGTAGATAACCACGACCTGGGTGGGGAGTGCCTCCAGTAAGCTACCCCTCATCCCAAAACATTATGGCACATTTCTTCTATCCCCCCAGGCGTGACAATACACACCCAAATTTTAACCAGTTTATAAAAGTTCTTCTAGATTTTCAAATAGATACCTATATTAAGCTTCAAAGTATTGATACCCTGGTCAAAGTATATGATCGAAAAGTATTAATGAAAAAAAAGTTTTTGGACGATAATTTAAAAAAATTAGAAGACGGCAGCATTACCTACCAATTTTCAATTTTTAAAAAATATTTCTTTTAAATGCAGAATTTAATTTGTATTATAAGTGTGTACAGTGAAAAAGTTTTTATATCATTTTTGTAAACATTATTGTCTTGAAATACAATATATCCGTTAATATAAAAGATACGAAATGAAATAATTTTACATTAATAATTTTTATTGACTAGGTATTGTACTTTATTAACGTTTAAGTATATCGTATTTTAACCCGCTACCTGTATAAGCAAACCATTGTATATTTTCCTTTGTTTTATTATTACCTATAAAGAGGATACCTATGTAACGAACTTAATTTTTTATTGTTTACTTATTTGTATCGAGTATATTTTGTTTTATATTATATAATAAAATAATTATAATTTCCTACGTACTGTTTTATTTTAACAAAATTAGGAAATACCATTCCAAATATTTCGTCAAGATATAAGAAAGATCGATTTGGCAACAACGTTTAGATTTTAAGGTATTATAAGTACTTATGCTAATTACGGATTCAAATCATCCGGGAGACAATTCGACCCTCACCTTTTTGAGAGCAGGTAATATTTTTATTTTGGGAGACAACTCGACTCCGCCGCAATGGGTATATACTTTTAATAGGTCTGTTAAGTCTTAAGATTATTAATAATTTTGCGATTTTTATTTTAATTTAATTCATTATTATCTGTCCATGAGATTAAATTACCTATGAAATAAAAAACCTCGGCTTCAATTTAGAATAATTTTTTCAGGTATTGGACTAAATTTCCATCGAGCCATTTTTAAATATACTTTGTTAAGTAGACATGGAGTACGTATTAAGTGAGAAAGGCAAACCAAATTTGTGTTACAATAATTTTCTCTTCATCGAAGTTCGAAGCGTCGACACAAAGGTATATTGGAAGTGCGATCTCAGTCGCAAATATAAGTGCCGCACTTATGTTATAACCGTGGATGGGCAAGTGTCTTCATCTAACAACGACCACAACCACAATGCCGACGCTGCAAAATTAGAAGCAACAAATGTTATGCAGAGAATAAGAGAAGATGCAGAAAACACGGGGCCATTCCTCTAGTATTCGCTCTATTGACAAATAAGATGGAACAGAATTATATTAAATTCTTACAAGAAATAAAAAATATTTTGTCTGCTGCTGCAGCACCAAGTACTATTATGACTGATTTTGAAATGTTGCTTATATATGCTACACAACAAGAGTTACCAGATACTGTACTTAGGGGATGCTTTTTTTCATTTTTGCCAATGCATCTTTTACAATGGGAATACTAGCAGAATCCACAGACAGCTTTAACTTTAGAAATGCTTCCGGCTTTGGCATTTGCTCCCACAAATGACGTGGTTAATACTTTTGATCATCTCTGTGACCAGAACATTTTCCTACCATGATTTCAGGCTCTCCTAGATTATTTTAAAGATACCTGGATTGGCCAGCCACAACGCAAGGGACGGCGTCAACGCCGTCAACCACTTTTTGCACATGCCAAGTGGAATTATTGTTACAATGGAGTACGGGATGGACTTCCTAAATCAAATAATTTTACCGAAGTTTGGCATCGCGGATTCCAAACGTTTATAGTGGACTGAAGCTTTGTCTTCAGCTCCCAAACAGGTGAAGTCAGAACGATAGACAAAAAAGGTTATGGCATCAGTTTTTTGCGATGCAAAAGGGGTTTTGTCAATTGATTATCTTGAAAAAGGTAAAGCAATTGAATATTATTGCAACCTTTTGGTCCAGTTGGATAAAAAAAATCGTGAAAAAAGAACCAGTTTTCAGAAGAAAACAATCATTTTTCATCAAGGCAATTCACGTGTTCTCACAAGTTTGTTGACGATCGCTAAATTGAACGAATTAAAGTACGAATTGCTTGAACACTCACCGTATTCACGGGATTGGCTTTCTCCAACTACTTCTTTAGAAACTTGAAACAATTGCTTCGTGAAAAGCGTTTTTCGTCCAATGAAGAAGCTATTGCAGCACCGGTACAATATGTTGCAGAGCTTCCGGAAAACCACTACAGAGATGTTATAACATTACTGGAGGACCAGTAAAATTACTGAGATTTTAATTTTTTATAGAGGGCACTTTTTTGAATGCGGAGCGCGAGATATATGGAAGTGTCTTTGTCTTTAGAGTCAAAAGCCTTTAAGCTGGGTCCCTGGGTTCATGTAAATGCGAATTGCGAATGGCGAAGACAGATCCTATTGGTTAATATTAAAATTACGTCAGCCGAGAAATTTTGACAAATGTCAATTTTAATTTCTTGCGCATTATTTAAAATCTGAAGGGCGGGAATCTTGAAACTGTTTTAATATTTTAGCGAATTTCGCAGTTTTTCTTGTTAACGCATGTGCAGTTCCTATCAATGTTTTGTTTTGAATTTTGTTTGTTAGGTTAGGTCTCCAAAACAAGTGTAGATTTAGAAGCAAATAATCTGTGGTGGTAAAATACATAACTATATTACCATACTCAGTAGAAAACTAATATAACAGACTATTATATGGATATACTTATTTTTCTATAAAATATGGGTGGATTCATGCAGCTTGTTTTATTCATTATTTACATAATGTAAGGGTTTATCGAACTTAAAAATACTAATGTGTATGTAGTTCTATATGTTCAACTACATTGATATATCGCCAATAAAACAAATCAGTTTCTTTATCGTATTCGTGTAGTTCATACTTATAATCGTATTAACTTTGATATTAAATTTAATGATCATACATTTGTATCATTAAGGACGTTCAGTATAAAAATCCCCAGAATACTGTCAAAACATTCGCTGATACATGAATTGAGATAAAAACGCGATATTTTTTTGCGAAGTTCGCATTCGCAAATCGCAATTCGCATTTACATGAACCCGCCTGCTTTACCCGTGTAGTTTAAAAAGCCACGGATCTAAACGTTTGTATTTTTGATCATTTATAAACAACATCAGCTCCTAATATTAAATAGATTTTGGACGTTAGAGTATTTAAGTTTTTGTCGTTTTCCAAGTAAAGAAAAATAATACAATTTTTCTCGAGCATTTTTGTAAATTTTTTAAGAGCAAAAAATAGTTATTATCCTAACAAGTGCGGAAAGTTGATTTCCGCAAGAGTTAGGATCAATATTTTTTCTACAAGCAAAATCAACTCGAAAATTATTTAGATATTTAAAAATATGCGATTGTGACAATTAAATCTTTCATAGTGTCAATAAATACACGACTGTAGCTATAGCAACCCTACTTAAACAGGTGAGTTTGTTGTTGCTTTGAGTAAGGTTTACAGGGGTGATTTAATAAAATTAGGATTTTTTAAAAAAAATTTAAAAACAAACATTTTAAAAATCCCTATTTTCATGTAAAATAATCTTAATTTTTTTTACTATTTGTATGTAGTCCAACAAGATAAAGATAATAATACAATAATTTGTCAAAAAGGTTATCGGAAAACATCTCTAATTAATAAAAAAAAAATGCATGCGGGAATAGTATATTCTGTAACCGTGTAACAGACTGTATTTTCTCCACGACCATGTAATAATTCTGTTTATTTAAATTGAAATATGTCGCAAAACAATTAGAACGTCGCACTGACAAACTGAGTGACAGTTTTAAAATTCGCAGGGCAATCTATGTTTTTGTTGAGCAATTACAGAATGTTATTCCGTCACTAGTTATAGAATGGAAATACATGCAAAACACATAAGAAGCAAGTGTTTCAGAATGAATATTCTATCTCAAGAGTGAGAATGAACACTTTCTATTATCAAAAATGAAGTCGGAATTATTACATTCATTAATGGTCGTGGAGAAAAATATATTATAGGTAAACATACTTTGTCTCAATTTCTCAGAACTCAGAAGTGTTGTCACTTGCTCACATAATTTGTGCTTGCTCTCGTAAAAGACGTGAGACGTGACTAAAGATAAAGGATAATATATGACTAAACCATTGTATAAAGACTAACTAGTCTTTATACAATGACTAAACTATGGGTTTATACTAGGGTGGAAAAAAAGGAGTATACAGAGGACATCAGGGTGTCGTCAATGAAGCTGATTGAAGTTTAGCTTCTTGTTAGTAGACGACGCCACTTGAAAAATAAAATGTTTAATCATTGTATTTATACAATGGTTCAATGATTGTGATGTTACTGAACTTGAAAATTAATATTAACAAAAGCAGTTTTTTTACACATTTCAAAACAAAAAAAACTGAAATTGAATAATACTGTTAAATGAATTTTATTTATCCCAAAATTCGATAAACGTAAAAAAACAATAAATATAATATATTAATAATTTTTTTAAATATAAATCAACAATAAAATTGCTTTAAATAGAAGCATATCCATTAGCATTCCTATAATTTAAAATATGTATTAATATAATTAACCAAACTCGAAAACAAATTTGTTAAAAAAATCTTGTTTATTATGAATTACACATCGTGATATTAACATTAAAAACTGGAGAAAACTGCCAAGTATAGTAAATATTGATTCTACAATAAAAAGAGACCAATAAAATCTTGTTTTATGAAGTACTGTCTATGTCTATACCTAACTCATTAATGGTTGTATAACTAACATTATATATACCCAGTATTACGACAACCAAGTACTCTTCCTCTCACCAGGTACATCCATAAAACAACAGGGTACGTCTGGCGTTTATGAGAAACTTTACATCATTTATCGGCTTAACATTAGTACTTTTTTTCTTCTTTCTCTTAACTTTAAACCAAGCCTTTGGGATCGGCGTTAGCCTTCCGTACGGTTCGTTTTCACCAATCTCTATTTAATGTATCCTTTCTTCTCCATTTTTCTCTTTTTCAGGACTTATCTATTTACCTCAACTTCGGTCTTCCTCTCTTCCCCATTACTCCGATCTCACATTCATCTATTTTTTACTCGCAAGTTTCATCCATCCTCTCTACATGACCAAACCATCTCAACCTATTTTCCTGGATTTTCTGCTTTTTTAGCTGTTTCCCTTTGACTGTACCTTTAACTTACTCATTTTTGCTCCATCTCTCCTGGTTAATCTGCACATCTAACGCAACATCTTCATCTCCACCACCTCTATCTTTCCCTCTTGCTCTATCATTATTGGCCAAGTTTCTGAGTTATACATCAACGCTGATTGTACAACTCTGTTTTCCTTTCATTTTTGTACTCACATTCCTGTCTGTCACACAAAGTCCACTCATTCTTCTCTATATCTACACTTAGATTTATAATTCTCTCCATTTTTCCAGCACAAACCATAAATATTTGGACAGCTGACAGTAATTGGACCTGCAGATTAATTTCATTCGTCTCATCTCTTGTTTTGTTATATACTTAGTCTTTGTCCTACTCATTCTCAACACTCTACTCTCAAGTGCTTTTCTCTATTTCTCAAGTTTTACAGTTGCTCTTTATCAAAATCTTTGATGACAAAATATCATCGGCAAACATCATATCATCATCACATTCACCACAAATCCTTCAGTAACCCCATCACTGCTTTTTATTTCCATCTTGCTCCCTTTTAGGTACATCCCCTGCACTTATCGGACATACGTTTCCGGCACACATTTCAATCGCAAATATTTACAGATTTCTTCTCTGGGAACTCGGTCATTTGCTTTCTAAAAGTCTATGATAGCAGTTGGATATCAGGCTGCATTTCGCGACATCTCTGCATCATTTCTTCTCATAGCAAAAACATCATCAGTCGTTCCTCTTGCTTAACGTTAATACATTACTGATAAATTAAATGTACCTATATTAATATTAATTTACTGATAAAATGGTATACGGATGCCTCCAAGACAGATAAAGGAACAGGAGCAGGGGTTTTTGGACCTAGAACCAAATACCTCCTCAGAAAACCGGAAGCAGAAATCCGTGCCATCGAAAGATGTATAGAATTTAATATTGAAAGGAAATATCGTAGACAGAAGATTGTAATAATTTCAGATAGTCAAGCAGCCATCAAACCTCTGAACTCACATACAATCAGTTCAAAGATGGTCTGGGAATACCTAGGCAAATTAAATGAACTAGGACAGAATACCACTGTTACCCCCCTATGGGTTCCAGGAGACATAGGAAACGAAAGAAACGAAACAGCGGTCAAGCCGGCAAAATAAGGAGCTAAAACTCCATACCAGGGACCAGAAACATCCTGTGGAATCAGCAGTAGTGCAGTCTTAGAAAATCTAAGAAAAAAAATGGATAGCGAAAAATCCAAGTACTGGAATGATCTAGAAGGACTAAGACAATCCAAGACGCTTCTGGGGAACTACAACCAGAAGATATCTCTTAGCTGTCTTAACGTTAGAAGAAGAACCTCCGTATTATAATAGAAATACTAACCGGGCACTGCCGATTAAGAGGACAAATGAAGAAACTAGGATTGGTAGATGAAGCAAACTGCAGATTATGTGAGGTAGAGTATGAAACCTCAATACACATACTCTCAGAATGCATTGCATTACGTAATTCTAGGGTCAAATCACTATGATCATACGAAATAGAAAAGGAAGATCTACATAACTTAAAACCCAACGATATCCTAAACTTAGATAGGACTAGAAGACCTGCTATAAGTCTGAGGAAATCATCAGAAATATAGCAAGAAAAGGGGGACACAATAGATCTTATAGGTCGCAGGTGTATCTGTTACCCCTAACCCCATACACACATGAATTTACTGGCACCATTCAAATAAAAATTTTACTTACTTCACTAAAAGTCGATACTACTATACAGCGATCGGTGAGGTCATTAGGTTATAACCGTAGTAGTCACCGACAGGGCGACAGCACACTTACAGACCCCCATCAAGGTGGCTGACCCAAAGTGGAGAAATTTGTCGAAATTTATTTCAAAATTAGGTGCATTTTAGGTGCTATTTAGGTGCGCAAAACAAAAATTAGGTGCACTAACCGTTTTTGAAATATTTACAAAAAACCATGGGACCGCCAGCCTTTAACAACCTAGCTGACCCATAATAAAAAAAAAACAAAAAACAAGGATTGAATAATCTTTAAATTAGGTGCTAATTAAGTGCTTTTTAAAACACGAAACATAAAATAAAAAATTTAAAAATTAAACGTCTTAAAATTGAATATATTGATTGTGTATGGCAAAATGCCACATTTCTTCTTGCACTTTGAACCCAAATGGGCATCGGCAGTTTAAGAACAGTTAGAAATCGGTAAAAATTTCTTGTCCTGTAATTTTTTTAATGGATAATTCGGAAGGTCACCACAAAATTTTTTTTTATTTTTTTTAACTCGTCCGCTGAGCGAGACTTGCAACCGGTCATTTCCGGAAATGATGATTAATATAAAATTCACTTTGTCAGAGATTTAAGTGCTTATTAAGTGCAATAGTTTCACGAGCAAAATAAACTGCTAATGAGCAATTTCAACTGAAAATATTTGGCCAAAGTTTTCTTGCGTCTCAACTAAGAGTGTCAATCTGCACTTTTTAAACACATGATCAAGATCAAGATCATTAAAATTTTCTTGTAATTCTATTACTTAATAATTCTCTCCTCTGAAATGTAATAATTTTTCTTTTATTCGGTTTATTTTTGTTTTTTTTTTCTGTCAACTTTAAATCTAAATTAGCGTCGATCAAATTCTCGTTTGCATCTTTTGTAGGAAATTGTTTAACTTTAATGCAAAGTTTTTGATGAAAATGATAATAATCAGGATTTTCTTTGAAATTTTCGACTTTCTTGTTCGATATCAAACCTTTATTTATATTTTTGCTTGTTCGTAGGATGTGCTCAGGTAGTTTGAACAGGAGACCCTCATTTTGCCTATGTTTATGAACGTTTGCAAAACTTTTTCGCATGTTATCAAACAAACTGAATATGATAAAATCACTCGTACTACGGACTCATGATTTTATCACATTTCAGTTTGTTTTCGTATTTTTGCCAAATAAAAAAGTTTTCGTGGAAACTAAAAATTTATCGATAAAATTTTAAGGACTCGTGGTGTTACCTTTGATAAAACATTTCTAGCTAAAATTTAAAAAAAAAAAAATTACCTATTGAGAAGTTTTTTAATTGTTCGAATTTATATTAATCATCATTTCCGGAAATGACCGGTTGCAAGTCTCGCTCAGCGGACGAGTTAAAAAAAATAAAAAAAAATTTTTGTGGTGACCTTCATTATCCATTAAAAAAATTACAGGACAAGAAATTTTTACCGATTTCTAACTGTTCTTAAACTGCCGATGTCCATTTTGGTTCAAAGTGCAAGAAGAAATGTGGCATTTTGCCATACACAATCAATATATTCAATTTTAAGACGTTTAATTTTTAAATTTTTTATTTTATGTTTCGTGTTTTAAAAAGCACTTAATTAGCACCTAATTTAAAGATTATTCAATCCTTGTTTTTTGTTTTTTTTTATTATGGGTCAGCTAGGTTGTTAAAGGCTGGCGGTCCCATGGTTTTTCGTAAATATTTCAAAAACGGTTAGTGCACCTAATTTTTGTTTTGCGCACCTAAATAGCACCTAAAATGCACCTAATTTTGAAATAAATTGCGACAAATTTCTCCACTTTGGGTCAGCCACCTTGATGGGGGTCACTTACAGATGTTTGACATAAATCAGTAAGCCACGAACATCGATTTAGCTTTTTGGTAGTAGATGATGCCAAATGAATATCGCAAATTGTCTTGCACCAAAAACAGGAAACTGTCGAAAACTGTTAATACCAATTACACATGATATTAATATATATGCTAATTATTCCATTACTACTGAACCTTATTTATATTATTAATTAGTAATGCCAGTGGCGGATTTAGGCTTACTGCTGCCCTAAGCTCGGTCTGATACGCTGCCCTTTTGATCAACCAAATTTCATAAATTTTGATTCACAATTGTTATTCAAATATATTCTTTTTATTAAAACAGGAGTAATAAACAATACCAAAAAAATAATCAGCATTTTGATCAAATTCTCATGTACTGTTTAATTTGTAAATTTTTTCTTCCAGTTCTTGAACTAATTGAGCTTCAATAGACAATAATGCTAAAGCATTAAGTGTATCTAGACCCATACTTGTGCATAAAAAAAATTTAACTTACGTTATCATAAGATTGACCACGACAGTTCATCATATCCAAATCATTGTTGTCAAGATATTAAAAGAGCATTTTCAATATCCTTATAAATAAATAAATCTCAGTGCATTAAGTATTCCAGTCCACTCTTTCTCTAATTGAGCAGTCTATCGGATTTAAGAAAGACTCTTAAGTTTTAAATTTGTATAATGCACTAAGATCTCCCATCGAAAAGTAGAAAAAGGTCAACTGCTTAGGTTACTGATTCTGCTGCACAAGTTCCTACTAAATGTAAAGAATAGGCAGCACAAGGAACATATTCTGGTAATGGAATGCACTTCTGAATATAAACTTGACATGTTGCTTAAGTTATCATAAGATTGACCAACACACTGCATTATGTCAAAACCATTGTTTTCAAGACATTTTAAGAGAGCATCTTCAATATCCTTAGCCTTATGGCCAGTTATTTGGCAAATATTCTAAATATTTCACCGTTATCATATCTAATAACTATCGTAAGCTAATCGACATATGCAATATAAGGTGTAGAATCCACAGACACACCAAAATACTAAGCAGATTGCACTTCTCTAGAAATTTGTAGAAATACTTTATTTTGTATTAATAATATAAATTCTACATAGATTGTTTTAGATAAGTGTAAGTATTTTGCAATAAAGATTATTAATTCGACTGTTTCTTTTTAATAACATTATTCAATAAGACCATAATTGACTTATCAAAACATTAATATTTTACTTACAAATTGAGAAGTCTATAAAAAAGTTTCTATAAATAATTCTCACAAAAAAAGACAGAACCAATTTTTAAAAAATCGGTATATATGTCGGCTCTAAAATTTTAACGTTCTGAAAATTTTGCCTTCCCCCAAATCGTGCCGCCCTAGGCCCTGGTCTATGCGGAAATCCACCACTGAGTAATGCTCTGTAAATAATTTTCTTCATGATCTAATCAACTCCAGTTCCTGCTCGGTTTTTCTAAGCGCGGTTAACTATAATTTAGTAAAATGATTGCTGAACAAAATTTCTGCAATTAGAGCCTGCACATATAAAAAACTATCAATATTCTTCATGCAAAATAGAACATTGCTGGTATTTAACCGCCTACAAAAATCGAAATTGCTAACTCAAACTATATAATCATATCAAGATCCAAGTGCTTATTTGGATAGGAGTGCTCTTCGATACAAAGGAAGGTTGATCGTCACATACTATATCAGAAATATAGTCCACGAACGAATTTTTCTGTATATTATAACAATTCCATTTAAACTGTCGTTATGGAAATGAGATTCTAGATCAAACTATCCCACATAATATTTAATAGAACCAATATAGTGAATATAGATATAATGGGTGCAACCCATGCAACAATTTTTTTAACATTTCTGATTGTACTACCTACCTGCAGGTACATCGTCAAGCAATAAATTTAAGGTTCTAGCATACAGTCATAAATTTATTTTAATTTTCCTTATGTTAAAGGTGGAGGTACTTTTTATCACACCATACATAACTCTTGCGGAAATAGGTAACCAACGATGGAATGTGAATTCTTTATGTGGTTTGATGGTTTTATTTTATAGAAAACAATAAATTGAATTTTATGTTAGAATCAATAAATTGTTTATTTTTCTATTTGCACATTGAATTTATATAACGGAAAAATTTTCAGCTTTGTTTTATTTATTCAAACAAAGAGCTTTAATTTGACGTCTAATTTGTTTTTCTAGCCCTTGTAATAACGGAGAAGATGTGTTTACAGACAGACGAACAGATAGACAAAACGGTTTTTACGTTTTGATTATTTGATTTCAGGATAAAAACAATATTAAGGTAATTTAGTTGATATAGAAATGAGTATTTAGTAGAACTATGGTAAAGTTGAATCGCTAATTTATGGTACAGCTGGGCGTAACTTTCAACAAAGTAGGATTTTTTGGACACTGCCGCTATGCGTTGGTGACATTGCATATCGATAACTGTTTCGAATATTTTCTAAATCAAGATATACCGATTAAACTTTTTTATCAGTATTACGTTAACTTTTGATTATGAATATTCGCAAAATGTATCCACAATATAGGTGACGTTATTTTAACATAAGTACAAAGACCATCATCATTCAGCCTTCTGCATCCAAAGTTGAACATATGCCTCCCCTCCCTCTTCCAGTTCTGTCGGTCTTGGGCTTCCTGCAACCAATTTCCAGCAACCTTTTTGCTATGCTATTCGCACTATGACATCTGTGACGCCTGTCCTTCTTCTGATTTCCTCGTTTCTAACCCTGTCCCTGAGAGTCAGTCCAAGTAGTGATCGTTCCATTCTCCTTTGGGCCACTCTAAGTTTGGTTGCTGTTGCCTGGGTTAACGATAATGTTTCGGCGCCGTAAATCATGACTGGAAGCTCACGTTGGTCTTCTTTTTCAGATAATTTGGCATCATGTTGCTCTTGAAGATGTCTGAGAGAGCTCCAAATGAGGCCCTTGCTAAGGTGATTCTTTTTTGTAGTTCGTCAGTTTGATAGTCCCTGGCAATTTGGATTTCATGCCCTAAGTATTTATATTTATGGAGCAATGCTATTTCGTTGAAGTCGACTTTTGGTTTGTCATATATTGTCTTTCCAAAATTTTTGTTTAAACCAACTTTCTTACAGGCGGGCATATAACTCAGTAAGCATAGTTCTAATTTTTTTAAGTTGTCTGTTATAAGAACTATGTCGTCTGTGAATCGAAGGTGGGAGAGTCTTTCGCCGTCGACATTTATTTCTTTGGCGTCCCACTCCAATTTTTTTGAAAGTATGTTCCAGTTCCAGTACCTAAAAAGTTTGGGAGATAACGTGTCCCGTGCAAGTGCAAGACGGCGTCAAAATCTATCCAGCCGTTTCAGAGATTGGCCGGAACAGACAGACAAAAATTGTAAAAAAAGTTATTTTGTGTGTGCGTACATATGAATTTAGTAAAAAGCGGTTATTTTAGTGTTACAAACAGACACTCGAATTTTATTACATGTCTAGACAAATTCATAAATTTATTCAAGGTCATCTTCACCATAGCAATCGTTTTATTCTTGTATTGCAACACGATTTATACAAAAATACCGTGTTTAGATCTGTAAAATCACCGTATTTAAAAGAGATATTTATCGTAACATGATTACAATTATTATTCCGATATTATAAATAACTCAAATACTATAGTGTAGTTTTACAAACATTATCATTGTGTGATTACAAAATTATTATGACATATTCATCACTCTCAAAATTGCTAATCATTGCTTAGTGGTAACATAATATTTTTTAACTTGACACATGAACCGCGGGCCATCTAAATTTAAAAGTAGGTACTTAAAGCACAGTTTGCAATTTTTTTAATATTTCAATCACAGATCATATTACAGTCATTAAAACTTATAAGCGGTGTCCTTTGTAGATTTATATCATATGAAAATTATCGTATTTTTATGTACGGGAAATAAGGAGGACCGTACAGAACCGTGAAATTGGCACCAGTAATATTTTAAAGTCATTAAAACCGAACTATGATCGGTATCCTGTCTAGATTTATACCGATTGTTTTTTATCATTTGAAGATTACCGTATTTTTATGTACGGTAAAAGAGAAGGACAGAACATATCTATCAAATTGGCAATAGCAATATTTTAAAGTGAGTATTTTTGGGTCTACATGGCTAAAACAATTTAACCAGAATGCTTCAAGTTTCTCCACTTGAATACCCATTTGCCCCATTTGCATTTTTGAATAATTCTAAAATAAAAAAATGTGAGCCGTCACGGGACGCCTGGCAGATGTGAAACATCGACATTATTGTGTAAAAGTAATATACAGAAAAGAACAGATTGTGATAGGAACTAAATATGTCATAATGATAAAATAAAATATTACGATTTTTTCCAGATAACGATGACTATTTATTGAATAAATTTAAAAAGTGATTTCGTTTAGCTTTTTATTTAATTGCCTTAAATTCAATAATCTTAAAAAAGGAAATTATTAAAACACAAATTTATATAGAAGTACGTTACTATATTAATATAATTGTAGTTACTTCATAATTTTAGTACAAACAAAAAGCGATACTAAATAAAAAATAGGAAATTGATGAATTTAACTATGAATACAACTTTATCGTTGAATAACTTTTAAACGGTATTTAAATGGGAAATGTATTATGATTTAGGCACGGGTTAATGTGAATATTAAGGGCTGGTTAAGGTCTGATAATTTTTGTTAGGTCATAATCTAAAAATTTGATGGGTGTTTGGAGAACAAAACCAAATCTGGGAAATAACGGACACCCCAATGTATATAGAGTAGGTAGGTACTCACTCATTTTTATTCATATTTTTTCATCACTTTCTTTATTAACACGTTGTTTATTCATATTTAAAACTAAATACACAAATTTTACGCGGACAACTATATGACAACTATTCACCAACAATCTATTTTGATTGACTAGCTGTCAATTTTACAGGTCAGCAAAATATGTAGGTATATTATGTTGCCTATACAAACAATCATTTTTATATATATAGAATAGATAGTAGGCGGAATCGAGTTAGGTTTTTATGAAACAATTCATACCCTGTCCCGCCAAATTTTTGAATCGATGAGCTTCTTCCCCCTATTGTTGGCGCGCCACCGTCGCGTCGCTCAAAACATGACACCAATTTCATATAAGATATCAGTACATCTCTTATCGATTATTATCGATGCGTTAGGTTTTTTACATCATGACGTCACCGTCGCCACGTGCCGCTATAGATGTTTCACATCAAAAATTTAAAATCTGGTGCAGTAACAAAAAACCAATATGCGCTATTAGGTAATCCATTTAATTTCTCCATATATTTGGTCATTTTTTAAAAGATTATTAAAAAAATGTAAATAAAAACACAATTGTTTTCACGATATCCACAATTTATTACTTAGTAATATGTGACGCGTTTCGTTACGCGATGTAGCTTTTTCAAACAGTGGTACATTTAGTACCAGTGTTTGATAAACCTACATCGTAGCGAAACGCGTCACATATTACTAAGTAATAAATTGTGGATATCGTGAAAACAATTGTGTTTTTATTTACATTTAGTTATGGATATTCATCAAGTAACAGCCAATTCAATCAAAATGATTATTTAAAGTTGGGAAATCGTTTAATTTTAAAATATAAGCAATAGAGTATTTATTTAAGATGTCGCAGGATAACAGAATGCATGTATATCCAAGGTGTTAAACAAAGAGCCACAAACCACAAAATGAAATGGGTGATAGTACCTATGTCCCAAAATAAGCAAAAAAATGTTAATAAACATATGTCCGCAAATTAACGGTTTCGAAGATACGGACCATTTTGCTTTCAAAACATTTTTTCATGTGTTCAAAACGAAACAATATTTATTAACAAACAACAGAAACATAGAGTCAAATAAGATGTTCAAAGTGCCTTCTCTCCATTTCAATGCAGCTACGACATCTTCGAACTCTTTCCAAAATGCATTATTTAACTGTTTCCGTATACCTTACTGTGACTCCCGTTTTTGTCCATTCTGATGTCTCTTCGCCAAATAGTTAACACAAAAAACAATAAAGACAATTGGTAAAGTTCCAAGTCATAACCAGTTAGTTTTTTCCTAAATGTCAACTGTAAAAGATAGTTTATAGACACGATTTCTTACTTTACTTATTTTCGTAATTTCCAAACTCGGTTTTGGGCTGCACTAACTTTTTATTTTCATTTTTTGTTCTATTGTAGGTGAATTAAATTGTATTGTCTTTAAATATTGAACGGTTACGACATCGTAAACATTTTCCGAGATCGCCGCAACTTCCACCATTTTCACAATTATCGCGTAATCGTAACATACGCGCAAATAAAACCAAAACGATGAGCCACTGTACTTCTACTCTGACGAGAAATCACTGAGATCACAATGCCACTGTGCTCCAAATAAACTTCGTCACTGTAGAAGACGCACGAGGGGAGGCGACGTAGCGTTTCAACAAAATTTTATTTATAGCCGAAGAAATAAATATTAATTAATTAATAAATAATATTTGTTTTCTTTTTTTTTTTTTAAATGCATATTTTTTACGTGCTAATGAGCTCTTACCACTGCTCATAAAATAATTTATAAATTGTTTAGCAATAATAAAAAATGTTTATTTCATCGATGTGTTGGTATCTACTTCCAATCAAGCTTTTGTTTTCAGGCAAACGTGTGATGTGAACATATTGTAACTATTTAAAAATAAATAAACAACTTTTGGTTACAACTCATTTCAGTTGGTGAAATATTTTACGACCCTTCGACAACAATAGACCGTCGTCGGTGTTGCAAAAAGGCCACAAACAGGCAATAACCAGACGTCAAGAATCAAGAATCCTTCCAAAATTACTTATCGGTTAATGGCGTTCTTAGAAATCTTATTATAGCTTCAGTAAGTGCGGTGCTTGGAGTATGGTCATGGTTAACCGACAATTTAACAGTTGTTTATTATTATTTCAAATTTGTATTTACATCGGAATTCACGGGACACAACATATTGTGCGGAATATGTTTGAACTTTTAAGAAATATGATACCTACATATAGTTCCTGGTTTATTTTATTGTTAATCTTGTAATCAATTATGTAACAATAATTTGCCCAGAAACTATGAGTACCACACTACATGATATTGATGCTTGGACTGTGGTCAAAATAACTCATTCTTATATAATAATTTTATATTTCTAAAGGTAATAGAATAATTTTCCTACTACCACAGTATAGGTAATACTATCATTCTTAACTCATTTTTATTTATGGAATCGATGTCATTCTCTCATTCTGTGCGAGATGCGAGAATGATTATTCTCGCAGACTGTGTGAAAATATATGATGAGTTGATGTAAAATGGGTATCTATAAATATTGTTACAATTTTTCCTTAGTGGAGTCGGGATAAGAGATAAACAGCAGACAAATTAATAATTTATTGGTAAACACAAATAGATAACAATTTCTTAAACTAATCCGCACTTCATCGCCAGCTATTACAATTACAATTACTCTTCTCCGTCCAAAGCGGTCCCTTATATATAAAATTAATTCCTTATCGAAGCGTCGCTAAAAGTAGATCTAGAAAAACAACCTTTTTAGAATCGAACGCTCTCGAATTCTTCAATCGATCGAAAAACAACTGGAATCTTCGGAAATTCTAAGAACTGGCGTTTGTCTGGCGTTACTCCCTGGGCGAAAGGTCCGCACCGAATCGCAACAATATAATAAAACTGATAAAACTCTTTTTTTGTTATATGGTTATTAATCCTCGAGAACGTATAGGCTATAATTAATATTTTTTTTATAATTTAAATCTCTTTATGTAGAAAAATCTCATGTCCCGGTGGTTGTCTGCAATGGATACCGAAACTACTTAACCCAGATTGATGAAATTTGGTATACGTGTGTACGTTGTTCCAACTTAGACAATAAAAAATTGGAAACAAAAAACAAAATATAATAAAATCCACAAAAACAAAAAAACACATGTTATGCGGTACGAAGTCCGCCGGGTCAGCCAGTTCTTTATAAAACATTAATTTTGCATTTTAAAACGCTGAGTGTTCAAGATATTTGGACATAAATAAAAACACATTTTTTGTTTTATAATCCTATTAAAATCAATTTTACCATAATGATAGCCTTTTTTGTTTCTCCTCTTTTTTATTATATGGCAATCCTTCTAATCGATTTGCAGACAACCGTTGCAACAAAAATCCAAGAATAAGAATAAGAAAAATCATACAACTCAAAAAAATATTGCAACTAGGTAGTGGAATACAGATGAACAGAGATTAAAACTACTGCTGCTACAAGTAGTACTAGAAAAAATAAAGACTGTGACTCGTATGGAATAGCTATTCCAGCCTTGTGTAACCGTCTTACTTCCCGTCGGCTCATATGACAAACTTTTCGACTTTCGAGGAATATAACGCATTCCAATATTTTTTTCATTCTTTTAGTTATTTTCCAATAAATATTGAAGATTATTGCTCCGACGCAAATACCTGCATCATAAACCTCAAGTACAGTTACCATTAAATATATTAATACTTCTTTTACTTCAATGATAAGTCGCATTCATTCATAAATAAGAAATTTATGCCTTTGGTATATCGATACTTGAATGACACATGCGGTTGGATTACGACTCCACTTCAACATGCAAAGATGTTCTTCACTACAACGAATAAATTTGATATTATAATTACATACTTAGAATAAATAACTCATACAGTTAGAATTAAACAATAAACATCATGGGGAATTGTCAATTTAGTCATGCTTATTGTTAAAAATGTTTTTTGGTACATGTGGATTGAATACAAATTAGTTTACTCTAACAGAAATTTGAGTACAAAATCACAACTATATTTGATAAAAGTAACGAAAATTTCATTCTTCCTATAAAAAAAGTTAAACGAGATTCTTATTAGTAGCAGCTAAGATTAGATATAAAAATTAGAATTTATATTTACTTTACACTAGCAACCACAGCGTATGTTTATTTAAATAAACATTGTTTACCATCCTAACATGTCCTAAAATTCACAAAAAGCATTGGAAACCAAATATTACCTACCAAATTGCTTTTGGAAACAAAAACTTGTTTACTTTGTTTATTGTTATTTGAGATATATTTACTTTTAAGTGTTTTAGCGTTAAGATGGCTAATTAGAAATAAGTTAAAGTAATGAGTTTTAAGTATCAACAATTTGGTAAGTTGGGTAGCCAAAGCTGAAATCTATCGAATATTCCAGAATGAAATACGCATAACCATCTCCCAAAAAGTGGAAGATCACGTACATGTACCGCACAGAGATAAAAAAAATTGGTAAGAGAGGTCTTCAGAAATATCAAAAGGTGTCCAAAATACTCATAAGTGCGACTCCTTTGTATACCAAAATGTTGACGTCAACTGCGGCAGGTGTACTTTACCAATAAAAAAAAAACATTATTTCACTTTATGTATTTCTGAAATAAAACCAAATATTACCTACCAAATTGCATATGGAAACAAAAGCTTGTGCGCTTATCCTAAAAAAAAATACTTTTATCATTTTCCCTATCTCGCTAAAAGAAATATAACTTCAAAAATCTAATAAATATTTAGGACATACGTTACCCGATTTGTCTAAATAATCTCTGAGTTCATCAACTTTACTCATAAATCAATTTGTCAATGATCAATTTTTCGCATTTAATGATAGATGTAAAGTAGGAAGTGCAAATATTAAAATATGTTCATAGATTTACGAATGCTTTTAAAAATATACAATTAATCTATATTTATGTCTACAATACATCATTGGTTCAGTGATTATTTGCTGCTGATATATTACAATAGTAGAATTACCAAACAAACTCATCTTAATTGCTCGAAGTCAAGCCTTGTTAATCAATTATATAAACATAAATAAACGGTGAATTACACCATAATTTATTACATGCATGCGGAAGCAACTTCAAATATTTTAAATTGCGGTTTTACTTTTAGAGCCATGTCTATTTTTATAGAACAGATCACTCTTTTCGACAGGATTAAATTGTATTTGGTTACCATTTAGAATACATACCAATAAATAAAAACGACTGTTGTAATCGAGGATAGAAACCTTACAGGAAAGAAGGGAGGGACCCACTAAAATTTATCGGACAGTAGTTTTTGGGGAAGGTGAGCCTAGGGATAATCTTTCACTAAATCTCTAAATCTCCATGAAGATATTCTAACAATAAAAACTAAATATAGAAAAAAACATATTTAAAGGAAGTGCATATTGAGATATAACGGTATTCTACATTGATAAAAGAATTTACCACAAAATTATATTGTAAATAAAACTTAAACCTCAACATAAATATTATCAAGTTAAAAAAAGATTTGTTGGAATAAAATTGTATAAGTAGTCAGAAACCGTAGGCAAATTTATATACTGCAAGACGCCTGTAAAATATTAGCCGGCATACTAAAGAGACTTCCAAATAATTTCAGTCGTATTGTAAACGCATATAGAGTAAAATATAATATAACGCATAATAAGGGAATATCCAGATCTTATTTACAATGAGTGACTCTGATTCTTATCCGGATGTAATACCGGAAGATGTACGAGAAACAGCAAAAACTGTACAGTTAAGTTTATTGCCGGAGAAGTCAAAACAACGATATACAGCTACATATAATGCTTTTAAAACATGGAGAAAAAACAAAAAATCCTCGTCCTTCGCGGAAGAAATGTTTACAGCATATTTTAGTGAAATGCAGTGTTCACCACCAACTCTTTTTTCGCGTTACTCAGTGCCTTCGGCACGAGCGACTTAATATACTACTTTTATTATCTTCTTTCCTTTTATAAGTATTACATAAATTCAAGAGCTTTCCTTACGGAATGGAAAAAAATAGAATACGTAACTCGTGCGGTGAGCCCTATTACTTTTTAATTTGAAATGTACGTTTTTGGAAAATGTGCTTGATTACTTTAAAAATGTTTGAAAAACGATATAAAAAGAAGAGCATTGACATACCAGACAGTAGTTTTTGGGGAAGGTGAGCCTAGGCATAATCTTTCACTAAATCTCTAAAACTCCATGAAGATAATCTAACAATAAAAAATAAATGTAGAAAAAAAACATATTTAAAGAAGTGCATACTAGGCAACTAGGCATCTGATTTCGATTTCCTTGAAGTCGGCTCCAATGGTTTATATCTTTGTAAAATATTTGAGTTACTAACATTCAAACTCTAGATTTAATAGCGAAGATTAAAACAGAGGGTAATTTGCCAATATATTTTATCCTTTTTAGTTTCTAGTTGACTTTGTCAGATGTGCAAGAGGTACTGAGTTCAATCCTCAGGGAACCGGACAACTTTTCAAATAGTGTTTAAAAATAATCTTTATTCATATATATAGCTATAAAAAATAATATTTTAATTAAATAAATCCTCTAGAGTACTTGAAAACGTCAAAAACATAATTTATTTAAAATTGCCGCGAAAACAGCACTTCATGTCAATTCAGATCGCGTGTCGTCATATGGAGGTAAACAAACTACGAGCCATATTACAAGTGATCAGTGCTTGGATAAATTAAGAATTTTGTGTTTCTTAATCATCATGGACCGAAAAAGATATCGTTGGTGTGTTGTACCTCGATGTGAAAATACATCAGTAACTACTTCAAATAGAAAACCAGACATACGAAAGAAATGGTTAGACCTAGCAAGACGAAAGTGCGATGAAATGTCTGTTACTTCACCAATTTACTTTTGTGACGATCACTTTGATGTAAGTACTGTACCTAGAGTGTTATTACACAGCCCATAATACAAATAATCATATTTAGTGTGTATGTAATGTAGGTGTTATAGGTTATGTTTTACTTATTTCTTCAATCATTTCTATGGTTAAGATAAACAAAAAGAGATTGAAATACTTACACAAATGTTTTCATATTTCTATAATTCGGCAGAACAAAAGTCGGAATTAATGGAAAAGAAACTGCTGACCATGAAAATATCAACTTTTGGGAGATTTCTATTTTCGGCTTTTGTATAACCTTGTTCCATAATAAAAACTTAACAGAAGGCTTCAAGCACTTACGACAACTTCTGTTATAACTATAGTCCTTTAATTCGTAACTAATTACAATTAAATATTTTTATAAAACTGCAAATAAATCGTAGAAAAACGCGAAATAACATACAGAGCAGTGCTGTTTACTTATGGCTACCTACATATGACGTTACGCACTGTGATTGGCGTTTGGGTTCTTACACGTCACAGATAATTTACGCAACTTTATTTATTGATTTAAAAATATAAATCATTGTTATTTATTAAAAATCTTCATTGAGTGATATTATTGTACAACAAACTTTATTTTAAAACACATCTTAGATTTTTTTTCGATTACTGTCCGGTACCCTATTCCGACATATACCAATGTGACTTTTTGGAGACAAGCAAATTGTCTATCACCTAGAGATACCACGGTACTATGCACGTATGATGACGAAAAACATCGTGATGAAACGTGGACTTAATTGTTTAAAATCACCAACCCGCAGTGAGCAAGTCGCCTTTGCCTATACAGTGAGTCAGTAACGGGCTGATTAATATGTTTTTATGATATACACCATTACTAATATATTAACTAAACTGTAGAACTTATTCTGTTGATTTTTAAGGTGTGTTTTGGAATATTTTCCACATTGATAACCAGATCTTCACCAAATCTCCATGAGACCACAAGCACACTCTACTCTTTTAAATGCAAAAAGAATTTTTTATATCGGATTATAAATACCGGCGATATGCCGTAACATACATAAAAAAATGTGGTCGAATTGAGAACCTCCTCCTTTTTTGAAGTCGGTTAAATAAAGAACGTCATTTCTAAATTTATATATTCAAAGTTCAGCGCTTTAAGAATGACCTTTAAGACAATAGACTTGCAGAGCTTTTTATCAGAAAATAAAAGAAAACTGGATCTCACAAATCGTAGTGCAAATACTGTTCTACAATAATATTAAATTAAATAATGACCATATGAATTATTTTGATCAAAATATTATAAACGCTTTTAGTGGTGCAAGCTCACGGTGTATTGGACTTCACTGTTGATATTTACCACATAAACATATTGAATATAATATGCAGATGCTCTCAGCAAGACCTAAATTTAAAAAAACATAAATCATTTAGTCGTTCACAAACTCAATAGAAAATTATGAGCAATAAATGTTATTGAAATGGCATTCTATTTACTTATCCATTTAGGATGTGAACATATAGAGCTTTAACAAAAAAGTCTCGCTGAAATATAGAAAGGGAATTACTCTTTCGATTTTTAATCAAAAAAGGCTGTGTGGGATGAGTTGATTGCAGAGAGTTTCGTTTGAAATCTGAAAAATTTTCTAGGAACAGAATATAGGAAAAATCATTTTATACGAAATACGAGTAGAATGTAATTATTAAAGAATATTATAATTATGAATTTTGTTTGTTATTTCTTTGGCAAGTAAAAAAATCTGATTAAAATGTATTTTCTTAAGTTTGGGCACTTAATCTTTATATAGAAAATTGAAATATTTTTTTATATTTTCTTCATAAAAGAGTACAAACAAGAAATAACATAAGTGAAATATTGAAAAAAAGTTATATCGAACAGAAATCGAAACTGCGATCTCTATCTTTACGTAATAGAGCCTTAAACATTGGGCCACGGATGTACCTAGCTTTGGATCATAACTTGGTTCAACTCAAATTGTCTAAAACACCTCAAATTTGGCTGGATTAAATAATTATTTTTTCAAAATTATCCGACCGATCTTAACGAAATTTAGCACACGTAGGTATGATTTAAAATAAAATATACAAAGTAACGCCAATGGAAATTTACAGATTTACTTTTTTTATGAGAACCGACATAATATCTATATATCAGAAAACTGTCAAGCAAAAATATTACCAGTAGCTAGGAGTGCAATGTGGTTCGTGACATTACAATGATTGGGGAAGATATGTAGGAGTACGTGAAAAAATAAATAGATGTATTTTGCCTATTATAAAAGAATTGTACCTGAAGCAAAATATATATATTTATTCTTCTGAATAAAAACTGGAGATTATGTCTCTTCTAAATATAAAATCCTGAAATCCAACATTTTTAAACATTGAATTTTTAATGACCAGAATATCTGTACTTTTTTTAATTTAGAACTTAGACAAGTAAGAAATGACAGTAAGGGGAACCAGAAAAAAGGTGATATCCAGAAGGACTCGAACATTCAATCTTTACCTATAGCCGGTAGCTCCTTTAACCATTCCTCCTCAGAAATTAACTCATGAAACATAGTATACTTGCTCAATTTCTCCTTAACTACATATATGACTTAAATGAGAAAGAGATTATTACTCAAATCAACAATGGAAACATCAAACTCTAAGTGACATGTTTTGTGCAATGTCTAATTTCTAAATTTTAAAAATCCTATGAGAGATCTCTTAAAATAATTAGTAAAAATCGTTAAAAATCTTCAGATTTTTAAACCAAGTAGATTGGCTACAGAAATGTATAATCAACTTTTTCTTGTTTTACCGATACAAAAACGGATTTTGCTCAGAAGAACTCCGCTCTATAATGCCTCCACTTGCCAGACCAGCAAGAGCAACGCGACGTGCCAACTCCATGCAGCCTTATACTGTTCAATGCTGGACATCGAGAATGGATCGATTCAAGCGTTCCTTTATCCCCAGGGTCTCCAGATTGTGGAAATTCTTACCTTCCCATGTCTTCCCCACTCGTCCTAACTTGCAGGCCTTTTAATCCCAAATTAATACATTGTCTCTTCTGCCCTAATAGATGTTCTCGGTACATTTGTATTTAGGTCTATATCTACGAGGACATCCTTAATAATAAAAAAATTTTAATAGCTTTTGTCCATGATTGTTCTACAAAAGGTTCATTATACAAGTGCTTCTTTAAGAATAATTGTCCCTATTATTCACTGGTGAATAAAGATCCATTATTCACTGTAAGATGTCAAAGCAGAACGTAGGTCTAAAATTGATATGAGAATATTATTTCCACGCTATGTAATGTGATTAAAGTTTTAAAATATACAATTATATGACTTAAACTACCAACGATCTAAATTTACAGAGTAAAGTGTGTTGCTTAGATATGGAGGTAAATGGTAGATTTACCTAATCTTTATACATGTACTTCGGTTGTTTAACGTACTTATTAAGAAACACATAAAAATTTGACTAATTTGATTGATTCATTTATAAGTTTTGTGTTTAATTCTGAATACAAGTAAGTCGTGTACAAAGTACTTATAGTATTTTATTCGCCTGCAGTTTGTGTTGTAAACTGTATCTTCAATCTTCATGTATAATAGCTACCATGATTCGCTCGTTGAATACCCGTAATATCATATTTGAAGTTTGTTGCACTTCTTGTACCTAGTAGAAACTCAAGTACTTACTTACAAAGGTTCATTAAATTTCGCTAAGTACGGTTGCGAATGTCACTATTTAGTAGAAATGTACAACGCAGAAGAATTTTCTTACACTGTCACTTAGAGGTAGTGTAAGTGCAAGTGAATTTTTGTTACACTTCTTATGAAATGTTGCTCTCCATGAAATTTGTTGATTTGAAAATTAATACAAACCGTGCACTTTGCAGTGTCCACTTCGAGAGATTGTATGTCATTTGAACAAACTGGATTTTGCTTTGGAGTAGAAGAAGTTTCTACCTAGTTTCTTTATGTGTCCTCTTAATCGGCAGTGTCCGGTTAATATTCTCGTTATAATACGAAGGTTGTTTTTACTAACGTTTAGAGAGCTGAAAGATCTCTTCTAATTATAATTTTCCAGGAGCATCTTCGATTGTCTTAGTCCTTCTAGAATTGTTCCAGTACTTGGATTTTTCTCTATCCAATTCTTTTCTTAGTTTTTCCTAAGACTGTTGATTCCAAATGATGGTTCTGGTTCCAAGAATGAAGTTTCAGCTCCTTTTTTGCCAACTTATCATTTTATTCCTTTATTTGTCCTGGAACCCATAGAAGTGTAACAATGTTATTTTGTCCCAGTTCAATTATTCTGCCTAGTCAACTGATTGTGTGTGAGTTAAGAGCTCTAATAGCTGCTTAAATATCTGATTTGATTACAATCTTTTCTCTAAGATAGTTCCTTTCAATATTAAATTCTACACATCTTTTATTGGCACGGATTTTCACTTGAAAAATGCTTGGGTATGTACCCAGGCTTTTGGAGTATTAGGCTTTAGGTCCAAAAAACCCTGCTAATGTTCCTTCATCTGTGTTGAGGCCATCCTAACGTGTACTTTACAATGCCCGCAACGCCAGCTGTTTTGTCACTCGAGCAAACTCGATTCTGTTTTGAAACAAAAGAGTCAAAAACGCTATAATTATTAGGGATATAATATGTTTTATTTCATACTAATACATTATAAACAAATAAATCCTTAGTTACCGTAACTATAAACATGTTCATAACTCCCTTGGGCAATTATAAATCCTTAACTCCCTCTAATGTATTTACAAAAATAAATTTACAATTGTCGAATTTCCCACTGAAATTGTTGCCCGAATTGCAAGAATTTTTCGTTAAACTATTACTACTGTCTATTACTGTAGTCAGACATGATGTTGATGCCTCACTTTTTTCATCTGACACGCCAGCTAACATTCTTGCAGTTTTTTTCTTTAATTCCATGCTATCGGCCAAATACCCTTCTGCTACAGCTGAACTTCGCCATCCACCATGTCTTTTCAACGTCGTCATATTTGCTCCTGCATTGACCAAGGCAGTCGCGGAAGTCCGCCGCAGACAATGTCCGGTGAAAGCTTCGGGATCTGGCAAACCCAAAAAACTAGCAATTTTGCTAGGAATTTTTCCGAATGTATTTTTTCCAACGGGCTGAACTGTGCAACGCTGTTCGCGATACGTTAGAAAAAATCTTTCTGGACCCGATGGACGTAGAGACATATACTTTCTCACCAGGCTCAATGCGGAAAACTCATTTTCTTCTACAATTGTAAATTTCTTACGGATATCTGTTTTACTTTCTGGAATATCAACCACCATAACTGAGCCCCTATCTTCAATATGATTAATCTTCATATTTAGAAGTTCTTGACCTCTGCAGCCTCCGAAATAACCCATAATCAGAACCACCTGTACAATAGAGCAATAAATGTGCAATACTTTACGGTTTAATGCATTACCTTGTGTAACAAATGTGTTTTATCAGAAGCATTCTTCAAAAATTTGACAACGTCATCCCTAGTGAACACTTTTGACTTTCTTGGTTCATAGCCTTTACTTTTTCGTTTGAGAAACGCTTCCAGTTCATGAAACTTACTCCCATGGGTATTATTATAAATTACCATCATTGATTTTAACATGGACCACTTAGTCCACAGGGAATTAGGACTGTACGATTCAGACTGTAATAAAAGTAAATCAATATCACTTATGCTAGAACGTGGAAGAATAAACACATACCATGTCTTGAAAGTACGCCAACATTATGGTTTCAGTTATATTTTTCTTTTCAATACGGTTAACTTTCAGCCACTGTAGAAACTTGTCATATTCTTTTTTATATTTCGGTTCTGACTTTGTCGGTATTAGTACAGCACGAGCTTTCTCAGCTTTTTGTAATAAATCGCCTAAAATCTCACTTTTCTCCATGTTTTCATTCATTTTTACAAATTAATGAATTTGACAAATTTGTCAGTCGATATATCCATAGTAATCATGCCTACTTAATTATTAAAAAACGTTGGTTTAATTTTGAAAACCAGAAAATTGTGGTTTTCACATTTAATTAGTATGAAATAAAATTATTTATCTATCACGTGAGTTATTGGATGTTAATAATCTCGCGCAACTTAACAATCCCTCGGGACTAGCGTCCCTCGGGATTGCAACCTGTTGCCCTCGATAATTAACATCCTCATAACTCCCTTGATACATAAATAACTATATAATTATTGACTTTTATAACCCTTCTGACAGCTGAAATCACAACAGAGACATAGAAGGTCACTATGTTTAAAAAAATGTATGTAGTTCTTAAATCGTCCCTGACTTTGTACTGATATATAATGTTAGACGAAAGAATATGTTGTCTCCGGCCAGCGCCCTCGACATCTGACTGATTACAATATACGGAATGTTGCACATGCACACATACTCTTAAATCATGCTGATTAGAGAAGGATCAGTGTAGAATGGCAGATAACAAAATACATCCTGAAAAACAGATGCTGTCTGTTCTACCTATTCGTGTATAAATAGAACACACTTTAGCGGTTAATCAAATAACGCAATTATTCAGGGATTTACCAGTTTAAGTGGTGTATTGTATATGTTTACAATTTTATTGTTTGAATTAAATGTACTGAATCCAATCTATTTTATTACAATTCTATTATTCAATTTTATGTTAAATTTATTCTACGGTATTCGAACCATAACATCAGTTGTATAATTTCAGCAAATATAACTAAGTTTTATACTAGCACTTTGAACTTGTAAAAGAGAACGAGGAACTTGAGATTATATGTGGAGCACGCATTAATTTTATTAGAGTGAATGAACTTGTTCTCGCCAAATTTAGTACGTTACGCGGGTGAACATTCGTTCCGATTCGCCAGTTCACTAATCAGAATTCGTCCACTTAACTCATTTTCTTATGTAAATTGACCCACGAAAAGTTACGCCGCGATTTAAAGAGCCAGTGTAAAGAATGCGTTAATTTGGTGTACTCTAGTCAACATCTTCAAAAACGTGAAAAATTAAAATAAAGGTCCTAAAAATATGAGCGATAGCTCATTGGATTCGGAATCACCTGTAGAAAAATGTTTTTGAAGAAAAAGTGTGCAGGCAAAAAATTGCAATTGTTATTAACAGAATAAGATGAAAAAAAAACAGATGTTTATGTTTTTGTTAATAACTCAAAAAATATTAATATTTAAACAAATTTGAAAAAAGCTCGTTAAAGAGGAGGGAATTTCCGAAAAAAAAGTCCGTCCTCCCGGAACTCTATCTTCATTATTTATAATTTTAATTTGACGTTGAAAATGGGGCTTTGAGCGGCTTTTACGGCATGCGCGCGCTACCGCTAAACGGTGTTTATCAGATAAAATATTTTCTTTATGACATAAAATGTTATTTTAAAAATTTGAAAAAATTCTAGTATTTTCCTAATACTTAAAAGAATCTAAATCAGTTGGAAAAAACATTTTATCACTGTTTTTCAAAAAGTTATTGAATTGTTAACTAACAAATTTTTTCCTAATCTCTGTTGACATAAACAATGGGATAAAAGGTATAAATAATTGGCCTAAAAATTTGAAACTTCGTGGAGCCCTTTTCATATGTATACTTTACAAGAAAAAATTGGAAAAATTCTATATTTTTTTTACTTTTTCGCAATATTTTGCAATAGTTATGAAAAATCATAATTAACAAATTAATAAACTTTTATAAACATTTATCACAGAATCTTGTAAAGTATACATATAAAAAGGGCTCCACAAAGTTTCAAATTTTTAGGCCAATTATGTATACCTTTTATCCCATTGTTTATGTCAACAGATATTAGGAAAAAATTTTTTAGTTAACAATTGAGTAACTTTTTGAAAAACAGTGATAAAATGTTTTTTCCAACTGATTTAGATTCTTTCAAGTGTTAGGAAAATACTGGAATTTTTTCAAATTTTTAAAATAACATTTTATGTCATAAAAAAAATATTTTATCTGATAAACACCGTTTAGCGGTAGCGCGCGTATGCCGTAAAAGCCGCTCAAAGCCCCATTTTCAACGTCAAATTAAAGTTATAAATAATCGAGATAGAGTTCCGGGAGGACGGACTTTTTTTTCGGAAATTTCCCCCTCTTTAACGAGCTTTTTTCAAAATTGCTTAAATATTAATATTTTTCGAGTTATTAACAAAAACATAAACATCTGTTTTTTATCATCTTATTTTGTTAATAACAATTGCAATTTTTTGCCTGCACACTTTTCCTTCAAAAACATTTTTCTACAGGTGATTCCGAATCCAATGAGCTATCGCTCATATTTTTAGGACCTTTATTTTAATTTTTCACGTTTTTGAAGATGTTGACTAGAGTAGTGTCTTTCTTTTTCATCCTATTTTATTATGTATTTCAATTATTCATATCATAATTCCCGCATTTTCAACTTTTCTCTAGCTGTTCACAACGTGTTTAGTGTTTCTCTGCCATCAGACAAGTTTTATGTAGCTCTGCTAACTTTGTATTACATAAAAATAAATATATTTTAATATAATATTAATATTTCATATTAATTTTTTTTTTATTTTTTATTTCATTTATTAAATAAATTTTAATATCTAAAAAAATATACTTTTCTGGCTTACACCCATGTCAAAGTTAGCATTGAAAGCTGTGCTTTCATCGGAATTTCCCCGAGTTCCACACGCTTTTTATTTATTTTCCTGTTTTTACTAAGTTTTTGCTTCTTTCCACAATTTTTGCGATTTTATCTTGATTTTTCGAGTTTATTCAATTTTTTTTGTCTCTTTTCATTTTTTTTTTAAATTTTAACTAATAATCTCTTTGTTTCCGGTTACATACTATACCCGTTTTTTCCATTTTTTTCATTATTTTTGTTTTTTCGATTTGTTTCTTAAATTTTCACATTTCTGTTTTTTTCAGTTTTTACTGTTATTTGTCGTTGGTTTCTTTTTTTCCGTAATTTTATATTATTTCTAGTTTATTTTTATTTTTTTGTATTTTCGATTTTGCGTTAAGTAGTCTCTTGGTTTCTTTATTTTTCGATTTTTCTTAATTTTTAAGATTTTTTAAAATTTAGCAATTTTTCGATTCTTTGTCGTTTTTTTTGTTGTTTTTATCTTATATTCCCGTTATGTACATGTTTTTTTGGTTTTCCTGTTTTTACCAATTTTTCGCTTATTACCACAATTTTTGCTATTTTCTTTCTTGATTTTTCGATTTTACTATTTTTTTTCTATTTCTTTTGATTTTTTTTTATTTTAACGTATAAATTCTTTGTTTTCAGTTACTTACCCATGTTTTCCAATTCTTTTTTATTATTGCTTTTTTTAGTTTTTACGATTATTTCTCTTTTTTATTTATTCTTTGTCGACTTTTTCTGTTTTTTCGGTTGTTTTTTGTTTTTATCTTAATTTCCCATGTTTTTTCGGTTTTCCTCTTTTTACTAAGATTTTGCTTATTTCCACAATTTTTGCGATTTATTTCCTGATTTTTGTATTTTATTACTTTTTTCTGTTTCTTCTGTCTTTTTTAGATTTTTAAGTTAATCTTTTTGTTTCCTGTTACTTACCCATTTTTACGTTTTTTTTTTATTCCTGTTTTTTTTTCAAATTATTTTTTTTCAGTTTTACGATTATTTCTCGTTGGTCCTTTTTTCCGTATTTTTAATTTTTTCTAGTTTTTTTGTTTTTTCTTGATTTTTTGATTTGCCAATTTTCTTAATTTTCGGATTTTTTGAATTTGTGGGATTTATTTTTTGAATTTTTTGCCGGTTTTTTCTGTTTTTTCGTTTTTTTGTTTTCATTTTATTTTCATGTTATGTCCGTGTATTTTCGGTTTTTCTGTTTTTACTTATTTCCACAATATTTGCAATATTTTCTTGATTTTTCTATTTAATCAGTTTTTTTTGTTTCTTTTTTTTTCATATGTATAAATTCATTGTTTCCAATTACTTTCCCATTTTTAACAATTTTTTCATTATTCCTCTTTTTATGTTTTTTCTTTTATTTTTAATATTTTTTTATTTTGTACGATTATTTCTCGCTGGTTCATTTTTAACGCATTTTTAATTATTTCTTCTTTTTTTAATTATTTTTTGTTTTCTCGATTTTGCCTTAAATACTTTCTTGATTTCGTTATTTTTCGATTTTTCTTAATTGTCGGATTTTTTGAATTTGTGCGATTTTTTTCCGTTATGTCCACATATACCCATTTATTCATTATATTTTTTAATTTTTCCCACTTTTTTGATTTTTTCTGTTTATTTTAATTTTTTATTCATTCCTTGTTTTTTCTTAATTTTTGCGATAGTTTTCCAATGCTTTTTTTCAATTCAATTTATTAACTGTTCCTGTTAGTTTTTTTTTACACTTCTTTAAATTGTTCCTGTTTTGTGGGGCAATACAAAATACAACAGATACAGTTTTCCAAGTAAAATTGAATTTATTATTCATCGAAAAATGAAATATCTGGAATAAAGCACATGCCATTTTCTACAAATAATAGTTATACTAATAAATAATCGATATTACGCAGAAATCCCTACCAAAATCATTTAGCGGGCTTCGCTGAATTACTTCTCAGTGAGATTCATCTGTTGGGTGTTTGCGACTTGCGTTTATATTAGTTTTTAGTTTTCAGTCCACCACTGTCGACGACGCTACGGGGAAGTTGTCCAAGTGCGGATATAGCGCACACAGGTGCGCGATATTTCAAATTAATGTAAGCGCGAAAGTGATACGAATTGTTTTTCTTATTTATTTTATTGAATTATCGGTTAATGTGTGATAATTTCAAGGTTTTGAATTTGATTAGGTAAGTTAAACGAGTGTTCTAGTTTATGTATTAGATAAATTCTTATCATTATAATTTTTTTTACGATTTATATATAGTTTTTTTTCCAAATGTGAATATATTTTGCTGTCAGGAAAACACACCATATTTATTAAAAACTGAATTGTATTGTGTAAAAATAATGTAAAAACGTATTTGCACCTAGATTTAATAAAATTTGAGAAAGAATTTTAATTTATTTCAAAAATGCAATGATTTCAAAAATGCAATGATTTCAAAAGATTTAAAATTGATTCAAAGAATAATTTACTGGTATTTTCTTGGATAAAATAAATTTATATTGTTCTGGTAAATATTGCAATATTTTTATGAGCATTTAATGAAAAATATGTTTAAATTTTATAAAATCGTATTGTTTATTCCTAAAGCATTATATAATTACATTTTCAAAATATACTTAATTTTTAATTTATGATTTTAATTATGGATATAAACTATAAATATTTTATTATTAGCTAAAATATTGAAATAAAATTGCAGAACAAAATTTGTTATTACATTACCAACAAAAACTAGTTTCTAACTTCTACAGTAAAAATTTTGTAGCAAAGCGTTAAAAAATTAGACTTGTTGAAACGGGCGCATCCGAATTCTGTCTTAAATAAAATTTTACCTGGTTTTTAAGACTTAAGGGATTAGTGAAGAGTCCGAACTCTGTTAGGACCAATTAAGTTTACTCTTATTAAGTATTAAGGATTTAAATATTTTAAGAGTTTCCAAAAGTGATAATAGGGTAATATTAAGAAGCTGAAAGTGGTTAATTGTTTCTTATTAAGCATTTTTAACCGACTTCAATTCGATCACCTTTTTTATGTATGTTACCGAATATCTCCGGTGGTTATAATCCGAATTAAAAAATTCTTTTTGCATTCAAAAGTGTCGGTGTGGTCCCATAGAAATTTGGTTAAGGTCTGGTCCAACTCTAAAGCCAAAGGCCTCTTCTAACAAGGAGAAGGAATGAGCTGTCTGCGGGTTGGTGATTTCAGACAATTTAGTCCACGTTTCATCACGATGTTTTCCTTCATCGTACGTGCATGGTCTCTACAAGTCAAAAGTCACATTGGTACATGTCGGGATTGTTGGAGATTGAACTCAGTACCTTTTGTGCACGGTATTCGAAAAGTTTTTAATGAATTTGCACCACATCTGACAAAGCCAAGTAGTAACTAAAAAGGATATATTTTTTTTAAATTAAATGGCCTTAAAAAAAAAGTGCATTAAAAAGCAAAAAATAAAATCTATTTCTTAAAAAAATTAGAAGCAACTAGGCATCTGATTTTAATTTGCTTGAAGTCGGCTCCAATGGTTTATATCTTGGTAAAAAATGACATTAAGGAGAAAAGTTCTCCTTAATGTCATTTTCTTGTTAGTATATTTTCTAAATAGGTATTATCTCCACCATTTTGACTACGCTGTCACTGTCTGTCAAACGACGTCAATCTCTTGTCATTCCTGACAGAGAAGTATTGCGAGATTTCTGTTAACGTTAATAATTTTTAACATTTCGTGATAAGGAATTTAAAAATAATATCAGATATGTAGGTATCTAAAAGTTCACAAAGATGGGAATGCCCCAAGATGACATGCTAAAGAAATTTAAATTTGTGAGAAAATTCACCAAAAAACTGGGTAGTAAATGGGACAAAGACACCATATTGGGGCTAAGCCAAAATGGTATACGGATAGCTCCAAGACAGATAAAGGAACAGGAACAGGGTTGTTGGACCTAGAGCATGATACCCAGAAAAGCTGCATTTTTCAAGCGGAAATCCGTGCTATTGAAAGATGTGTAGAATTTAATATCGAAGTGAACTATCGTAGACAAAAGATTGTAATCATGTCAGATAGTCAAGCAGCCATCAAAGCTCTGAACCCACACCCAATTAGTTCATAGATGGTTTGAGAATGCCTAGGCAAACTAAATGGACTAGGACAAAATAATACTATTACCCTCTAATGGGTTTCAAGACACATAGGAATGGAAGGAAACGAAACAGCAGTGAAGCCGGCAAAAAAGGAGCTTAAACTCCTTACTTGGGACCACAATTATGTTGTGGAATCAGCATTATATAGTAGAGTCCTAGAAAAATTAAAGAAAGAGAAAAATGCAAATACTGGAACAATCTAGGTGCTCCTGGGAAACTATAACCAGAAGAGATCTTTCAGCAGTGCCGATTAAGAGGACACATGAAGAAACTAGGATTGGTAGATGAAGCAAAGTGTAGATTCTGTGAGGTAGAGGATGAAACTTCAATACACATACTCTCAGAATGCATTACATTACGTAATGGGTCATACGAAATAAAAGAGAAAGACCTACCTAATTCAAACCCCTCCGATATCCTAAACTTTCTAAGAAAGATACGGCTAGAAGAGCTGCTATAAGTCTGCGGGGAAACATCAAAATTATAGTAATTATACATATAATTATGTATTATAATTATAGCAAGAAAACAGGAACTTAAAAAATCTTATAGGCCGCAGGTTACCTCTAATTTTGCTCATACATACATACATCTTTACGAGTTATATTCTAACTTTAAAGTTAAAGAGTAACGAGGAAGTTGTTCCGGTAAAACCCATATATGTATGCCCTTTTAGAGACACTGGATTTAAATTATTGTTAGAGCTGACATTTTTTAAACTAAGTACCTAAATATGAATCTTGCTTTTTATGTCTTAAAATGCCCTCTTAGTATAATTAATCTGGATTTCATTCCTACTTGGTCTTCCTATAGTAAAAAAAAGGAAGTTGTTGAACCTCAGAAACAAAGTAGATTTTGGGATACAAAAGAGTAACTCTTGCACACTATTTTAACAAAAGGAATTGTTTTGTGTTTGATGAATACAGTAAAACGTCATTTCTGTTTTAAATACATACAACTAATACCTACCAATTACAACCAAAATAATTATTCTACCTTTGAAACTACTTATTCCGCTAAATAATATATTTAACCTTGATATTTGGACACATGTAATTTCAGCTATTTATTGATGTTATAACATTTTATTAAAATAGATTTTATTTATTAACGATATTTTAAATGATTTTAATAATAATAAATTTTATAAATGACTTTACATACAACATAATAAATATGATACTTATTTATAGTTTAAATTCTAGGATTAGCTATATATATATAAACAAAAAATTATATAAAGGAAAAACCAAAATCAATCCATGTATAATATATTTGGTGTTCAATAGAACTTACAAAAATTATGGCTATTAGTTTCGGGAATATTTCCCATCAATAGGCCCTCAAAAACTTTATAATAAACAACCACATTTGAGAATGGATAATCTTTTCGATTGGAGAAATGGTAATCTAACAGTTATTATCCGGAGTTATAAAAGAGCAATGTTCGACCGGAAGAAGAATCTTCAGAGAATATGGTTCTTGTAATAATACTTTAATAGTATCGAGGCCAAGTCTTGTTGTCAAATCGAATTTTGGTTTGCCGTTAGAGGTGACGATGTCGCTACTATCACATCGTTTACACTTCCGTAACTGGAAGACATATATTGATTGTGATTTTAGTGTTGTCTTCAGTCAGCGATTACGCTTTAAGCTCGCTGACGGATAACATATACCTTGTACTGATGAGGCGCAAATACGTCGAAACCGGTCTACAAGTCATGTTGTCCCTTCTAACTGCAAGCCAGAATGGTCGGTTTAAATATTCCATATAGTCGAATGGTGCTTTTTTTGCTTGTTTTTGATGGCCTGTTGATGGGAAATATTCCCGAAACTAATAGCCATAATTTTTGTAATTTCTATTAAACACCAAATATATTATAAGTGGATTGATTTTGGTTTTTCGTTTATAAACAACCACATTTAAGAATGGATAATCTTTTCGATTTGAAAAAATTATATACCTGGGAGTTGAAAGATTTTGAATATATATATATATATATATATATATATATATATATATATATATATATATATATATATATATATATATGGATCCTCCCTCTGGGAACACCCTCCTTCAATGAATATAGGTCGCGGATCCAAGATTTTTAAATGGATTGTCTTCACAAATCAATTTAAAAAATGTATAATAAAATCTTCTTCTTTGTAATTTCCAAAAATCAATTTTCTTACTGCAATCTTTCAGGAAAAACCTTCTCCCTATTATTCCATTTGTCTCACCATATTATTTCTATCCTTGGACTGCACTGCTTACCATATTTCCAATCTCAGGTTTCTTTTTATTTTTGTTGCTTGTTTATTTTATTGTTTTATATTTTCTATTTCTATTTATGGTTTTAATTAATTATTTGTTATAAATTTAAATTTCAATATTCAGTTTTATACAATTTTTTATTTTTTTTATCATTTTTGACAATACAATGTTCTTCCATCAAAATTCAAAAATATCATAATCATCTTCATATAAAACAATCTATCAACTAAACAAAAACAATACAATATCAAAAAAAATTACTTAATCTAGACAACCGATTTAAAAATCCCAGACCACGTTCCCACAACTCAATGAAAGAACCCGTTCCAAGAAGAAAAATCCATATCAATATATATATATATATATATATATATATATATATATATACAGGTAACCATTGAAATGTTATCCTCCAGTTTACAGTTCCGAAACTCCCAATATTAACCGTAGCCGAGATTAGAAATTCGTAGAAAACGAAACCAGTTATTACTTCAGTCAAGCATAATTTGGCAAAAACGAAAACAATCGAAAAATACTTTTTTTGTCAGTACTGAAATGCACCCCTTAAGAAATAAAAAACCATACCAAAATGTTTATTATGATTGTTAATAACATACTCATCTCTCCAGACCTACAAAAAAATTGATTTTCAAACATGCTTGAGATTTTATATTACTATAAACCACGAACTATACGATGGTTGTCTTTTTAGTTTTGCATAAAGCCATAAAGACAAAAATATATAGACCCAAAGTACTTTATTGCTTTTCAAAATTTGTTCCACCAAGATTGATAATACTTTTAAACAGTTATTCTAGTCTTCAGTTGACACCTGCAAAATCACTGTTTTAAACGAATCGATGGCTTCTTCTGGCGACTGGAATTACTGCCCGGCATTGAATTCTTGATCTTTGGGAACGTGAAGAAGTCGTTGAGACTTATGTCGGGATTATACTGTGGATGGCCTAACAATTCAATGTTTTGAAGCTCCAAAAACTCGATTGTCTTTTGAATAGTGTGAGCACTGCATTGTCTTGATGTGGGATGATACGCCGTTTTGTATTGTTTTATCAGAGTTTCGCGATAACTTCTGGTTAACAAAAGACTATATACCAATCATAAGTCACCGTTCTTGGATTTTCTAAAGGAATTGTTGCCAGTTGACCAGATTTTGACACAAATAGAAATAAAGAGAATAAAATTATAAATACAATTTATTACCTTGAACAATTGTTTATAAGAATTTGAAATACATACAAGTCAATAGGGAACCGGACAATTTTTCAAATAGTGTTTAAAAATAATCTTTATTCATATATATGGCCATAAAAAATAATATTTTAATTAAATAAATCCTCTGGAGTACTTGAAAACGTCAAAAACATAATTTATTTACAATTGCCGCGAAAACAGCACTTCATGTCAATTCAGATCGTGTGACGTCATATGGAGGTAAACAAACTACGAGCCATATTACAAGTGATCAGTGCTTGGATAAATTAAGAATTTTGTGTTTCTTAATCATCATGGACCGAAAAAGATATCGTTGGTGTGTTGTACCACGATGTGGAAATACATCAGTAACTACTCCAAATAAAATTTTTATTGATGTACCTCGAAAACCAGACATACGAAAGAAATGTTTAGACCTAGCAAGACGAAAGTGCGATGAAATGTCTGTTACTTCACCAATGTACTTTTGTGAAAATCACTTTGATGTAAGTACTGTACCTAGAGTGTTATTACACAGCCCATAATACAAATAATCATATTTAGTGTGTATGTAATGTAGGTGTTATAGGTTATGTTTTACTTATTTCTTCAATCATTTCTATGGTTAAGATAAACAAAAAGAGATTGAAATACTTACACAAATGTTTTCATATTTCTAAATTCGGCAGAACAAAAGTCGGAATTAGTGACAAAGAAACTGCTGACCATGAAAATATCAACTTTTGGGAGATTTCTATTTTCGGCTTTTGTATAACCTTGTTCCATAATAAAAACTTAACAGAAGGCTTCAAGCACTTACGACAACTTCTGGTTATAACTATAGTCTTTCAATTCGTATTAAATATTTTTAGAAAAATGCAAATAAATCGTAGAAAAACGCGAAATAACATACAAAGCAGTGCTGTTTAGTTATGGCTACCTACATATGACGTTACGCACTGTGATTGGCGTTTGGGTTCTTATATGTCACAGATAATTTACGCAACTTTATTAATTGATTTAAAAATATAAATCATTATTATTTCTTAAAAATCTTTATTGAGTGATATTGTTGTATAACAAACTTTATTTTAAAACACATCTTAGATTTTTTTTCGATTACTGTCCGGTACCCTATTAAAATCATTTATTTTGGTATAAATATAACGAAATTAATGTGTGGTATTTGAAAACGCATTCATCCTATTATTGTTTATTAGCGAACGATAACTGATAATTCTGATTGTAGTTTATATTTAATTGATATGACACAATGTTATGTAATGGCATTTTGATTTAATTTATCAACGTTGTTTGAAATTATGCAAATGAGAAACCATTTGACATTTATATGAGTAATCTATATCTCCTAATCAATGCTCAGTATTATAGAAACAGGTACAGACTTGAAACTGCTACAATGTAGGGATGTGCTAAGAAAAGATTCTGGGAAATTATGATTTTATGAGGTGAAAATGGGCAAAAATTTAAAACATGATAAATTTGTTCGACAAAGTCAAATTTAATAGTTCGCAGTTCGATTGGTATGGTTCAATCGTAAATAGTTGTTAAAGTAAAAAAATATTCATATCACAATGGAATTTTAATTAAAATAAGCAATATATAAATATCTATGTTACACGGACCATGTGGTAGTTTAAATAAAAACTCTCCTTGCATGATGGATGGTATTTGTACGAAGCTTTTCCCTGCTTCGCTTATTAAAGAAATTCTTAGAGGTCAGGATGGTTATCCAAAATATAAAAAGCGTTCATTGGACGATGGTGGTTTTTCAATCAGTCGATTTAGGTAATAGATGGATAGTGCCTTAAAACCCTGTTTTAATGCTCATATTAATGTTGAAATAACAAGCTCCGTGAAGTCTATTAAGTATGTTTACAAATACATTACTAAGGGATATGATCAAGCAGCATTTGTTTTGGAAAAGCAAGATGTGATAGACAAAGTAAAAATTTATGAAAGTAGTTCAGAAGCTGTCTGGACAATTTTAAGATTTCAAATTCATGACAGATATTCAACTGTAACCAATCTTGATGTTCATCTTGAAAATGGTATACGTGTGTATTTCAATTCTACAAATTTGAAGAAACGGTTAGCTAATCAGTCAATAACAACACGTTTAGCATTCTTTGAATTATGCCATGTTGATAAATTTGCAAAAACTCTAATTTACTTAGATGTTCCTGTTTAGGCAAAATAAATGTTTTGTTAGACAAAAACGAGGTCAAGATGTAACAGGTTGGCCAGGAGTTGAAAAGGATTCTGCACTAGGCCGAGTAATGGGATTGAACTCGGAAAGAAGCTACGTTAAGCCGTTCAGCGAATAAGATGAGAGAATTATTTTCAATAATGTTGATATTTTGTTATATGTCGGATGTATCAGGATTATGGGAAAAGTATAAAGATTATTTTTCAGAGGATATAAAACAAAAAATTTACAGACAAAGGTTGGAAAAAATGTAGAGTTAGATGCAGTGAATGCTTGGTTATGATAGAAAATTTAGTAATAACTTAAGGTGGGTCTAACTTAACAGAGTATAGTCTGCCTCAGTCGAATAGGTCTGAAGCAAATTTGGAAAACAGGAAATACTTAAAAGAGACCAACTATGATGTTGTTGACTTGAGAGAGACTGTGATAAAAGGTGAAGCTTCTTTAACAGACGAACAACAGTTTTAGATAGTATTCACTAAATTATTGAAAAAATATTTTTTTAGATGCTTTAAGAGGAACTGGCAAAACGTTTTTGATCAATATACTTGTGGCAAATATAAGAAGCAACCATGGGATTGCTGTAAAAAGTAGGAAAACCGGCTCATTCAGCTTTCAAACTGCCACTGAATCTTAACGATGTCCAAACTCCTTATTGCAACATAAATAAACAAAGCAATATTGCAAAAGTTTTACAAGACTGCAAAATAATTGTTTGGGATAAAAGGCCAATGTCACATAAAAGTGGTTTTGGGCTTTAAATAATTCTCTCATGGATATTAGTAGTTGCAGTACACTCGTGGGAGGAATCACCGTACTTTTGGCTGGTGATTTTCGTCAGACATTACCAGTTGTCCCAAGAGGAACTCGAGCTAATGAAGTCAATTCCTGCATAAAAACATCTTATTTGTGGCCTTTAACTGTCAAACTCTCTCTCAAGAAAAATATGCCTGTTCATTTAAGAGGAGACATTACAGCTGGACTCTTTTCAAATCTGTTGTTAGAAATAAGAAATCGGGTGTACCCAGAATCTCAAGGAAAGATAGATTTGCCTTATGAGTTAGGAACAGTAGTAAGTCATTTGGAGGATCTAATAAATAAACTATATGCAGATATTTCGAATCTCAGACTTAGATCAGATGATTGGTTATGGAACGAGCTATTTTGACTTCAAAAAATGAGACTGCGGCTGAAATACTTAAATAATATTTTATTAAATGTATTTGAAGCACCAGGAATGAAATACAAATCGGTCGACACAGTGATACAATCAAATGATGTCGTGCAATAACCGGTAGAATTCTTAAATACACTTGATCCTGCAGGGTTTCCACCTCATAGACTTAAATTAAAAATTGTGTCTCCAATAATATTATTAAGAAATCTCTGCTCACCAAAACTGTGTAATGATACTCGCTTAAGAGTAACTGCGCTTCAAAGAAATTTAATTGAATCTACCATTATTACTGGTAAAATTTTAGGTGAATCTCTTTCGATTCCTTGCATACCTATGATACCTCCAGATTATCCCTTTCAATTTAAACGTATTCAGTTTCCAATATGTTTTGCCATGACCATGAATAAGTCGTTAAAATTTGCTGGAATAGATTTTAGAGAGAGCTGTTTTTTCCATGGTCAATTATATGTGACCTGCTCAAGAGTAAGTTCACCATCAAGTTTAATTATTTCCTAAGTTTCTTAAGTTCTTCTATATGGGGCTATGCATGTACATAATTCTTTGTAATTTAATCCGTGATGTCGCCATGCCCTAAATAAATAGAAATAAAATTGGTTTAAAATATATATCTTTTTCCTCTAAATTTGCTATTTTGTGTGTAAACAGGCATTTTATGCAAAAAATAATAATAAAAAAATCGTAGTACAATTATTTTGTTTTATTAAGATGATTCATCAATTGTACTTATTTATTAAAGACTTGAGTCAATAGACTAAGACTATGCTAATTGACAGTAGTTTATTCATCTCAATACAAACTATACAACTTTAACCTTAAATTTACTTAAATTACTAAACAGTATTGACTGAATATAAATTTATTTTTATATTTTGTGTTAAACACAAACCATATGCGTGCTTTTATATACATAATAATCACCATAGCAGCAAATCGATTCAGTTGCATTGTTGAAACCAAACATTCAAACTCTATACATAAAAAAAGATAATTATCAATAAATAATCATTTTCCGGATTAAATTTATGTGCTACAGAGTTTAAAGCATTGAACTCTTAAAAAACTATTCGTTATTGTATAAGTATTCATTGCTTGTATGAGTTAACCGAAGTTCGTGCGGTTTCCGTATATCGCACATTGTCGTGGAAATTGTTTATGTTGTTGATCGATATCGAATCTTTCTTACCTGCCTTGACTTAAGTATGAGTCCTTCTTTTTTCACGAATATAAAAAAAAATGTTACATTCGTAGTTTTAATAATTGAAAATGGCCACGAATAAAACAGTAATTCAAAGTTGTTTACTCTATGAGCGCCAACTTAGTACAAAAGCTGAATTCGGATTTTATGTCGTTAGTGATCGAACAGCACAGAAGTGGTTCAAAAAATTTTCTTCGTTAGATCTGTTTAACAAATGAACCGCGTTTAGGAAGACCAACCATCATAAACAATGAGGATCTTCGACAGGTTGTGGACGCAAATTTCAGGTCACGTGCCAAGAACTTGCAGGAATGTTCAGTGTGTGTCCTGAAACTATTTGTTTGCATCTTCCTCAGCTAGGAAAGACGTAGTTTGCAGTTAAACAAATGGGTCCCACATGAATTGACAAATGATAACAAATTAAGTTGTCTCACCATTTGTTCAGCAAACCCTTTTCACAACGATAATGAACCATTTCTTAATCGGGTAATAACCTGCGATAAAAAAATGGATAAGTGGTCGTATCATTGGTTGTGGCCTACTGATTCGGTACGATAGGTACATGCCAAGGCTTCCTTGCACCCAAACAAGGTTATGTTGTATGAGTGGTGGACAGCAACTGGAATTATCCGTTACTGCTAACTTGTATTGTGAGCAGCTGTAATAAATACCTACACGCAGCACTCATCCAGAAACAGCCTTTTTGGATCAATCGGAAGAAAGTGACATTCTTGCAGGAAAAAGTCAAGCTTTATACCGCAATAGTGACCCGAGAAAAAAATTTTGAACTCGGCTGGGAAACGCTACTTTACCCGCCTTGATCTCCCGAAATGACTACCCCCTTTTTAACCAACTTCAAAAGAGGATGAGGTTCTCAATTGGACAATATTTTTTTTTATGTTTGTTACGGCATATCTCCGGTATTTATAATCCGTTTTAAAAAAATCTTTTTGCATTCAAAAGAGTAGAGTGTGCTTGTGGTCCCATAGAAATTTTGTTATCCATGAAGATATTTCAGGTAACACCTCAAAAATGAACAGAATAGGCATTTAAGTTAATCGGTTTGATTATTGTTTTGTACAATAATAACCTATTTTTAAGTGTTAGTTTCGTTTGCGGCCAGTACATGTTATAAGGTTTTAAGCCTAATTGTTTTCTCTTTTTCTAAGTCAATCGGCGGTCTAAATGAATTCCAAGGTACTTAACTTCTTGGGCTTGTGGTATTTGTTCTTTATTGAGGGATACTGCTGGGTTTGTTTCTTTACGCAGAGTATAGGTGACGTGCGTTAATTTAGATCATTTACCCTAATGCGCCATCCCAGTAGCCATCTTTGGATTTTGTCCAAATGAAGCTGTAACCATTGTAAAGCGACAACTGGATTTTTATGGGAGACTGCGACAGCTGTATCATTTGGAAATACTGCAACCAATGATTACTCGGCAGTTGGAAGGTTAGCTACGTACAGTAGGTATCCTATTGGCCCAATAACACGACCCAGTGGGACTCCTGCCATTATAGGATATAAATTTGAATGCTCATCCTGATATCGTACTAAAAAGGTTCTGTTGAGAGGTATTATTTGAATATTTCATAAAAACCTTACATAATGATTTAAATATGATACAAATTTTTGAATAATGAACAACTGTAAATATTTTTTATAATAACTTCTTTATATTGAATAAATAAATAAGGAAAGAAAAAAGTATCGAAATGCTATAAAAATTGTCTCTTTTTAACTCCACCATAGATTTCACAAATCGTATTCTAAAAAATATTTCTCGTAGGTAGTCAATTATCTTACAAAGAACAAAAAACCTTTTTGGTGTAGTTTGATAAAATCTGTTTTTTCTCATTGCTTCGAATTTTATTTTATTGAATTTTCTTTTCCCTTATGAAGAACCCAATAAAGTTTGTCAAGTCTGAGATAAAAGGAGTAAAACATCTCCCTGTTCAAAGCGGTTTTCTTGTTATTAATCGTGTATCTATATAAATTCTCTCGTCTACCTTTGAAGTATTTTCTTAGTACGTATGCTTTAATAAAATTAAATCTAGACTTCTACGTGGGAGTTAAAGAGCTACCTACACTTCAACAAATTCTATACAGAAATAATATATTAAACAAAAAAAAAAAACGGTTTTCAAGGCTGAGGTAAGTTATTATTTGCTGATAGGTCTTAGTTTCTTTTTAAGTATACCGCGATATGTATTAGCAGATAAATAAAAGTAAAATTTAATTGATTTGAGACATTTTCAACAACCAAGCTAGAAATTTTCTGTGTGAGTGTAAGAGTTGGAACACAAATAACATTTGATTAAGTTCCGGCTAATTCGCGACTTTTTTGCTGTGACACTCAAAGTTTTCAAAAAATAACTTTTCTTCTGTTTTCTTAGAACTTAAATTGTTTGTCAAATAATGGTTTCTATTGAGATTGGTTAGGAACCTTAAAACTTATCTGCAACTTAATCCACAATTTTCTACCTTCATTACATTTAAAGTTACTTAAATCAACATTTTCTTAAAGATATGGATTAATTTTTTTGTATATAATAATTTTAGAGTCAAATTAGCGTTTTGATCGAACAAACTATGTGTGTCATAAACGAACATATTTTATATAACTCTATAAGCTACCCATCCCATAACAATATTATGCAATGATGTTTAATTATCTACTTTGTTATTATGTACTCATAAGACAAATTTATGGTTTCCTCGTGTGTTAGGTTAATCGCTAAATTTATTGTGATTAATAGTTCGGAGATAATAATTACTATTTTGTTAATCTTATCAGATACTATAATGATTTTAATCAAAATTCACAATTCATCTATAAGAAAATAGCCAAAAAAAAAACCAAAAGTTTACTATATAAAGCCAGTTGAACCCACATTTCTTAAATTCTTTCTTAATCTATCTGAAACTCATCCTAGTGGTAATTCAAGAAGCTCTCTCCTAAAGGAGTTAAGTAGTAGATCGTAGATTAAAGTGGGGTCTGTCGGACCAGGTGACCTTGCTATACTGCGACCTAAAGGATCTTCTGTGTCTATCCTACATCTAATTATGAGCCCATAAGGTTTAGACTTTTTAGAAAGTCTATTGTGTGCTTTGGATGTACGTTTGTAACCTTACAGATAGTATTTTTAGCCGTTTTACACACAGAATCTGCATGTTTCAATGTCCACTTTGCCCATTTTACAGAGATAGTACCTCAGTAGACAGTGTCCTTCTCACAGATTCCTGTAATTACTCTTTGTTCAAGTTTTTGAAGCTCTGAGTAATTTAGAGCAGCGCAGTGAAGGACGTATTAACCATTTTGCTTGCTTGAATTATTTTTTCAGTAAGTGGTAATGAGTACGTTTTCCTAATTACGAACTTCATCTATAATGCGCCTTTTTGAGATGCCACAGAAAGGTTCAGGTCCAATAAAAGGAGTACTTTTTTGCGAGAATATCAGTAATCTCATTTCTGACAATCTCTTTACGCTATGCCCACAAAATTAATGTTTGCAGTTCCAGTCTATTTTGTACTTCAAAGCAACTTGACATAGGTACACTCTTTAATATTAACAGTCAGTGTGAGTTCAAAATCTCGTTTCCAGAGAAATCCTCTTCATATGCAAATGCAGGGGAGAAAGGTCTAGGTCTCACTTGTACACGATCTTATTGCGCCAATGATCCCTACACAAGCGATTCTTTGCGTCTTTTGCAAACTCTTGTATTGCTTTTTGTTACATTGTTTTGTTCCACCGAACCAACGCAGCATAAGTGATTAGGTGAGTAGAAGTGGGATATGCAAAAAGCCTACGGTGGGTCACGTAAGTTTTCTTTCGAGGTATTTTACCGGATTTGAGGGTAAAATGTTGCTCCAGGAGGCTAAATCATTACATTCCTTCTGTTGGTGAATGAAATAAGCGTCGATCTGTTACGATTGGCTGAAAGTCCTTTCTTCGAACACCAAGTAATTATGATGTTTACGGCAATAGCCATTTCAAGATCTCTTATGAGGTAATGCAAGGCATCTATTGTAGATTTGACAGGTTGACTGGCAAATTGTTCCCCGTGAAGTGGTATTTTTTTTAGATATTCACGTCTTATATGTGTGTCAAGTATTTTTTCCGTACTTTTTAGTTAAAAAGACGTAAGCTTTCTAGGTCTATACGACTTTGGCTCTTCCTAGGACGTTTGCTACTTTTAGGAATAAAGCACATTGTAGGGCTTTAAGCTGTTAAAAGCCGATTTTATTTTGTTATTAGTAAATATTTTTCTCTCTAGGCTTTTTAATGATTTTGATGGTCTGTGTATAGACACTGCTCCACAAAAGTGGGCCTCTATTTTGTGTGAGTGAGTTTGCTGTTTGACACTTTTATCATAGTGCTTTGAGATAATTTTTTGGAGGCGTAATGCTGAGGCAAGAATTGTAATCCTCTTACAGAATTGCCTTCACGTTCTGATCTTAGTTTTTCTAAGTTCTATGTCATGTTTTGTTAGAGGTCACATGTAGTCATCCCAGTTGTCTAAGCTTTTAGCTCCTTTGAAAACCCTTTTGGATAGTACTTTAAGTTTTCTGAGTTCCTTGCTCCATCATGGCCTATCTCTGTTAATAATCTTATTCTTGATGGGATAAGCTTCCTCATAACAATTGAATATCGTACGATTTAATCAATAATTGCAGGTTGTTTCAAGTTCTTCTTCGGTTTCAATCCTATAGGTTTGCATTATTAACGTTTGACTGATAAATCCTGAAAAAATCAAAATACAACGAAAACAAAAAAACAGTAAAAACCTGGAAAAAACAAGAAAATATATTACAACCGACAAAAAAAAAATGGAAAATAATAAAAAAAAAAACGAGAAAAAATCCTTCTTTCCGTAACTATAAATAGAGTTAGTTGTATTTTAAGGTTACATACAACTTCTCTGTGTTTCGGGCCAAATTATACTAAACATGTGGTTTTCCTCTCTATTTTTAATATCTTTTAAATTTAATTGTAATAGTATATTTGTATGTAAACAAGAATATAAATAGATGGTCTTGTGGTTTGTACCTTCAAAATTTATTTATAGTCTATATTTCAACGATAATATTACACTCTTAAGCATAATTTTCCTGTAACATAATATCTTCCTTAAAAGATAAACGATGAATAGCTGCATTCATTTAGTTGTTTCCGCGTTATATTATATTAAACGTATGCTTGATTGTTCGTAGAATCTGTCAGTAACATTAACACTAACCATTTACTTAATAATATTTTTTCCTGAATAAAATATTAATAAGTAGTTAAAGCTTATACTTGCATGTAGGTATATTTTGTTGTTTTTACCTATTCAACCTTGATTAATTTATCGTTAAGTATGGAATAAATTGAGCAATTATCTGTAATTTTAAGCCACACACGGTTTGACAGTTTATTTATGTATTCAGAATATCAGTTTTGATAAAGTACCTTGATCTACTTTCAATGCTTGAAAAAATAAAGTATTTGTTAACTTCCCGCTAAAAAAAATTAAATTTTTTTTTAAAATCGGGAAGTTATTGGTTTCACCCCGTTTTTCGAAAATCGAGTTTTCATCGGATTTCAATGTTTTGAGGTCTTAGGAACCTCCCCTGACTATTTTTACGAGGGTGTCTGTATGTCTGTATGTACGTGTGGATGTGTGTGTGTGTGTGGATGTATGTAAACCTCTTATAACTTTTGAACAGCTTGACCGATCGAAATGAAATAAAAAGCATTCCAAAGAGTTCCATCTAACTTAGATTCCCTGTAAGTTTGAACCGATTCGAGCCGGTAGATTTCGAGAAATTTCAAAATAACCGAAAAAACAATTGGTAAAAATGATGTTTTTTAAGCATATCTTTTTGGCTATTGCATCGATCAATTTCATAACCTAATCAGCTATTAAGCTTAAAAAGCCACGTCGAATGCCGTTTTGCAAATTAAAATCGGTTGATTCGTTCGTGAGATATCGTTGTCGAAAAATTTCAAAAAAAGTGTTTTTTTTTTCAATAACTTAGAGATTTTTTAACTAACCGATTTTGCACTCCCAATAACGTTTTTAGGTCTCAAAAAACTGCGTCGAATGCCATCTTGAACATCAAAATCGAATAAGGCGTTAAAAAGTTATGGCCTTTTAAACATTTAAAAAAAAGTCAAAAACGTCAAAATACGTCACGTTACTATAGCTTTGCGGTTAAAACTAGCGGGAAGTTGCAAGGATGGCCTTTAAGGTCAACCTCTTTTCAAATTTTTTTTTTTTAATAATATCTTAGTTATTCCACGTTTGTTTATGCTAGACGCATGTATCCATGAAACAAGATGTCTACAGAGTTAATTTATCTCGTTCAAAAACTGTTTGTTTCTATCTAATTTTAGCTATAAACAAGCGATTGTAAAGTGCTTCCACTTAAAGAATATGTCAATCAGGTAATTTTTTAATTAATTTAAAGTTTCACTGCTGCTTTATGCAACTTGATTGAGATTTAGATATACTCTTTGGGTTAGAATCCACTGACAAATTGTACAAAAACTGTGTTAGTAAAAGACTGTCAATTATTCCCTGTAGCACGCCGATGTTTTTATCGTAGAGCGTAAGCCTTACGCTCTACGATAAGGTGTTCTTAACGTATTGGGTATTCTCTCGTAAACTCTGCGCACTTCCTCTCTGTTCTAGAATAATAACTTATACAAACTTTCTCGTTGCCTTCTTGGAGCAGTGCCCTACAATTTCTTCAGTTCCGTCTCCATCGTGATAGTATATTTTAAATATTTTGAGTTTGTTTTATTCTAAAACTAAAAGTTTTCTTTTTAAAGTAACATTTGTTGAACAATTTTTTAATCCTTTCATTATTTCTGAGAAGAATTAATTAAAAAGTACGAGTCATAAAACTAGGAAGAATTCAAGCATGGACACCAAATGTTACACCATGTAAAAGGGACAACTTAATATAATCGTAGTGCCCTTTTTGATCCTTAATGGTATTGAGACACATTTACGAAAACTCTATTTCGATAAATAAAAATCTTACAATGACTAAAATTCTTCATTCATTCTAAAATAATCCATAAGCGCAACAGTTGGCAATTTCGGTGAATTGTGTGCGATTCTTTGCAGTTCTCAGGAGTCTATGCGAATCAAGTCCTGTCCATTCACGGTTTTTCTTCAGCCACGGACATTGTCTTCGGTCTGGTTATCTGCGACCCTCATTTTTCCTTCCATAATGAGTTTTGGGAGCTCGTATCTCTGGTGCCGAGATATCTCTCTTATTCCATTCTTCAACGAACTTCTTTATTCGCGACTTAATCTATCCAGGATATCCTGAGCGTACATCAAAATATCCACATTTCAAAAGCCTATAGGTGATTCATTGTACCTAATTTCATTGTCCAAGCATCAAGTCCATACAATAAAACTGGATACACATGGTAGTTGACGAATCTGAGTTTCTCTTGCCATCTCTATTCTTGTTCTTATTTCGTGGTCTGGGTCTAAATTGTCCGTTATTCAACAGCGCAAGTATTTGATACTTGTTAATTTTTTTCTCGTAAATGGTTTTGTTTGTTTATACAATCGGGTTTCGGCTTACGCCGTCACCTTAGTCTTCGCAGTGTTTATATTTGGGTCAAGCTCGTCGCCTTCTTTAATTAGTACCTTATATTGCAGAGAAGTTTCCCATTATTTTTTATGCTTCCTTTGCGCGCTCGTACGCTTACTGAAAAATGGATTTTGAGTAGACATTGAATAAAGTGGGCGATATTACACATCCTTGTCTACCTCTGCGGTTAATGGATGTTTCAATGTTTCTTACGGATGCTACTTGGGGTCTATATAGGTGAAACAGAGTTTGTATGTCGTTGTCATCCAATCCCCTTGCATCCAAAATTGTCATTAACTCAGAATGTTCAACGCAATCCAAAGCTTTTGCGTAATCTATAAAGCAAATATATATTTTCTTACGCTAAGCTCTACATTTTTGCAGGAGTAGCGATAAGCTAAAGAGCGCTTATCTAGTACCAAGTCCCGTTCTAAATCCAAATTGTTTCGCATTTTCAGTATATTCGGCGATGTATAATTATCAAATATATTTTTTAAGTTTGGCTCATCAGACTTATTAAACGGAACTGTTCACATTTGTTAGCGTTAGCTTTTTTTGCTATAGATAAGAATATCCATTTTAGCCAGTTCTTCGTAATTTTCTTTGGTAGATTTTGTTGAAGAGCTCTACTAGTAGCTATATTATGTGTATATGGGTCTATAAGTTATAAAATTTCTGAATGTATTCCATCTGGACCTGGTGCATGTCTGCATTGCATTAATATCTTTGAAGGCTTTAACAACTTCGTTCAAGTGTATTTGTATTTAATTCGCTGCAATGTTGCAAATTTAAAAAATGATGGAAAAATCAACCATTTAAAGATTTAAGAGCAGTCCATTTCTTAAAAAACGTTGGTCTATATCTAATGATCTAGACTCATGTAAAATGTGCTCATGTTGAGGTTCAAAATCCAAACTTTTAACTATCTGAACACAAAAACATTGTACCCAATATTCAAATATTTTAGCCATGGAGACTAGACAAGGAGTACGCACTCGACCGGCGAAATTGCCAAAATCTGTCCACGGTATCGTACATATTAGGTTTACTTTTTTCACCACTAGCGTCGCTAGTTTTCCTTTTGTACCAGTATGAATATAGACAATTAAATAATCGTGAATTATTAAATTGGTTTTTATTATTTATATCAGAAAAATCGAACCTTTTTTTTCATTCTGTAAATAAATTAATAATGAAATAATTAAAAATTATTTATTTTATGTCAAACGACGTCCTCATTGGTCGCCATTTTGGTACAAATGGAACACCAGCGCCCTCTTATTTCGGCAGCTCTATTTGCATACATGGAGTTCGTACTCCTTGTCTAGTCTCCATGATTTTAGCATAGAATGTATTTTTTTAAGTGGTCAAAACCATAGTAAACTTGAAAAAAAACATCCATGACATGCACTAACACGAGAGTCATAGAAACAAACAACGGAAAAACTTAAATCTCTAGAAATAAATAAGTCCAAGTCAAGATCAATTATTTCACTGAACAATAGACTCTGTTTTAGTGATTTTGCCCAGAATCTATTACTTATGAATCTTTCTTTAAGAACGATGTTCAAATAGTATATTGTAATACAAGTGTTACAATGACAGAGGTTTCGTAGTACGAGTTCAGTTTGTGAAACGAACCGCGAAGCGGTGAGTTTCGCAAAGAACGAGTACTACAAACCGTCATTGTAATTCGAGTGTTACATACTATTTTTTATAATGAACTTTTAAAAGTATAAAAAATAAATAAAATGAGGGTTTTTCGAAATATTTATTTATGTTGGCAAACTTGACAGTTTTGACACTTGTCAGTTTTAAAGATTTTAAATTAGAATGTTTGTCAAATTTGTATAAAATATTCCGAATTTAGCTATAACGCTAATAATGTAGTTAATAATTTACTACAACATACTTCTTGATTTACTACCTCAACTCTTTCGTTGAAAATCAGTGCAGTGCAACCAATTGTGTAAAACAAAAAGTTACCAAAAACAGTGTTACAATGAATCTATTTCGATACTGTTTTTAGTGTCGAAATAGAAACTTTGTGAACGTGAATTATAAAAATATTATTTCTCAAAATGTAATGGTGCATTAAGTATTTGAAAAATAAAAAACAGTGCTTTAATCCCGGCCTTTCTGATCTTAGTGTTTACATCATAGTAATACATACTGATTATTCTTAGTGCTTATTAAATGTTGTAAATATTTAAAAATTTAAACTGTGTGCTATGATAGAATAGTGGTAGAAAATTCATTGTGTCTTTTATGGAATAGCTATACTACGATCGTGGAACTGTTGTTACATACTCATTTTCAATTCACATGACAAACATTTTCAGTCTCATATCTCATACTTGTAATAGTATATACTATTTTATTAGCTTTTGAATATCTGTGTGTTGTTATGGAAAGCTTTTGTAAAAATAATATTACTATTTTCCTTGTTGGTATTTCAAGTCGCAATAAATCATGAACTGGAGAAGAGATCTACTATTCAAAATTAATAACCCATGAAACAATTTTCGTTCATTATCTAGGATTGTATTATTGAATGTTATTTACGGAAAAAGTAATGAAAATTAGACACACTGTTCTGTAGAGTAATAACCTTTACCAGCAGCTAATTTTAAATCTCAGTTGCATATTAAAAGCTTTATGAATGTCACTAAAATTTACGACTTAAATTAAGAAAACTGTTTTAGTACAAATTCAATCTAAATAGTCGTGTTTTGAGAGAGTACGTTTTAGGCATTAAAAGTTCTATTAAACAGTTCATTGATTTATGTAAATTTTATTATTCGGAATACTCATTAGGAAGTAGATAAATAATAGGTAATTAAACCAGTAAGTAATACAAAATATTTAGGTAGTTCACACGTTACTTACGTGTGTTATGTATTATTATCAGAAGTATTACTGCTTTCTTTGATTTCGTGCCTTAATATATTTAGGTATTTAAAAATAGTTATATTCTGTTAACCATAAAATAATTCGAATCCTACACGAGGTTAGATATTTATTTCCAACCTTATTTACTACTTTCAACAAAAGATAGCATATAAAAGAAGTTGACGTTCTTAAAGAGACACTTTGTAATGTTTTTATGAATATATCCTACAAGAGTTTAATAATCTTGTTCAACAACACATTTAAAAACTTTGTTGCAATATACAGGGTGATTTAGAGTTGAGTGGCAGGAATGTAAATATTTGCAGGGACTGCCGACAAACACTACTGACCTTAAATAGACCACGTATTACTTCAAGTTTATTACTAGAATGTCACCAAACTCTAACTAAGGCAAGCCAGAATAACATCGTCACTCTAATCTGAAACAAGGACCATGGGAACTCTAAAGGCATCCGGATTGCGGACAATTTAGGTAGAAGGATTGCGGACTACAATTATATTATCTCTCGTTCATCTACCAAGCTAACAATTTCCGCTGTCGTGGACCTTATCAAACAGCACTCCCAACAGAAAGTATATACAGTGCTGGTATGAAACAACGAACTCTAGACTGGCCAGAGAGTTATTACCTCAGCCTGGTGAGGAAACAGCAAGAAAATTTAAGCCATTGACCAGACAAAATCTCCTAACAGCTTTTGGAATCTTAACAGGTCACTGTCAATTGCGACATCTCTTTAGGATGCAAATGGCAGAATCAACCCTATGCAGAGGTTGCTAACAAGAAAAGGAATCAGTAGAGCATATAATTTATGACTACTCTGCTTTTTCGAAATCAGAAGATCTGTGTTGGGGGAGTACTGGCTTACACCAGCCAATGTCAGGGAGATCCCTCTCGGGAGTCTCATCACCTATTTCAAATCTTCTGTTTTTATAAATAGTGAAAGTGTTTGACTGTTAAAGTACTTAACGGGCTAGGATTTTCTTTTAATACAGAATGTATTACCTTAGAAGGCTTTTTAGAAATGTCATTGGTTGCTTTAGGTTTAATATTAGCATCCACATCTGCCTATTTAGCTTTACAGGGCGAATTAAACATCTCCAACACACTTCACCACTTTTTAACTCTTTATGAGATTCTACTCTTAATACAGGTTTTCCACGTTCACTAAAACTTTTAAAGCATTCCATAATGTTTTCCTTGCTAGTTGTTATTACGAAATAAAAGTGAAAACAAATTTAAATTTCCTTAAACTCAAGTTTATTTTTCCAGAAATTGTAATTCCCTGCTCGAAGACTGAATGCGGACAACTTGCGCTCGACTGTTTTGCGCTCTTACCTGAAGTTGACCGATTTGCGCTCTGAGATTTCATAATAGCAATGTATACTTCCCTGATATCCTTCGATCGGCCGATTTGCACACTCTCACAAATTATCCTCCATAATGAGATTGTCTCTACATTTTTCAGTTTTTTCTTTCATACAGAAGAAAAAACTAAACTGTGTTTGTTAATTTTCTACTTACGGAAGGTGTATTCATTGTATAAAACACAGGAGGGGGATTATCTTCTAATTACCTGCTCGGGGACGAATTGAGGAAACCAAAAAAAATTCGAAGGGAGGATAACTACTTAATGAAACGTTTCGAAATTTTACTCTATAAAAAAACTTTTTCTTATTTTTGAACCTCGAATTCAAATTTTCAATTTGACCATGCGTAAAACCTGTAGACAACAAATATTTTTTTATGTTTAAAATTTACTGGTACAGATTTACGACATCCTAAGGTAATGTTGTTATAATAAGGATTCCAAATTTGTTCAAATGATGATAAAAACCGAATAAATTAAATTTATGTACAGTTAAATAACAGTTCCAAGAATCCATAAATTCATAAATATATACGTAACTGTATACGTATTCGATACACATTATTGAAATATTAAATTAACCTCATTTTTCCTGTAAAAAATAAATTATACAGTAAAATAAAATTTCTTAAACATAACAAATGACAAAAGTATTAATGTCCGAACGAAACTGATTTTTCAGCCGAAACCGAAACTAATATTTAACATATTTACACATTTCTTTGCATATTCTATTTATACAGACAGTTAAATAGAGTAGAATTGATAAAAAGACGTACTAATAATATTTTTAAATAGATAATTTAATCATTAATAAATAAAATAAGACGAAGCTTCGGCGAGGCCGAAAGTTGAGGCCATTTTTTGCTGAAAGTAGATTCTTTGGCCGAAACCAGATTTTTTGGCCGAAACCGAACTTTCATTACTTTTTTTTCATTATATATTGTAATTAATTTCACTCATTTTAGTTTTTTTATTTTTGTGATCTTTGCTTGGATTTTGTTTTTTTACTTTATGCTTTAGTTCCTCCTTTGCTATCAATTTTTTGGCCATTCGTAACAATTTTTCTATTTTTCAATTCTTCTTGTTTTTTATCGTTTTACGCATTTTTCGTTTTTTTTCCCCTAAATTTTATTTTTATTTTTTTATTTTTCGTTGTTTTCCAATTCTATATTTTTTTCCAGTTTTGCTAGTTTATCCTGCTTTTTTAATATTTTGTTTTTTATTTTCTGGTTATCATTTTTTTTTCCTAAATTCCGGACGAAGACAACTTTAAATTAACTTTTTTATCTCGTACTAGCTGACCCGGCGGACTTCGTATAGCATAAAACTGAGGTCTTTTTGGTTTTTTCAAATTTTTACGATTTTATTTTGTTTTCAATTATTTTTTTTTATTTTATCGTTTTTATCATATTTTCTCGTAAGTTATCAGGTGTATACTATTTTTTTATTATATTTTGTAATTTATCGATTAAATATATTAGGTAGCATATTATTTAATTTAGCAAGAATTTGTTAAAATATGTGGGATATAAACTGCGCCACCTTCCGGTGGCGTCATAAACCTTAAGTAAGAATTGCTCGTTTATATATATGTGATAATAACTGCTCTACCTTACGGTGGCCTACTCAGGGTTGGAACTTTACTACTGAACCGCTAGATGGCGTTGAATTTTTCGACAAAAATATTTTTTTTAATAAAAATTATCCTATGTTACTTCTAATACCTTCAAGAATATGTGTACAAAGTTTCATGATGATCGGTTGAGTAGTATTCGCGTGAAAGCGTAACAAACAACCTTACATTCAGATTTATAATATTAGTAGGGATAGTAGGGATTATTATTGTGTTTTTTCGGTATTTAATTTTTTCTTAATTTTTGCCCATTTTTTACAATTTGTGCGATTTTTCTATATATTTTGTTATTTCCTATTTTTTCGGTTTAATCTTATTTTATCGCTTGTTTCTTGCCCATTTTCAATTGTTTATGTTTTTTGTTTGTTTTTATCAAATTAATGTTCAATAATTTGTGTGTTTTATTTTTGTTATTTTCGACTGTTTTTCATTTTTCTTTATGTTTCTGGTGATTTTATTATTTTGTATATTTTTCTGGATTTGTAGTCTTTTCAATTTTCCACATTTTCGTGATATTTTCCTAATTATTCTTTTTTTCTTTCCTTTTAAGTTTTTTTATTATATTATAGTTGCTCGTTTCTAACCAGTTTTCTACCCATTTAAACCATTTTTCTTTTTCTTTTCTTGTAGTTATTTCTTTTATTGTTTTTTCTATTGTTCTCTATATTATATTTTCTTTTTAATTTTTTCTTTGCTTGTTGTTTATTTTTTCCAATCTCAGCGTTTATTTTTTAATAGGTTTTCATCTTTCCTGATTTTTAGATTTTTTTTTGATTTTTTAATTTTTTTTAAATGGTTTTGTTTTTTGTTTTTCCGAATGTTTCCAAGTTTCTTATTTTTTTGTATAGTTTTTATTTTATTCAGGACGAAGGCAAATCCAAATAATCTGTCTAATCGTATTGTAACGGGATAACCGTAAAGGAAGGGACCTTAATTTGAAAGATTGTTGTTGACAGTTGATTTTTAGAAGTTTGTAAAAAAATCAACTGACAATAAATAATGTTTCTAGAAAATTCTAGAAACTTCTAAACACACTAACTAGATTAAATAATGTTGTATATAAGGGGATGCACGGGCAGTTAACGTCAGTTCGAGTCAAGTGTTCACAAGAGTTCATTGTATTGTCAAGTAGTTAGACGTTATCCAGCAGAGTTCAGTGTATCTTAACAATTTTGTAAATAAATTGTGTAAAAAGCCCCCATAAGTGTTTCAAATTGGTGTCAGGTGTGGGGTGAAGATACAAGAATGCCTGGAAAAAAGATACATGAACTATTGGTGGCTGAGCTCAGAAAAGAGCTCGAAGAATTGGAGTTGGAAACTACTGGAAGCAAATCCGTATTGTTGAGAAGGCTCCGTGAATACTACGTAAATAATAATTTGGACCCTGACGCTGTGGAGTTCGAAGACCCAGTTCAAAAAGCAAATTCTGAACTAACTCAACAACTTTCCCGGTTGCAAGAAGAACAAACTCAACAACTTTCCCGGCTGCAAGAAGAACAAGCTCAACAACTTTCCCGGCTGCAAGAGGAGCTATCAGGACGAATGACGAGCCAGCAAGAGGAGCTATCCAGTCAGATAAGAAGCCAGCGCGAAGAGGTGTCCCAGCTATCAGGACGAATGACGAGCCAGCAAGAGGAGCTATCCAGTCAGATAAGAAGCCAGCGCGAAGAGGTGTCCCAGCTATCAGGACGAATGACGAGCCAGCAAGAGGAGCTATCCAGTCAGATAAGAAGCCAACGCGAAGAGGTGTCCCAGCTATCACAACGGATGTCCACCCTACCAGAAGAGTTATTCAGTTCCTTCTCCCAGCAAATATCGCATTTGCGCTCCGAAATATGCAACTTGCGAGACGAGCAAAATCAGCAAGTAGCCAACTTGAATCAGCAAGTAGACAACTTGAATCAGCAAGTGGACAACATGAATCAGCAAGTGACCAACATACAAGACCAGCAAAATCAGCAAGTTGCCAACTTGCGAGACGAGATTAACCAGCAAATTCAGTCCGAAATAAGGAAGCTTCAACAAGAACAGGAAGCTTGTTGTCGAAACCAGCCCATCCACCACGGCGACGGAGATGCAGAAAGGATGGAGACCGGCCACGTAGACGTCGAACGACGAGGAAACGGAGAGGCGGCCCAGGTACGGATGACGATAAAACCCCCGACCTTCGACGGGATGAATTCCTGGTCAAATTACCTGAAACAATTTGACGCAGTGGCCAGAGCAAATGGATGGTCACCCCTAGAGAAGGCATTGTTCCTAACCATGGCTCTGCGAGGCGAAGCTTTAGACGTCCTGCATGTATTGACACCGGATGAGGTTGACAATTTTGAGCTATTGGTAAATCGTCTAGAGATGCGTTATGGTCAAAGTCATCTACAACCAGTATACCGAGTGCAGTTGAAAAGTCGGAAGCAGAAAAATGGAGAAACTATCCAGGAGTTCAAGGCAGAAGTGGAAAAAATGGTACGGTTTGCGTATCCAAATGCAGCAGAAGATTTTCTGGAGTGCCTGGCGATCCAAACCTTTACCGATGGTCTTCCAGACGCCGAGTTGCAACGGGCTGTACGGTTGGCGAGACCGAGATCTCTTGTAAACGCCTTGACCATTGCCCTGGAGTTCGATGCGGCGACGGAGGCCTCACATGGAGCTGCTCGACTGATGGAAGACACTGGTAACTTCGACCGTGCCGTTTATGCCGTCAGCAACGTCGAAGCGGTAGTGGAGAGGTTAAAGAAGTTTTCTTCAAAAGGAAGGCGCCCAGTGAGGTGCTGGAATTGCGGAGAACTAGGCCACATAAGAAATACTTGCCCCCATTGTACCCGTATGGAGCAGAACGAGGAAAAACTTGCCTTAGTTAAGGTTGTGCCAGAAGACGAGAGCTCTATGCTGGAGGAGCAACAAGAAAACGATTCCGTTCTGAGAAAGATTAGGGAGTGGAAGAGAATGGACCGTCGTCCGTTGTGGAGAGAGATATCCTCATCCTCTCCTGCTTTAAAAGCATACTGGTCCCAATGGAACTCTTTAATTTTGGACGGAGGGCTCGTTAAAAGACTTGTAGAAAATTCCGAGGGCACAGAAACAAGGAAACAAATAGTGGTCCCAAGAAATGCTGTACCGCAAATTTTAAAACAGATGCATAATAATAGTTCTGGAGGACATCTGGGTATCACGAAAACGCTGCAAAAGATCCGAGATAAATTTTACTGGGTAAATTGCACTAATGATGTTAAAGATTGGTGTCGTAAATGCACTACATGTGCTGCCAGTAACGGTCCGCACCGAAAACCGAAGGCGGAAATGCAGCAATACCTGGTTGGAAGTCCTTTTGAAAGAATCGCCGTAGATGTATTGGGGCCACTTCCACAGACCGATGTAGGAAACAAGTACATCTTTGTTGTAATGGACTACTTCACTAAATGGGTTGAAGCATATGCAGTTCCCAATCAGGAAGCTACCACTTTAGCAGATATATTGGTTGAAGAATTTGTAAGCCGATTTGGGGTACCACTAGAATTACATTCAGACCAAGGAAGAAATTTTGAGAGCAAGCTGTTTCAAGAAGTTTGCCAAAGATTAGGCATCCACAAAACGAGAACCACAGCGATGCACCCTCAGTCTGATAGAATGGTGGAACGAATGAACCGGACTATAACCAACTATCTGTCAAAAGTCGTGTCAGATTGTCAGAGGGATTGGGATCGACATATTCCACTATTTCTAATGGCAATTCGATCGGCCATCAACGAATCAACTGGCCAAACGCCTGAAAAGGTCCTGTTCGGTAGAGAAATGAGGCTACCATGTGACTTGGTGTTTGGTTGTAAACCTGATGAAGAAATGGCACGTGAACAATATGTCGCCGACCTTCAGAATCGAATGGAGAATATACACAACCTGGTGCGTGGAAAACTACAATTATCTAGTGATCGGATGAAGAGGTACTATGACACACGGACAATGGAAAAGAGTTACCAAGTTGGAGATTTAGTCTGGCTCTATAACCCCCGACGGCGTCGAGGTATTTGTCCCAAATTACAAAAGAACTGGGAAGGTCCTTACACCATCAAGAAGAAGATAAACGATGTCATTTATCGGATCGTGAAAATTCCCAGAGGGAAACCCGTCGTGGTCCATCATGATCGTTTGGCGCCTTACCAGGGAAACCACAGTGGAGATGCGCAGCAACTCCAAGAAGATGGTTTGGCTGGCTCAGGGAGTGTGCGGGATTCCGATGTAGGAAATAACATTCCAGGAGGAATGAATCTAAGGAGGGGGCAGTGTAACGGGATAACCGTAAAGGAAGGGACCTTAATTTGAAAGATTGTTGTTGACAGTTGATTTTTAGAAGTTTGTAAAAAAATCAACTGACCATTTTAAATAATGTTTCTAGAAAATTCTAGAAACTTCTAAACACACTAACTAGATTAAATAATGTTGTATATAAGGGGATGCACGGGCAGTTAACGTCAGTTCGAGTCAAGTGTTCACAAGAGTTCATTGTATTGTCAAGTAGTTAGACGTTATCCAGCAGAGTTCAGTGTATCTTAACAATTTTGTAAATAAATTGTGTAAAAAGCCCCCATAAGTGTTTCAGTATTATTTATTAATCGAAATACACCGCCATCTGCAAAGTGTCTACGAAACCTAGATGTCAAATGATGGAAAAGATTTATATCGATAAATTAACTTATACTTTCATCTCTCAGGAACTCATAGGGCTAAATAATAAATACACACTGTATTGAAAAATTAAACTGCCATTTTTAGTAATTTCCGTTCATTATTATTTATGTTTCTTACCGTTTAAAACTTCCCTGAACTTCCACAAATAATTCAAAACCAAAATTAGTCAAATCTGTCCAGAAGTTCTCGACTTTTAGAGAGACAAACGAACAACAATCCATTTTTATTTATATGGAATGAAGATTATTCTATATCATGTTGTTGGTAGTGAATTTTCTTCTTTACTCAATTTTCTTATGTCATTTAAATTTACTTTTTATTTAGTCTTATTAATGACAAAAATCACAAAAACTGTTGTCAAATAATCTTATCAAAATTCCCAATCGTCAAAAATAACATTACTTACTGCCAGAAGCCAGCAACCTTGAATCAACAATTTATTAGTACATGTCGTTAACGTTTTATTATAATTAGCATATTTCATGAGTCAGCAATTATGTAAAATGAACAAGCAATTCAATATTAACTAAATTCTCAACTGTATAAAATATTACTACTACAAGTTGATTTAGGTACCTACACAACTTAATCTTGGTGGGTACCTATTATAATTTAAAAACATCTATTTATCCAAGGATGTCCACTCATATAAAGAGATCTATTATATAATCAATTCTACCACATGCCATGCAAATTATTGTTGAACTGTTAACATTAATATGAAATTCTTATGAGTCACTCTCAACACGAGGAACGTCTGAAGTGAGAATTTTTGATTAGGAAGATACGTTTAAGTTTCATTTTGAATGCTTCATGGGTAGAGATCACAGTCTTTGGAAGTTATTTCCAGCTGTGGGTTGACATTGTTGCAACTGGTGTAAATCTAGGATTGGGCGATTAACGCTCTGGTGATGCTCCTCAATCGACGATGACAAAGGAAAATGCACATACATATACCTTCATCTGGGTTTCTGTTGTAAAGGAAAGGTGAAATAAACCGGTGTTATAGAATAATCTACACATTATTGGAACTGTGAAACAAGCAAATTTAGTGGTTTCAGTGCGGTATATTTCATATAGTAGTACTACTATTGTCTACACTTATTGTTGATATTGGAAGATGGTTTCAGATTCATCTTATATCTTATACAGTTCGTTTTTATCCCTATGTTGAAAGAGAAAATAGATCCTATTGCTTTTAATTAAAAATCTCATTATAAACCTCCTACAACAATGGCTAAAGTATACATGCGGAAAAATTGTGAGAAGAAAAGTTAATTAAGTTAAAATCTGTTTTAATGCTACTCGTATATTTTGCTTTTACCTTGACCGATTCTTAGTTCAGTATGTTGCTACAAATATCTCAGATTTTTGAGCGACATGGAACATTAGAGGTAAGTATATATGATTTATAAGCCTTTATGTCTATAAAGCGTAAGTATTCAAGGATATGTATTTATAGAAAATTGTAAGACGAACATTAAGATGCTATTTTTACGATTTTACTGATACTAGTTAATCTAGCGAGGTTTGTGATGTTTTTTTCGACTTTTTGATTATTTGCTGTTTTTTCGAATTTATCATATATTTTTCCTGTCTTTTTTTTGTTTTTTTTTTTTATATTTTTACCTCTTTTTTTCTAATTTTTGCTATCTTTTTCATTTCTGTTTTTATAGTGTTTTTTCAACTTTATCTAATTTACTCGTTTGTTTCGAGTTGTTTTGCCCTTTTTTTAATTTTATATTATTTTTGTTTTTTTTTTGATCTTTCGTTTTTTTTGCGATTCATTCTCTTTTTTCTTTCATTTATTCTATTATAAATTTCAATTTTTTTCTGATTTTCGATTTTGTCTTAGTTTTTTTTTTCTTTCTATTTGTTCCGATTCTTATTTTTTTTTATTAATTTATCGTTTTTTTATGGATTTTTAATTCTAGCTTTTCATCTTTTTCTGGCTCCTCGGTTTTTCTCTTTTTTTAACGTGTCCAATTTTTTCATGATTTTTTCATTTTTTTAAACCGATTTTGTCTGTTTTTATGTTTCTTCTCGTTAATTTAATAGTATTACATTTGAAAAACTTTTTTTGGTTAAAGAGTCTTTGAAATCTCCCCTTACCTTGGAACAGCAGGCGGTCCATAGATTCGACCCTTTTCTCAATCCTCACAGCATCTGGTTTTATGCAATCATTATTTTACAATCTATTGTTCAAAATTTAAGAAATATATATGATTATTTTTTTATAAATAAATATAAATAAATACAAGAAACGTAAAGATAAGTTTTTTCTGATTTCAAAATTTTGAAGTTTACAGATAAGGTACCAAAATATTTTACATTACATTAAGAAAAGAACAACTCTCAATATAACATAAAATACCTCTGGCGCCTGTAAACTTTAAAATTTTGCGTAAGTATTATATATGGTTGAAATCAGAAAAAAAATTAATCATTATTATTATTTTTGAACTTTAAACACTAGATTGTAAAATCATGAGTGCATACAAACATATGCTGTGAAGGTAAAGAAAAGGGTCGGATGTATGGACCGCCGGCTGTTCCCAGGTAAGGGGTGACTTCAAAGATTCTCTAATCCTTTTTTTATTTATTATTTTTTTAAATATTTCTGAATTTTTTATTTTTCTCGGTTGCTTTTCGTTGTATTATATTTTGTCGCTTTTATAGAGGTACTTCCATCTAATACAAGCACAAAGAATCCAAGTATTTTCCTAGCAGGTATTAATGAGCCACAATGTTCGCACACAACTTCCATTGGACCAATGGAAACGACAGGGTGTGAGTATTGGCACAGAAACGCAAGCATTTTTTCTTGAGCGTAGAATCTAATCTCATTCTTGATTAGAGCGATAAACTCGATGATTTCTCATTTTTGACTGAGCCGGGAGATAACCACGATAATTTCTCATTGCTAACTGGTTCGGGCGATAAGCTCGATGATTTCTCATTGTGGGCTGAGCAATTTCTTAATCTTCTTCAATGGGTTGATAGCTAATGTTCCGAAGCCTAATTGTATTACACAGAATACTTCCGAGTGCGTCATTGTTTTAGGAATAATAATATTCTACACTCAACAAACAATTCCACCAATAACTTTTTTATTTATAATGTTTTAATTTGGAAGTATGTGTGTGATGCTAAGGCTATTTAAACGTAGGCATTATCATCAGCCATTTTCTGTCCAATGTCAACCACAAAACCAGAGATAATAGAACAGATGAGCATGGGCGTAGCCACGGTGGGGCAGGGTGGGGAGCTTGCCCCACACTGGTTCTGACCTGTAAGGTACCTAATGAAACATAAAAAACTTAATTACCTAGGTCCTAACTATAATACTTAATACACACAAAAAAATTCGATCAGAAAAAAAAACGCGCGATTGACAGCACGTGCGCTGCTGACGTTCATGCATACACAAACGCATTCCTTTTGTTTTTCGTTTGTGTACGTAAGAGAGTGGTTGATTTGAGAGGGAGCTTTGCAACGCTTCAGTGTCACAAGATCTCAAACATGTCCCCAAAAAATTTTATACAGAATATGCCTGTGGATGTGCATGAAAAAATCATACAAATTTGTTGCATCTGTAATAGATACAGTTTTTTGTGGTACCCTGGATCTGCCATTAAGAAGTAAAGACCTTCAAGAAGGTCTGTTTGAAGACATTATCAAACTTAAGATTGAGTCTGGCGATAAAACATTAAAGGAGCATTTAGGATCATGTGCAAAGAATGCGACGTATATGGCGTCTCAGATTTAAAATGAAATATTAAATATTTCTGGAGATGTTATCAGAGATGATTTCACAGACGGTGTGAAAAAAGCACATGCATATAATATTTTGACAGATGAGAGTGGCGACATAGCAGGCAAGGAGCAACTGGCAATCGGCGTCAAATTTTTTGACGAAGAAAAGATGTTGTTTCGTGAAGAACTTTTAGGCTTCATCGAACTAATTGCCATGGACGCCACATCTATTGACTCTGCCATAGATAACTTCATAACGAACGTGGGCCTGGATCCAGAAAAGTGTGTGGAACAAGGCTATGACGAGTACTCCACAATGTCGGGGAAAGATGGTGGCGTTCAAAAGTTACTAAGAGAAAAATAAAAAAGTCCTCTTTTTCCACTGCGCTAGCCACAAATTAAATTTCGTCGTTCATGATTTAAAGCAAATCTCCGCTGTACGTAAAACACTTGGCTCAATAAAGGAAATCATAAAATTCTTTCGAGAATCAGCTCAATGTCGTAGCACCTGCCAACATACCGATGCTGTGCGAAACGCGCTGATCGCAAAAATGTAAGTGCATTGCTATTTTGCTATAAATCGGCTTTTCAGCTATACTGCGCTGCTATAAATTCAGAATTTATTGTCTCTGTTTGCCTTATTGCGAAATATTCCGCATTGCTTTAAACTATCGTAAATGTGTTAGAGTTAAAAAATCATTGACTTGCTCCAGTGTGCAAATCTTCCGGCAGAGATTTCTACTCAGTTTTGGAAACGATCGTTGATTATTATTTCCCACTTAGAATCGCTAATTATGTCATTGGAAGAGCGTTTCTCGGAGAACAACTTACCGGCATATTTTGCAAATGACAATCGAAGAATTAAAAAAAACAGAGGCCTTTTGCGAGTTTTATAACTTAAGTAGTAGTTTCCACAGCGAGGCTGAACTGTGGTACCGCTTGTGGGAAGAAAAAAATATGGCATTGAATGTTCTGAAAGACATGGAAGTGGTATAACTGATAAACGATTCAGAAATGTTTTATCCGAGCATAATAAAATGCGCTTGCTATTTTACTGTCAAACCGTGTATTATAGAGAGGTCTTTTAGTGTGCTACGGCGTGTCAAGACGTGGCTTCACTCTACCATGAGTGAAAATCGTCTCAGCGGTCTCTGTATGCTGAGTGTTCACAGGATGAGAATCATTGAAGCGAAAAATAATTTGGAAGTGCTACTAAGGTAGTTCTGTCAAAACCCACGCCGGCTTTTCTTAAAGTACCTACCTAATATTATGAATCTAACATACCTAAATAAATAAACAACCTAATAATACCTATTTGTAATAATTGTTTACTTACTGTACCTGAAAGTACTACCTATCTATAGATATAAACCTCTTAATTGACTGATTAAAAAATTGGCAACACAGAGAGCCCAACGGGAGATTTCGTGGTGTAGGTAGGTGAGCAATCAGAAAGTGTTGTGGATAATTTAAAAGGAGACAGATACAGGGTGCTGTAGGTTGTGGGTATAACCATTTTGTATAAAAAAATTAACCTGGGTAATAACGCGGGTATATTTGCAAGTTACATATTATTGTTAAAAGTTTAGTGTCCTTATTTTATTAATTTTGAATGTTCTTAGTGGATTTGAGGACAGGCAAAGGAATAAACAATTTTTTTTTTTTATTATTATTATTGATATATAAGCATCTATGTACCATATTTTAGCCTTGAAAAAGACAAAAATAAAAGTCGAAACGTTGGCAATTTAATAAAAGCTTTCATTATTCCTTTGCCTGTCCTCAAATCCACTAAGAACATTCAAAGTTACATATTATTTTAGACTGTTGCCCCACCCTGAGCCCATGGCTGGCTACGCCCATGCAGATGAGTTGATGCCTAATATAAAGTTGGCAACAAGTTCCAACATCAGCGCGCCATGTTTAAAACATTTCACTACACATTTACACTCTTTTTGTACTTAAACTACTTTAAATTTATATAAAATTAAAACTACTAGCACTTACCCTGTCACTATACCGCCATAACAGCTTTTCCGATTTTTGCGCTTTCAGCAGATCCTATTTTGCTGGTTTAGTTTCCATTTTCATCACTACAGAAACTACAGAATACGATTGCGCGTCTCTTAAATTTGTTTATGTTCTAAGACGTGAAGTTAGTGCCATTGGATAGAAAATGGCTGATGAAAATACTATATCTATAGTGCCTTAGTGATGCAAATGGTAATCTTAACATTCGATTTGACATTTGCTATCATTTGATCTGCTTTTTACTTGTATAATATTTCTTTTAGTGCGTTTGGAAAAAGACGATGAGGGTATATTTTTACGATGCGCGCGCACACCGACACTACGTCAATAAATTAGTTAGTCAACATTTTAGTTTTTTTTTGTGTTTGTAATACTAATATTTTGAATTAGATTTCTACTTGTTTTATTAATTTGGCTCATTCTGTATTATTTAAATAAATATTTTAATATTTACTTGATATTTATTATTGAACTATTTTTTTTAAAACCGGCCAGAAATTAGTACTTTCGGGTTTATTTTTAGGTCAGAAATTCTCATTTTGTCGGACAAAGCCAGAAAATAAAAATGAGTCCGGTAAAAGCTTTTACCGAACTATCACAATAATTTTCTGGCCCGGTCCGACAAAATGAGATTTTCTGACCCAAAAATAAACTGGAAATTACTAAATTCTGGCCGGTTTAAAAAAAAATATTGTACGTAATACGTCCCAAAAGTGCTTTTAATGGACTCGCCTGCGGCTCGCCCTGCAATTGCCCACTCGTCCAGTAAAAGACCACTTTCGGGACCTGTTACGTAAACTACTATTTAATGAAGTTTCTATTCTAAATGACAGCTTCGTGGTGAATAGATACAACAACAGTAAAAAGTCATAAATATGAATGATAGAGTAGTGAGCTTAATAAAAATAGGTTTTAGTATAATTTCTGCATAAAATGCATATTTTTAATTATGTTGAAATAATTTTTAATAATAATGTATGGTGGTGATTGATATTTATTAATTTAACACTATTTTACAGTGATTTTAAGTTTTAAAATATGTTGTTGTATATTACTTTGAGGACGTTTGTAGAATTTGAGATTAACTAACGACATGTTATCTTGTTACCCCAAAGAAGTATAATTTCTTACGTGCGTACATAAGTTTAAACACACACTTTTTTTTTCGATATCTGAATAGTAGTTCTCTTATTCGGATCTGAGGCAAACCAGAGGTCATTAAAATCAGTACTTGAGTTCAGTAGTCCTAAGTGGTGTACATATCTAACCCGACTTTCTTTTATATATAGTGCCCAAACTTAAAACTCAGGTTTCTACTTTATTTTTTATAAATTTAAATTATTTTTGTTTCAATTAACCTACATTTTTGTTACCGTCCAAGATAAAACTGAAAATTACACAAATTATTTCGTAAAGTTTTTTTTTTAATATTTTTAAAAATATAGTTATTTACTATTTCGTGTAGCATATCTTAAGTATGTTTTAATTTACCAAACCTCTCATTATTTGTTACAAACAAACAATTATTTATAAAACGGAACTACTTATCAACTGTAATTTAGCTCGTCACATATTATTCTTTCTTTTATTAAAGTATACGTACACAATTTAATGAAATATTACATCACACATCAGAGTTGGTTTCAAAAGTTTGTTTAGGAACTGTTTTACATTTCAGTTATGTAAATTTATATCAGAATATTATCTATTATAAAAACAAGGTTAGGAGAAAAATTTAATAAGAAACAAGTGATTTGACCGAAACTTGAAATTCGCATAATCCTAATACCGGTATAGTATAACTAAAACTATTTTACTACAGTCGGTGCAAAACAAAATTTGATTCACGTCATCATAATTTTACGTCGACACGTATAGACAGTGTTGCCGGACTTTTATAAGTTTAATCAATTCGAATAAAACTATCCAAAACAACTTATTTGAAGTGACACCAAACAAAGTACCTACATAATTGTAATATTTATTTTTCCTTTTGGTTATATGGGTTTAATAAAATAAAGAGTATAATAATATCTGATTTTATTCGCTATAATTAGATTCATCACTACTAGTTTCAGTTTCTTCATTGGGATTTATAATTATAGGTGCAATTTCTAGTGTATCCAACAATCTCTCTCTATCAAACCATTAAAAAATTTCCTCTTCAGCATAATGGATAGTGTTTTTCCAAATTTCTGGTGCAATCATTTCAAGAACTTTACACCACATATTTAAACAGTCTGTTTCAGTGGTTCCGTCTCTGCCAATGTGTATGTTATAATATTGTTTTGATGTACCCCATATCAGTTCTATGGGATTGAAAATACAATGATATAAACGTAGCACTTTGTGTCCATATTGCTCGGCTAAATGGTCAGCCATATATATGACTGGTGGTTTATTTCTAAAAATGAAATGATTATCTCAAGGAAATTTTCAAAGTTAAGCTTAAAATTTAAAGTATTGCTTTCATTTCTTACCTATTAACAATGTTCAGAAGTTCAACTTTTAGCATATTTTCTGTGAAATCAAGGTTTTGACTAGTCAACCATTCTTTAATTTGTGGTTTGTTCCAAGTTGTATTAGGTGTTTTATGGAGTAAAACACTGTGATATGGAGCATTGTCCATAACAATTATGCTTTAATGCGTGTGCAGCGATTCCAGTGGCCAGAAGAAGCCATCGGTACCTTTCAAACAGCGATTTTGATGGTGTCAAATGAAGACTGAAATAACTTATTTACCAATTGGTTTAAGCGTATGCAAAAGTGTATCGATCTTGGTAGGACATATAATTTGAAAAGGAATAAAGTACTTACTTACTTAATCCATAACCTCTGTTACCCATACAGATGTCGAGGTGGTGGCTGTTTATGTTGGTTTTCTATATATTTTCTTCCATTGTTTAATACGGTCTGCAGCCAAAACCTTTGCGTCTCTTATGTTTACCGCCTCCACTACAGTATTTTTCCATGTCTTTCTTGGCCTCCATCTGTATCTCTTTACGGTACACACATTTCCCATACTTTTTTGCTGTGTTGACTGTGAGACCGTATTCATCGATCACAGACTTTTATTTATTTAAGATGCGTTGTAAATGGGCTTTAGCTTTAGTCTCAGCAAAAAGCACAAGATCATCAGCATACATTATCTCTTTAATCTTCACTGTTTACAGATGTCTTATTCCCACTACAGCTGCACGAATGCTTCCTCCAACTTTTCTTGCCAATTTATATTGTAAATAGTATTGGGCTCAAGATGCTTTGAAAAGCAATAAAGTACTTTAAGTATATATACTTTTTGTCTATTTTATGGCTATATACAAAACTAGATAAGATTTGATAAAAATCCAAATATTTCGAAATGTCAATAAAAAATCGAACGGAAACACAAACTTGCTTATGAAATAGTAAACTTAAATAAATTCTTTACGATAATATTGTAAATGTAATACGGGTATAACCATTTAAGAAATCATTATTGTTCTTGATTATTATGAAATCCTTAGAGAGCATAAGCTAGGTATGAAGAAATACATAAAAAGTGTTCTATACAATCTTTTGTAAAAAACAAAATAGTAGTTATCTAAGAAATTAAGCTAAACTGAGTTAAACACTGAATATATAATTTATCTATATCTAAATCTATTATTTTTAAGTTTTTTTACTATTTTTTCCCGGAACTTTGTCAAAAAACCAGACCTGTACAAATTTTAAAATATAGTCCACATTGCTTATTAAATTGTTGTAGCTGAGAGATCAAATAAATTGACTTAACAAAAGTGTATCGTCAAGAATTATACTGAGAACTTATGCCAGTTTATCTTATATAATAAATGGGACCACCAATTGCGTTCGTATTTCATTCAATAAATGCTTGCTTATTTTCAAATGCAAATTTGTCATTAATGAATCTTTAGGAGAGCATTCTTCAAAGAGTTCATTTTTGAAAATAAAAAATTACGAGTATGTTAACAGCAGTATCTTTACAGAAGATCTCACCTTGTTATCTTTGAGAAAATTGTTTGATGATTATTATTTAGTCAAAACAAAATTAATAGTATAAATAAAACATTATAACCATCAAACTTAATTAAATATTACAAACAGCGTACCTCATAATCACGATATTTACCATATAAGAACAAGTTCATTAGTGGCAAACGATCAGGTTGCTCACATTTCAAACTTTTCTTCTTTTTCTATAAGCGCTTTAAATGGATTGTGTGGTAATGTCGACAGTATGAAAACAAGAATATTAAATATCTTACACACTAATCACACTATACTTAAACGGTATTCCCACATATTTATGTTGTAGAGATAGATAATTGATTTTTAATTTATGTATGTGTAAGTAACGTCTTTTAATATTTTTATTTTTATACTGATTATGCAGAAACCGTATTAAATACAAATAGAGAAATATTTGGTATTAGGAAATCAACTATAAATGTCGCAATCAATAACTGATAAGATAAAAGTTAATTGAAGTACAGGGTAAATTTGTATCTAAATTGTAGATTATAAGTGAAGTCGATTGGCCCAGGTGTCTAGACTTTTAAGAAAGTCTATTATCTGCTTAGAATGTACATTTGTAACCTAATCAGACTCTAAGAAGACTTGTCCGAGATATTTAAGTCGTTGGCGAACAATTACCGATAATGTGTTCAGCCGTTTCATGTGCATACTCACAGAATCTGCTTGTCTTGTTCACTTTGCTATTTTACAGAGTTGGTACCTCATTTGACAGTTTCTTGTGAGAATTCCTGCAATTATTTTAAGTTCAGGTTTCTAAAGCTCTTAAGAGTGAAGTCCGCATAAACCTATTTGCTTGTGTTTGGCCTTGAGTGCTTTTCCAGTAGGCTGTACTGGGTTCCTTTACCCAATTGCGAGCTTCATGACTTTTTGAAATGCCATAGAATGATTTACGTGTGATTAAAGGAGTACTAGCTCCTTCTTTTGTAAGAATATTAGTAATCTCGTTTTTAACAAACACTTTATGTGCTAGTACCAACAGCAAACTTACTTTGGGATTAGTCAGGTGCTTACGAGACTGTTTGCAGTACCACTCAGTACCAGGCTGTTTTGGACTCGAACATGGTAGATTGTCCAGCCTTTAAAGTAGCTTAGCTATCAGAGACAATAAATTTTCTGGCCAAATTAAGTCGTTTTATAATTCACCCTTGATCACAGAAATGCTTCACTTGGAAGGTTGTAGAAGTGTTTCACAGGGCTATTGAGAGCCTAATGTTACGACCTGTAACCCCTATACCTACTCATTTTGGTGTTTTAGATCCATACTAAGTGAGGGCTTCTTTTGTAAGTTAAGCTTTTTCGTTTTGTGTTAACTCACTCTATTAATATCAGCATTTAGGGGGAGTTCGAAATCTTGTCTTCGAGACATAATGTCTGTAGGGATCTTCTTCGATTGGATTGGGGTAAGGTCTAGAATTACCTCTAAGGCCGCACTAGGACACGATCTCACTGCGCCAGTGACCCCTATACAAGGGTGTATTTGCACCTTTTGCAACTTTTATAGCCATTTGTTGCGTTGTTCTGTTTCACCAATAGGTAATTAGGAGCTAGATATGATCATTAGGGTATTTTGTGTTAAAGATCCCATGTTTTCCAAAAAGCATACGGCAAGTCCAAACAGTTCTTGTAGCTTTGAAGGTTGAAGTCAGAAAAATATATAAAATAATAAATGGAAGAGGACATGTTCTAGAAATAAATGTAGAAAAACTACCGGAGTTAAAGAATAAAAAAAATAAAAAAGATGACATCTTAGATGCTATAAAAAGTTGACACTTAGTATGGTATGGACACGTACAAAGACTGTCTATAAATAAAACTCTAAAAAAATTTTTACAATGTAACCCAAAACAAAGAAGAAGACAAGAAAGATCACAGAAAAGTTGGAGAGAAGGTATCGACAAGAAGTTTAAAAAAAGAGGTCTGGAAGATGACTTTGGACAATTAGGAAAAAATGAAGATTAGGAATCGAAGGACTTCTGCGCAAATTTTAAAGCGATATGTACATACAAACTATTTACATTTTTCCCTATTCATAAGGATGAAATTTTAAAAACTTTTATTATCAGTGGTATTAAATTTAGACCGTCACACATATTTGACTAAATATGACTCATGCGTTGTATGCATATTCGGTCAATACTCCGCCTTATATCCCTTTTAATTTTGGATTGTATATTCTGGATGTGGATGTTTCTATCTTGAGGATTTACAGAGTTTTCCGAGTGGTTTACAGTTCGATGTAAAAAACTAATATTATTTAAATTGTTATAGTCTCTCCAACAATCAATGATAATCACAGTATATGGTTTAATATGTTCTCGAATCACATTTTCTAATACTACTGTTGTCTTTTAACCAAAACCAAAAAAGTTCGTTCGGTTTGGCAATCTATTCCTCCAACTACTCAACACATTTTTCGGATTCTCCCTCTATTATATTTTCTTTTTCTAAAAGCACTTTCACCCACTTGCACAGTGTGCCTAACACCACCAATTTTTATGCTATTTTTAATAAGCAAATTTTTAATTAGATTCTTTAAATTATCTATTAAAATTTTTAAAATAGTATATCTCTGCAATTCAGTCAAGTCTGAAAATGGCATTACATCCCTACATTCTACATTGGTTTTGGACAAATTTTAACACGGTTTATACATACGAACTATTTTAATAGTTTCCCTATTTATAAAAATAGGTTTTAAAAATTTTATCAGTTAAATTCTCATTTTAATTTGTTTAAAAAAAATATTAACTCTCTTCTGCTATGTATAATATTTTAGATAGTTTCTTTTTATTAAATAACAATTCTAATAATCCATATAAAAACAGTTTAATTATGCATTGTAATCACGTACAGGAGTTTAAAATTTGCCGACTATTCATGTTAACATAAATATTTATTAATAACTGTGTACCTCAACAATCATCGCTAATTCAATATTTTCTTTCCTTTTCAGATTAGTCATCGCATCGTCAAAAATCCAACTTCTCATCGGTAAGGCCTAAGGCCGCTTTGACTTAACTACCAGGAATTTAACCTACATAATTGTTTAACAACCATCTTCAATTACCAGACATATACATATAAAAACAAGTGATTTAAAAGTGGCTATAAAGTAGAACAGCCTAAATATATATATTAACTTAATATCTTAAAGTGTGAGGAAAAAAGTCTGTTTAAAATAAGTGTTTATCCTAAAACGAAGTGATAAAATTGCTAACGGACCTATATAATTACAGTGGTATCTAAAATAACATCAAAGGGATCGAGTATTTTCCGATAAAAGTGTTTATTAGAAAAACCAATGGTGAACAATCATGGATATAGCCAAAGAAAATTACAATCCCAATCCAAGGGACGAAACCAATCCACTGGGACTTTTATTTTTTACGTAAATATTATATTTTCATTAAGTTTTAGTAAAGTAATATTTTTAATATCTACATCATGCCTCATTCTTAACTTTTCTTAGTATGTGAAAAAAATTTGATAATGTTATACGTATATTACTAATTGGAAATGAAGAAATAATATAAAGGGAAACAAATTTCATATCCATTTTCTGTGTTTCTATCTGTCAGATTTTCCATTCGCGGCTATCTTTGGTTGGTTATTTTCGAATATTAACATAATAAGACGAAGCCACCAAAGTTGTTATCCGTACTGATCTTTACTATAGTTACATATGCGAATACAATTTTGGTTAACATAATATGATAAATTAATTTAGTAATTCGCTTCCACACCATCACAGAGATAAAATCCGTGGCGTGATCGGAATCTCCATCAAATAAACAATTTTAAAATTAGTACAGATTTGAAGGCTGAATGTAATCCCATTCACGTACACGAAAAATTAATACTCAGTAGGTTAATTTCTTTCTGGGTTTTTTAATCAGATATGTAAAGTCATTATTTTGAAACAAATAGATACTTTGATGGTAACATGAGGCCAATATTTAATTGTAGCTCGATGGATCGCTTGTTCGAAGTTGACGAACATTTCTTTAACACACACAAAACTGAATAATCAGAATAAAAATATAGTAGTTACCCCCCAAACTTCATATCCCCTCTAACACAAATGTCGCCTCTTCTCATTTGGCATTTTTTACGATTTTGTCTCATTTTTTATTGGTTTCAATGCTTTTTTTTTGCTTGGACATTAGTATCATATTTTCTAGTTAGTTTCCGGGTTTTTACTATTTTTTTCGTTGTATTTTGTAATTTATCGATTAGCTGTAGTAGATATTAACTACGCCACGTTACGGTTGCGTCATAGTACCTACTTTATTGAGTAAAAATTGATCATTTAAATATACAAGAAAAGAACTGTGCCACCTTACGGTGGCGTCACAGTAATTTTCATTTTTTCAGCAATTTTTTTTTGTTTTTTTTTCGGCTATTTTCCATTTTACTTTCGTTTATCGTTTTTGTATTTATTTAGAAATGGAAATACTACGCCATCTAGATATTCAAACAAATTAACTTACATCGCCATCTATTAAGAATTCATTGAACCCGGGACCGACTTTATACTGGTCCTCTGAGAGATTGTGATTTTAATCTTTCATAGGGACAACAGGAATGGGATTACCGCATCCAAATTAAAGATTATATAATTTAAGTCTATTAGTTCATGTACTTAAATTTTAACCAAAACAAGATTTTCAAATCCCAACACCAAGAACCCAATATTCAAAAATAAAGTTCGTTCAAAATAACGAATAAAAGACTCCCGAAAAATTACCTTAAATATTACCAATTTGTAGAACCGTTTTTACCTGTGAAAATAAAAATTATTAAATAAATTGTTCATAAAATATAATTTTCTGCAACGTAAATGTTTAATAATTAAACAAATTTAATCGTAATAAACATTCTTTAAATAGACATATTCATTGACTTTATCATTTTGTGAATTTAAAAATTATAACATCGAATTAACTATCTCGAAATGATACTATTTATAAAAGTTTCTGATTTTAATTTAATAATATGATCGAAATCAAAACAAAAAAATAATAAAAAATCGAAAGAAATTTTTTGTAAGAAAAAAAGAAAAAAAATGTACGATGGTTCTCTTTTTAGTTTTGCATATAGCCGCTGAGACCGCACCACCAATAGAAAATTTAGACAGAAATCTAACCTAAATCTTTTGTTGAGTTTCATTAAGATACAATAAGTTCAGTAAATTTTTGAAATTAGCAAGTCGGTCGAAAAATGGATCTTAGCCAAGAACATTTTCGAGCAATCTTTTTTTACAATTTACGGAGAAGATTTTCCCAACAGCAATGTCTCGATAAAATGGTTTCAGTGTTTATAAATGAAGCATCACACCAGTCAACTATAGCCCGCTGGTATTGTGAATTTCAACGTGGTCGCTCCAGTCTCAGCGACTAATCCAGGCTAGGTCCTTCCAAAACAGCAGTCACACAGCAAAACATACGGTTAGTCAGCTAATGAAAGACTGACCGCCGTGTAACATAATTACCGAGAGATAGAGGGAATTTCAAAGACCTCGATCCAAAAGATTCTATATGAAGTTGGTTTCCCGTTGGATTCGTCCTTTTTTTATAGAAGAGAAAAAAGCGGTTCGCGTTAGTTGGTGTCGCACGGTTCAACAAAGGAAGTTCAAGAAACGTTTACAGTATTATTAGTGGCGATGAATCTTGGATTTACTCCTACGAACCAGAAAATAAACGGCAATCTGCTGTGTAGGTGTTTCAAGATAGAAAAAACCAGCAAAAGTGATCCGTTCAAAATGAGGTCACGTGACATCAATTGTTTTAAAAGATCGAAGAACGGTTATTTCCGGTATATAAACGATTGTTTTCCAGAAGTTATCGCGAAACTCTGACAAAGCAACAGCGAATCATCCTACATCAAGACAATGCAAGTGTTCACACTGCCCAAAAGACTATCGAATTTTTGGAGCTTTAAATCATCGAATTGTTAGATCATCCACCGTATAGTCCCGATCTAAGTCCCAACGACTTCTTCACGTTCCCAAAGATCAAGAATTCAATGCATGAGCAGCAATTTCAGTCGCAAAAAGTAACCTTCAATGCCTTTAAAACAGCGATTTTGCAGGTGTCAACTGAAGATTGGAATAACTGTTTTCCAATTGGTTTGAACGAATGCAGAATTGTATCGATCTGGGTGGGAAATATTTTGAAAAGCAATAAAGTAAGTTTTTATGGCTATACACATGACTAATAAGACAACCTTCGTAAAACCAAGAATCAACTAAAAAAAGTTCTCCGAAATTTACACTTTTAGATTGTTATCAGCGAATATGCCTTTGCATCTTGTTCCAATAATAATAATTTAATTAGTAATTTTGAGTTCGATTAAAACAATTTAAAGTTTACTTAGTGTGAAATATAAACAAGGATAATAGGTATTTTAGATTATTTAAAATAATTATTTATGTACAAACTATCTAAATTTTAGGGTGTAAATGTTTATGTTGCCAGGTTTATGAATACGTGAAAATTGAATATTTTGACAAAATTTATTACGTTTATCATTAAATCAAAAGAAGAAAACATTGCTAAATCTTATTGTTTCTAATTTGCCTCGGTCTGTTTACAACAGTAAACTTGTCGTTATAGAACAGAAAGTCTGTCATAAAATGACTAACTACCAGTTCTCGGGCATATACCGACAAAGTTATTTATCACCAGATAAATTATCAACTATTTTTAACATCAAAAGAGTTGTGGAAAGTTTGTTTATAGAAGAAATTGCACCTCAAAAGCAATACTGTTAAGAGGTATAACAGTAACGACTAACAGATGGTTCAAAGAAATGGAAGAAATATTAGTACAAACCCCAGCACCTGTCATAACAAAAATAAACTATATAAAATGGTCATTTGGATAAAGTGAGGTACACAGGGTGACCCATCAAAAAACATCTAAATATTTTAACATAAAAATGTTTTTCACTATTGTACCTAGGTAATTTTATTCATTGAGAAAAATATTTTGTGTGAGAGTGTATATTATAATGTACCTACCTGTTCATTTTACTATTCATTTAAATATACTTCTTTATCATTTAATATTTTAAACACTGTACAAGAAATAAACCATGTGGTGACATCGTATCTCCTAAATAAGTAATTAGTTTCTTTGTCACCTAAAATCTTATCGTATTTTAAAATATTTGACTCGAATATAGATTTCCATTTTTTTTTTTTTTTGATTTCTACTTAAAAAAAGATATAAATTATTTTGATATATATCACAGATAAGCACTTGAATCTGTGTAACTGCAGATGTGCCTGTAGTTTCAGATACATTCTGTTTTCAACTTTTAACCTGTTCATTCAGTCTTTATATTAAAATAAAGAAAACTACAAACAGCTCTGTAGTATTTATTCGACTAAAATAAATATCTACAAAATTCTAACAAAGTGTTTCGATACAATTTACTTACATTAGGTACAATTGTGTGAAAAGACATTTTAGTTATTTTCTGTTTTTCTTATTCTTTCAAAACTTTTTCGTAGTGTAGTTGAGTCATGAGTGGAGGTAAATAAACTTCACACTTAACAGAAATTTCAGAACTGAAAATGCATTGCTTTCATCAATTTCAGCCTCCTACATTCTAAAATGGTTTTTGGCATCAGTCCATTATGTCGACTTTTATTTAGGTATTGCTTTTTATTATAAGTGGAAACTATTAAAAATAGTATTAATAAGAGAATCTTTTTAAGTGGTATAAATTAAACCGGTATAAATTTATAATAGACTAGCTGACCCGGCGAACTTCGTATCGCCTAACAATTAATTTTCCGTTTTTTCCAATTTTTACGATTTTTCTTGTTTTTTGATCGATTTACATGATTTTATTACTGTTTTTGTCGATTTTATCACATTTTTTGTCTATTTACAGGTTTTTACTGTATTTTGTAATTTTTACGCTTTGTACTTTTTTAGTTGTTTTTCTTTAAATTTTTTTATAATTTTCTTTTATTTATTTATTTTTGTGATATTGCCGTTTTCTTTTTTCCATTTTTTTAATTTTTATCAATTTTAGATTTTTATCTATTTTTTTTTATTTTTTTTAGTTTTTAGATTTTTTCCAATTTTGCTAGTTTTTCATTTTTTTCGATTTCTATCCACTCGTTGTTTTATTTATTTTTTACATTTTTGACAATTTTTCTTGATTTTCAATAATTATGTGTCACTTTAACATTTTTCACGATATTCAATAATATTTTACGGATTTACACTTTTTTTAAGATTTCCAACTATTTTTTCCAATTATCATCAATTTTTTACAATTTTTAATTTTTTTATGATTTTTGACAGTTTTTTAACCTTTTTCCTTAAATTTTTTAAGATTGTCAAGAATTTCTTACAATTTCGCTCGTTTTTCAAGGTTTCTGTATGACTGTCGACATTTTTTAACCATTTTTTCAATTTTACATTTTTTATCTATTTCGTTTTTTTATTTCATTTTTTTTAGTTTTGGATTTTTTTTTCAATTTTGCTAGATTTTCATCATTTTATTTTTTCATTTTTTTTTTTATTTCCACCTACTCGTTTATTTAATTTAGACACTTTTTTATTTTTATTTTTACATTTTCGATTTTTACGATTCTTAACGTTTTTTTAAGATTTTCAACAGAATTTTTCACGATTTTTTCTACATATCAGGATTTTTAAATATTTTTCATAATTTTTAAGATTATTAACGACTCTCATAATTTCAGTGTTTTTTCACGATTCCAACAATCTTTTTGGATTTTTATCCTTCTTTTAGGATTTACGTCAATTTTTCATGATTGTCAATTTTTTTACAATTTTTATAATTTTTGACAGTATTTTAACCATTATTACCATATTTTTAAGATTGTCCAGAATTTCTTACGTTTTTTAAGATATCTTTATAATCTTTGACATTTTTCACCATTTTTAAAAAAAATTTAACAACTTTTTACGATTTTCAACAACTTTTCACGATTTGCAACGTTTTTTTCAAGATTTTCAACAAAATTTTTCACGATTCTAAACATTTTATCAGTAAGAATCCGTAAACTTTCAACCCCTATTTTACCTCCTTAGGGTTTAAATTTTTCAAAATCTCTTCTTAGTGGGTGTTTACATTATTAAAAAAAACATCTGTTCAAAATTCACGTTTCTACCATCAGCGGTTACCGCTGAGCGTGCGTCTATACCTCATTTAGTCTTTTTAGGTATATAGATAAAAAGTATCTTTTTCTTGATTTATGACTTTTCTGAGTGGTGAAATTATTAAAAAAAAAACAAACTTTTCATGCACACAAAACTAAATGTGCAGTTAAATTGCTAGATTTATTTGCTAATATTTCGGCTCTAAAACATTTAAAATTATGCAGATTAAACCATTACTGAAATCAGGTTTTAAATTGAGCGTGTAGTGTAGTGTTATATGCAAATCAGTTTAGAAAAAACATTAAAATCAGAAAAAGCTATATAATTTGAATAAAATTTGTGATATGCTAGAATGCACTATTAAAAAATATATTTACCTTATATAATAGTTATTATAAGCATGTCTAAGTAATTTTTATTGTTAAAACAAATTAAATTATCACTTATTTATCATTTATTATTTATAAAACTATTATCTAATAGAATGATTTGCATTCATTGAATTTTATTTTTATTTGTGATTTATAAACATAATGGGAATATATTTGAAAACACGCACGTATGCACGTATGGGCCTAAGATAATGATAATTTATTTGTTTACCAAACATCATATAAAAATTATATTCCTGTTTAGAACGACTCATTGCCTATACGATAATCCTGTCCCTAAAAAACGACTTAATTGACAAATAATATATCTCATTACTTTTTTCTCTGATAAAAACAACATTCTCTATTGATCTCACCAGATGCATTTATGAATATTAATATCTAAAAAAATGTTTATCTAATGTTGTCATAAAAATGCTATATGAGTGCTTGAGTTGCCTCTTGTGTTCTTTTATCAGATAGTTTTTATTTGGTAAACGAAAACTGGTTATAATCATTCCGTCGGCAAGTAGTAACTGCCTTTGAAGTCAATTTACATAAATTTAAAAGTACGGAATATCAATTATTCATGCGTGGTTTTAAACAGTTTCATTTCGAATTGTCTTCATAAGTTTTAACACCATAGGAAATAATTTAGTGGCATCTATCATCCAATGGAAACAGATCATTTATCACATCTGAGGTCTCGTCTGAGGTATTAAGAAATCTATCATATGGTCAGCCACCCATGGACTTCAAGATGTTAAAAACTGAAGAAGCAGTTTGTACAAATGTCACGCCATTTGTTATTTCAGCAAATACTTATTTGCTTTAACACACATGTTTAAATGCAAAAAGGAAAGTATTGAATTACATTTTTTTTATATAGGGTGAGCAGAAAACTTACAAAAAAACTTCAAAAAGAAGTCTGCAATAGAGTAAGGTCTTGTAATATATAAAATTGTTATTACAATTAGGGTAATTGAAAATTATTAGATTGAGTCACAGAGTTGTAGAGAACGGTGAGGTGCAGCTGCACAAGTAAATTATTTTTAATCCGTAGTCATAAAATTTTAGGATTAAGGCAATATTTGACCTTCATGTAAAATAAGGGTTTTTATATGTTTATTTACGTCTTTGGAATCAGTGGCGGCGACCTGTTTTTTTTTAATATTTACATACCTAAAGAAAATAAATAATTTATATATTAAGAAAATAAATATTATTATATACCTATATTGGATAACGCAATTAGAATCTTCTGATTTAAATTAAAGCTATCGGTTTTATTTATTTATGCCTTCATCAGTAAATTTACACAAAAAAAAACGAAAGTATATGTATTACACATTATTTTACGTTTAAAAAAACAATCATAGAAAAGCTTTAGCTTTTTATTGGCTGTCGGTTTAAAATTTTTTTTCAGTAAAATCTACAAAAAATAATATAATGAGTGGGATGAAATTTTGGGGCAATAAGCTGCTATTGCGATAGCTACTTTAGATTTGAGTTTATGCTTTCGGTTTTATTTAAATCTTTATTACATATTTGTTTTTAATTTCTAATATACTACGCATAGTAACAAGTTTAAAGTTCCAATACATTGGTGGGTGAGGATGAGGGTGAGGGGTGAAGATAATCCTATCATTAGCCAAACCAAGACGTATAAATACCCTAAATCTTGTTTTGAAACAAGTAGGTAGTTAATTTGAATTTGTAATCAACACCGGTTCAAAATGAATATATCTGTGATGGTGATGTTTGGCCAAAGAGGAAATACTTTATTAGTTATTGGCTTCTTTAAATTTTTCAAACAAAATGAAAACAAAAATTCTCTGTCTTGACTCATTTTCTTTATAATGCCACCGAAACTACGAACAACTGTGAATCATTTCACTCTAAATTTGGCAATGAATTTTCATCTTGTCATCCAAACATATTTTTATTTGCAACGGCATTACTAAATTTACAAAATGAACTTTATGTTAAAATAAGATCTGCCCAAAATATATACAAAAACAAAATTATATAAACGCAAAATTAAAATCTTTGTACGAAGATAAAAGTATAAATTTAATAGAATTTGTAAAATGTGCATCCTTTTGTTTTTTAAATTGATTTTTTTATAAGTGTCTTTTTATTGACCATTTTATTATTTTAATAAACAAAAATAATTTAAAATTCTATTTCGTGTTTTTTTACATTTAATATCTAGAATTATAAGTTATTGTGGTACGCCTATGGGTAAGTAAAATATTATTATTTCAGTAGAAATGAAAATAAAATTATAATAACAGGTAAAATTCGGAAGTTGTGCACATCGACCATAGATTAGAGACACCCTATGGAGAGTTGTGCAGTTCGACCCCGTCCGTAGAGAAGGCCTTTAGGGATATGAAATCAGAAAATTTGACAACAAAATATTTCCCAAGATTTATTTTCAAATTCAAAACATGAGCTTAAGTCAAGCTTTAGTTACTTTATCCTTTATACAGTAACATGTTAAGGCCTTCATACCAGAAGTAAAAATCTTGAGAGATCTGCAACAACAATGCAGGTCAATAAAGTAGGCGAATAAAAAAACAGATTGATTAAAAGACGTCTTACACACATTATTCTTTTAACACAGTCATTCCTACTTATAATTCGTATCACTTATTTTTAGGTTCTTTTTTGCAGAGTCATTATAGGAATTAACAGTAAAAATTTTTAAACTAAACATGAATTGGTGATTTTCAAAACCAGTTGTTTATTTGATTTATTTAACTAACACTTAACACTTATTAAAATCAAGGGTCAAATTATAATTTTTGTCGATGATAGATACTTCTATTTTATGACAGAGTAAGAGTTATCTAAAATTATGAATGAAGACATAGAGTAAAGGAATGGTGCGATGCTAATCGCAAATTTTTTTCAGTTTGTTTTGTAATTTTCTCGGATTTGTCTTTTTTTAGTTGTTTCTTCAATTTTCCACATTTTCCATGATATTTTCTCGTTTTTTTTTCTTTTTTTATTTGTTTAGTTTTATATTTAATTTCTTTGGCTCGTTTGTAATCAGTTTTTTACCCATTTGTAACCATATTTATCTTGTATAATTTTTTCTGTTTTTTCGATCTCACACATATTTTCTACAAGTTTCTTTTTTATTTTATTTTTCCTTTTTGATTATACTTTCCAATTTTAGCGTGTTATTTATTTTTTACTAGTTTCTCATCTTTACTGGTTTTTACAGTTTTTTCATTTTCCTTCATTTTTTCAAAAGGGTTTATTTCGTTTTTACGGTTTTTATCGTTCTTTGTTTTTCCAACTTTTTTAACTTTCTTAATTTTTTATTGCCATTTTTATATTTTAATATTTATTATTTTATTCACGACGAAGACAAATCCAAATAATCGTTTTAACTGTATTATTTAAAAATCGAAATACAGCGCCATCTACCAAGTGTCTCCACAACCGAGATGTCAAATGATAAATTTATATCGATAAATTAACTTACACTTCCCTCTATTATGAATTCATAGAAGTTCAAAAAATAAATTGTAGTTTTTATTATTTTTCGTTAATTATTATTTATGTTGTTTACCATTGAAACCTTCCCTAAACGTCCAAAAATAATTTAAAACCAAAATTAGTAAAATCAGTCCAGCCGTTCTCGAGTTTTAGCGAGACTTACGAACAGCAATTCATTTTTATTTATATAGATAGATTTTACAATTTTATATTTTATGTATTGGTTGTTTTTTTATTTATCTGTTTATTTATGTACTGAACTTTGTCAACAAGAACCGATTTCTTTAGACTATAAAGCTATATCTACCGCATATTGTAAATCAAATCACGAGAAATTAAAACTAACGTATTTTAGTATTTAACAAATATTGCAGAATGCAGAATATTAATTATTCTATCGTTTTACGAGTTCTTGAAAAACATTTTCAAAGACATCGACCATTTAATTAAGAAGAAACAACTACTTCCCGGGCTATGTGCCCGACGGATATTGAATTACTACACTTCAAAGTCAAACCGGGTTGGTATATCTACAAGATATTTAAACCAAGCATTCTGGTTTGCAGTTAGAAGAGACAACATAACTTGTTGATTGATAACTCGCTTTATTAAATAAGACAATATTGCAGTTTCTTGTAATAATACTTTATTTTAGTATTTATTATCTTTTAGCCTACTTTTTACTTCATTGCTATTTATCTTGGTTTTGGAAATCAGTGGGTAAAAAATATACCTATAAAAAAATTATACTTAAAACTTTCTGCTCTACTCTCTCCTAGTAGATTATTGTCGTGTATATAGTTTAAGAAGAGGAAATACCAATCACGTTTTAACATCTGCATTATAATTTAAATTCAATCTTGTTCACATCTGAAGCAAAAAATATTTATAGAAAAACTTGTTGACAACTAACAGACAGTATGTAGATATAATTAATTTTTATTATCAATTTAAGAATATTTGAATAGTGGTTATAAGGTCCTCATAATTCATTCAAAATCTTAAATATATCATTTTTGTCACTTTGAAATATTGTTTTAATAGTATATTACGTATCAAGAGTGGTAAATAGGATATTACGTACGAGTGGAAAAGTTACGCACGAAGCCGCGTAGCGGCGAGTGCGTAATTACACGAGTACGTAATACCTCTTACCACTGGAGTTACGTACTATGCTTTTTCTACGACTCAATATTTTAATTTTAATTCTAAATATTTGACATCTCTTAAAAAATATATGACGAAATTTGCCGTTTAAAATAACATTTATTAAAGTAGTGACAATAAGTAACATCCTAGATTAAATAATAATTTAAAATGTAATGTATGTTGCCTATATCTGTTTTATTTTTATTTTATTTTTTAATAAAAACTATTATATATTTATGTTTTTAAATTGACTAAAAGTTTGTAAATAGACCAAATAAAGTAGTACCTACATATAAATTTTATTGCAATTTGATTAAACAAAGAAATTTAAGTTTTCTTATCTAAACGCACATGTATGTTATGAGATCTCATTACGTGCATGTTATTGTTAAATGTCACTTACACGGAATGTCTACAGTGCGATTTTTGACGTTTACAGTCATGGGCGTAGAAAAAAATAATTATACAACCTAAAAAATGATAAACGACCTTTTTCTATCGACATTCAGATTTGTTTACAGTGATAGGATGATAAATTCCAAATCATAGACAAGCTTACTTTGTCACTTATAGTTTCTCCCTCATTATCATAATTCTCAGGGAACAAATTAAAAAAAATATATAAGCGGAACATTTTAATCATGAAGTGTCATTTTTAACACATGGTGTTGAAATATTGAATGCTCACCTCCACGAGCGCACTTGTTTCTTCAGAAGAGGCTTAATTTCGTACATTTTAGGTATAACAGTTAAAAAAAACTAAAAGAAGTTAAAGATAATTTTTAAAATAAACCTAAAACAATAAGGAAAGAAAAATATTAGGATTATTGTAAAAAAAGCGTCGGGCGTTCGATTACTAGGGTTCTCTTTTTAGTTTTGCATATAGGCGCTTCAGACACAAATTTAATCTCAATCTTTTGTTGACATCAATCCAGAGTTTAATTTGGATACAACACGTCGTGTAGTAGGTACAGTGAATTTTTGAAATTAGCAAGTCGGTCGAAAAATAGGTCTTAGCCAAGAACATTTTCAACCAATCTTTTTTTACAATTTTCGGAGAGGATTTTCCCAACAACAATGTCTTGATAAAATGGTTTCTGTGTTTATAAATTAAGCACCACATCAGACAACTATTTCCCTCTGTTATTGCGAATTTCAACGTAGTCGCTCCAGTCTTAGCAATAAATCCAGGCCAGGTCCACCAAAAACAGCAATCACACAGTAAAATATTTATGCGGTTCCTCAGCTAATTAAGAATGACCGCCGTGTAACATATCGGGAGATAGAGGCATCTTTTTGCATTTCAAAGACTTCGATACAAAAGATCATACATGAAAAGCTGGGTGTTATAAAGTTGGTTTCCTCTTGGATCACTCATTTTCTCACATACGAGCAAAAAGCACTTTGCGTCAGTTGGTTTAGAAAAACATTGGAACAGTTCTAGAAAGGAAGGTCAAAAAACTTTTATAGTATTGTTAGAGGCAATGAATCTAGGATGTTCTCCTACGAACCAGACATTAAACGCGCTTCTGCTGTGTGGGTGTTTCACGATAAGGAAAAACCAAACAAAGTGACCTGTTCTCGAAGTGTGTCAAAGATAACAGTCGCAACATTTGTGTCAAGATCTGGTGATGTGGCAACAATTGCTTTAGAAGATCGAAGAAAGGTTACTTATGATTGTTATATAAACGTTTGTTTACAAGAAGTTATCGCGAAACTCCGACAAAAAAACACAACGGCAAATTATCCTACATCAGGACAATACAAGTGCTCACACTGCTCAAAAGACAATCGAGTTTTTGGAGCTTTAAAACATCGAATTGTTAGATCATCCACCGTATAGTCTCGACCGAAGTCCCAACGACTTATTCACGTTCTCAAAGATCAACAATTCAATGCGTGGGCAGCGATTCCAGTCGTCAGAAGAAGCCATACCTTTAAAACAGTGATTTTTCAAGTGTCAACTCAAGACTGGAATAACGGTTTTACCAATTGGTTTGAACGTATTCATCTTGGTAGGACGTATTTTGAAAAGCGATAAAGTATTTTAAGTCTATATATTTTTTGGTTTTATGCCTTTATGCAAAACTCAAAACTTTGGATCATTTGGATCGTTCTTCGAGTTTTTCGTAGTTAATATGTCTCAGCCATTTACTGGCGTAGAGATCGCCCAACGAAAGTTTGTGACAGCCACGTAGCCTCTCATTCAATGCGCAGTGGTTTGTTTACGAGCGTTACGATAACAACGACCGTTCTGAAAGCTTGTCAGTGTGGTAGCTGGAATGGTTTTGTAAACTGTATTTAGCTACGAATATGCTGAGAGAGTTTCTGAGTTGTTTTTTAAATGTATAATATGTATTTTTTTAGTTTAAAGTGGGCAGTAACAAATTTATATAAAATAAATTCTTCTTATTTATGTTAGCATCATACATTAAAAATTAATTTAAGATGGATAATATATTTTTATTTCCGTCCGCCACTGATAGAAAGACTCCGCCTACCTGCGCCGACTAACACGTGGCTGTCACAAACTTTCGTTGGGAGACCTATAACTCAACATAAAAATAACTATGTTTCCCAAAAATACGGTTGCTGCTTTATTTCCTAATTTTCTAAATTTTCAATACGATGATATACAATTTTTTCTTTTAACCAAATATACAACGTATTTTATATTTACTGATAGTTCCGGTTTTGATGAAAAAAACCAAGGCATAATTTTCTTATCACAGTGACATTTATTGACTTGTGTATTTTTAACAAGTAGACATAATATAGGGCAATGTGAATAAAAAAGTTGATAAGTTGCTAATGAGATAACGAGAGTTCACTTTACTTGTCAATAAATTGTAGGAACAAAATTCCATGTGAAGTTATCTATTGCTGTTTCTTTCTCTCCCAACCCATCACAACTTTTTAACGACCTTTCTTTTCTATATCTTATATCTTTGCGAAAAATTCTTACTTTTTTCACCAACGATCAACTGTCATTTTCTCAGAAAATTTCTGATATCGATCCAGTCAATATTTAATTTTGCTTTCATGTCTCGTTCAATACATAAATAGTTTCAATCCTGCTAAAGTGCCTTGATATCTATCTGTTGACATTGCTGACATTTCTTTGGACATATCAAGAATTTTAATGTAATATTCAACTAGTGGAGAAACTAACACATCCAATAATGATGAATGTTTAAACTTTTAATTGAATCTTAAATTTAAAGAAATTATGTTTAACAATTTAGTTTTCCAGTTTGTAATAACATTTTTTGACCGACATTGCATTCAATGCTCAAGAATTTTAATGTAGTTTATCTTATTTCTGGTTATCTGTGTTATAATCCACCACAGTTTTTATTTCATTTGTAAAGCTCGGAATTTAAATAACGACTAGACTCATTTAACTGCATTTTTCTATTTGTAAGGCCTTCGACTTATCTACAAGGGGTACCTAACCTTTTTATCCCTTGTCAAATAAACGAAAATATATTCATACATCATATTATAAATGTAGGTACTAATCTTATCTCTAGGCCTAAGATTTTGAACAGTCACGAATGAAGTATTTTTATGTTCGTATGATTTATAAGTATATACTTTTCTGGGGCAGGAGAACTTGTATTTTTAGAAAAATAACAGGATTGGACTGGTTTTATTTTTAAATAAGGTAATGTTTTGAAACTTGGTTTAGTTTCATTTATACTACATTCAGTTTTAATACTCCTGTACCAGTTTCAAATTACATCTACAGGTACGAACATTTTCCCTAATTCTAATAAATACGTCGTTTAGTGTAGGTTGCAGAAATAATAAATGTGTCTATGGTATCTTGGTACTCACTTAATTAACGATTGTTAGAATAAAATGGAAAAATACCCAAAAATTATTTTGCCATATTAACAAAAAAAAAAATGCAGATTGTTCTCATGGCACTATTATCAATACCTTGTATTGCCAACCATTCCTTGTAGCAAAGCATTAATACGACTATGTAAGTCTCGACACTCTGGACTAAGGTTATTTACGCTATTTGATTAATGTTATTCCATTCTCCAGAAGCGGATAGAATGAGCTTCTCATTTTTCTTAGGTGGGTTTAAACGCTGACTACACAATCTAGACAAGCATCAGTCCCAGACATGCTTTGAACGAGATTCATGTCCGGAGAAAAAGGTGACCACTTGGACTGCTCAGGTTCGATGTGGGCGAGTGTTATCGTCCATTAAGATGAAATTGAGACCTTTCTTGGTTGCAGAATAGATCTAAGGATGAGGTCAATAAACTTGGTCGATCATGGTGCCAGGAACATGAAACAAAAGGGTTCTCCTTCCGTACATGATTCCACCCTAGAACATAACACTCTCGCCTTCAAACTGTACCGCTTCTCTGACAAAAACAAGTCGCTTTTTTGCTCGTTCTCTCCACATAAGTAGATGAGAAAATAACATTTCATGACTGACGCAAATGCCAGTTTTGGTAACCACGAGCCTATTCTAACCGCGACTGTCTATGTCTAAAGTACGCCATACATGCTACGATAAATTGTTAAGATTTAACTGTACCGTTCAAATTACACCGATAACCGCTAGGTGTATGGGTATTACTCTGAGGTATGGGGTAAAACTGTACAGTTTTCTACGATTTTTAAGAACGGTACCGTCGAACGGAACAGTACAAAAATTTCAATAGATTTATCGGAATCGGATAAAACTGCGCAGTTTTATCGGTACGTGTATGCAACAAATCGTTCAGTTTTTGCATAACTAGATAGTTTACATATAAAATAAAAATGGGGTCTCGTGAATGGCTTGAACAATTGTTGGCAGTTTTAACGGTACCTTAAATCGTAGCGTGTATGGTAGTGGACTGAACGACGAACTGTACATTTTTAACGATACAGTTAAATCCTTATCAATTTATCGTAGCGTGTATGGCACCCTTATGTAATTACGTTGGAACTCGTAGAAGTCTTCTAGAAGGCATACTCGAGACAACGACTTGGTATGTGCGCTCGAACTACCTTGGAAAACTGCTGACCGTTAAAACTTTATTTCTTCGAGCCTTTTGCTTTTAACTCTTGGATGCTGGATGTTTAATTCGACATCTACTCTCCACAGAACCCGTGTGAATGCTTTTTTGATTGACCCGTGTGACCGCACTGTGGTTACAGCCTAATCTATCACTGTTTGTCGATGTGATAGGCATTACTAAGTGGATTTCCAGGTATCTTTAAGTCGATTTTTAAACACTGTTTATTCATAAACGAAAAGTACAAAACTACATATGATAATCTACTCATTTTGTGCTATGGTTTTCTTTATTTTTATAAGAAATATAACCCAGTAAATACTTACACTGCTAAAATTCAATTTGAATACATTTTTGGTGTACGACTTTTAAAACTGAGTGTAAATTCCTGACAAAATTCATGAATGTCCTCGAGATTACTGTGTCAAATCCAATTTTGTATTAAAACTAAGACTTTTATTGAATGGTTACCGGTATTACATCTACAATTTTTTCGTGAAGTAGTTGACCAATAAATTTAAGGTCTACTTCACGATAGCGACACCACCTCTACTCCAGTCCCAAAATTTTCTTTAAAAAGAATAGTTTATACCTAATGAAAGTTTCAAAAATGTATTTTTCATAATTTGCATCCTCGGACTTTTTTTTGGAAAGATTATTGTAAATAACATTGTTTATTCCCCGAAATAAAAACTCACATTCAACTTCTAAACAATAAACTATTAATAAGGCAACCACTAAACACATACGTAAAACAAAAATTGTTTTTGTTATCTTTTGTTAAGGTTAGCACTCCTAAAATCACAATAAAATTTTATGAAAATTACGAAAAGTGCTAATTGGAAAAGTTGAAACCATATGAAATAGCGACCTCTAGTTTATTCGTTCACGATAAAATTGTAGATGTAATACGGGTATTAGAAAATATTATCGTGAGTGTAGTTGTGCCAACAAACGCAAACAAACTATTTTTTATAATTATTTATAAAACAAATTCAGGTCTTAAATTTTTCTAAAAAAAATTTAAAACAAAAAATAATTTTGAGGTAGATTTAAAAAAAATAATTTTAAAAATATCCAAAATTAGTACATATAGTTAGCACCAACCTTTCATACTAATTTTACACATCAGTTAAAACTAAAAAACACAGCATGCCTGAATTAATGGTTAGATAGACAGATGCATCGAGATTTAATTCAAAATATCCTTTTTTTCTTCCTCAACTAATCCTATTAGGTCACAAATTGGCCGGAAGGGCACTAATGCCAAACGCATTTCAATAGAATTACCTATTTTTAGTCTAGTTTCATTGTTATATAAAACCCCTAACTTTAAGCCCCTTAATTGACATTGTTGCCAACTTTTAAACAGTATTATTTTCTGGGGAACCAATATATCTAATACAGATTTAGTTATTATGTTACTTAAATATTATTAAAATAAAATACAGTAAAGTGGATAGTTTGTTTCAGAAAAAAATATTTACAAAACGGTTTCTTTATTAAAAATTTCATGGTAATATATTTTTTTTGATCCAATTAAGAAAGTGTTAATGTTTGATCCTGGATCTCCTCTTTAGCGTCTATACACACGAACCACCAGTGTCCGACACCGGTGGCGACCACCGGTCGGGCGAGTCTTTACACATGAAGCCACTTGTGTCCGACACCGGTGGTTGCCACCGGGGGCGCATCAGCCGGGTATACAAGGTTCTCCTTCAATAGCAGTTACAAAATCTTCAGTATTGCATTTAAAATGTTTCTCCATAATAAACGATCAAACAATTTCAAGATATAGACACAAAAAGTGGTTGGTGTGTACACCTCTATTAAAAACAACGTACTGCTAAAAATAAAATATAGGAAAGTGGCCCGGCCGGTGGCGAGGGTAGGACACTAGCGTAGCGGCAGTCGAGCAGCTAAAAGTGGTGTGGTCCGCTGGCTGCTGGCTCGTCTGTTGTAATCGTACATTTAAGACAATGCATTGCTATCGGTGGTCGCCACTGGTGGTTCGTGTGTATAGACGCTTAAACCTAATGCAATAAATAGACGGTAATTTCTACAATGTCTGATTTTGTGTTTTTCCATTTTAATAATAATTATGTGAAATAGATATTTTCAAGGAATAAGTTTTGAATAGTATATTTTATAATGATGTGGCAACACGGTTTCAAATTAACACACTAGAAAGCATTGGTAGGACGGTTTCAAATTAACGGACGAGAATTCATTGCTTATGCGCCTTGATCGACCGTGTATCGTCACCAGATAAAGTAGCCGTATTTAACAAACACCAAGCATGAACATTCTCACTGATCCCTTTACGGCTGTTGAAACTAGTAGGTACTTTTCTTATACTCGGGAGATACTGAGCGGAGCACACGCCAATTCGTAACTATTTAATTTTTACCCTTCACACTACAGTAGGTAAACAGGCCTATTCGTAACTTTTTACAAATCTAAACTGGTTTATTCTTAACTTCCAATCGTTAAATTTCGAACCATTGGTTTAAAAGATTAAGAAAAGACAAAGGTAGCTAGAGACAATCAAAAATAGCATTACCAAAATAAATGGTTTTAAAAGAGTTTGGGTAAATACAATAATTATGAGATAAGCAGATTAGAAATTGTAAGCAAAATAAGAATAAAACGATTCGCCAGGTTAAGTGGTAAAATGTAATGAAGAGGTATGCGAAACCTAAATTTGTGTAGAAATAGCATCTTAACTTATAGTTAGCAAATTTAATAAATCCGGCTTTACTGGGAATAGTATCCATGAAATGTTCAATAAAAGAATCGCTTACTCTCTCAGGAGAAAGAAAGAAAATACCACTATTTTATTTATACGTTACTATAATGAACCTAAGCTCTGGATTTTTCTGAACCAAAATTGTGAAAGGTGTGCATCTCAAAATTTTCACATGGTCAAACAAGCTTAACAGCTTTACGCATACCTACTTCAAAATCAACAACAACAATCAACAACAATTGTTACGAAAAAGAAAATTATGACACCACTTCAGCAGACACCCAGGAAGCCTGCAAAATATATAATTTCTCTTACACTGACACCAGACCTCCTTCGAAGACTTCTAACATCAATCAACAGCCAGCGAACTCTACAAAGTCGTGGACCCGATTGGACCACACCACGAAGATCCACGACGTTTCACGTTCGCCGAAAGTAAATCTTTCATCGCGAATCGAAACAACCTTCGTGATTATTTTTGTAAATTATTAGAATTTGTACGTAAATAATTAGTAATTTACGTAAATAAAATCATTCCACAAATCAGCTAAAACGAGTATAGAATGCGTTATATTGCACGCGAGTATAATAGTTATTTATGAAACAGTTCGTGAAGTATGCTTTTTGCGCACGCACGCGATGTTTAGAGCACGAGCGAAGAGAGTGCTATATATCGCGTAAGTGCGCAAAAAGCACTTCACGCACAGTTTCATACAATATTTTATCTACGATAATTAAATAAAAAATAATTACAAGAAAGCAATTTATTTTCAATTCATTTACAAGATACTAACAAAACTAATGCTCTCATAGCAACACCATGGCAACGCGAATGCTAAGGATATTTGATTATATGAAGGTGTGTCAAAAACAGTGCGAAAAAGTAAATGCTATTTAAAATACATTGTTACTTCACGCACTGCTGTCTATAATGACAGTTTTCACGAACTAAAAATTGATACATAATATGAGGTAGAGTAGATAAATAGTTATTATCCTAACAAGTGCGGAAAGTTATACTTTCCCGCACGCGAACTGCCGATGCCCGAACGACGCGAAGCGGAGTTCGGGCAAGCAGTTAAGTGCGGGAAAGTTAATTTCCGCAAGAGTTAGGATCAATATTTTTTCTACAAGCAAAATCACCTCGAAAACTATTTATATACTTGAAAAGATGCGATTGTGACAATTAAATCTTTCATAGTGTCAATAAATACATGACTGTAGCGATAGCAACCCAACTTAAACAGGTGAGTTTGTTGTTGCTTTGAGTAAGGTTTACAGGGGTGATTTAATAAATTATGATTTTTTTAAAAACAAACATTTTAAAAATCCCTATTTTCATATAAAATAATCTTAATTTTTTTTACTATTTGTATGTAGTCCAACAAAATAAAGATAATAATACAATAATTTGTCAAAAAGTTTCTCGGAAAACATATCTAATTAAAAAAAAAATGCACGCCGTGCGGGAAAGAGATATTTTCTAAATTAAAATGCTTGCGGGAAAGTGTTGTTTTACGCATGCTTGTAGAAAAAGTTTTTTTCACACGATTACCTATATTGAAATTTCGGGTTCAATCCCTGTCCGTTGCGACTTTTTTTATCTGAACTAATAAAATAAACTTTTTCATTCATCTGATAATAAATTACCAAAAGACACTTCAGCGTACTGTTATTTCTGGTGGTGTATTATTAAATTTTAGTTTAGTAGTTTTGAAATTTTATTGACAAAAGGTTTATTTAAATATATATATTTAAGATACCAATTTTACATCAACCATATTCTCCCACAGCATTGTAGTAGTAGAAAAATTTAGTTAAGAATTCCATTATCTCGTGTCTAGTTTATGATTTAATATTATTTTTCTTTTTAGATACACAATAGACCTGTTCAAAAAAGGATATCGCAAAACTTTGGACGTAGATGATTTATACAATCCCATTAAAAGTGATAGAAGTACAGTATTAGGTGACAGATTAGAAAAGTAAGCATAATTCCGAGGCACAAGCCGTCTGTTTACTACAAAACATCTATTGTTTTCTAATATCTGTTTGCATGCAGAATATTTTGTTACAAACAGATGGTGTAATAGAATTTAAGCAAAAATTTTAATAAAGTATTAAATTTGTTTATAAACATACTTTGTTAAAATATTCCAAGAATATGAGTGTCACATGAAATTTTATTAGAACCTTACACAAACTGAAGGTTACATTCATATTAATTGACGTAATTATTAGTTGATTATATCTTGATATCCAATTTGATTTAGCATATCTAGTTTGATTAATGTATTACAACAAAATGAATTTTTCCACTCAGTTTAATAATTGGAGAATATTTTTAATGGAAACACGTAACTTCACTCTATTATAGCTAATTATAAACAGATATCGGAAAAATATAAAGAGATAGTAACAGTTTATATTAATGGCTCAGATTGATATATCTTAACAGCAATAGCCCGTTCGCGCATTTTGTGCACTCGGGACACGCCGCCTTTGTGTGTAATTCTAAAATAAGTATAATTCTAAAGTAAAAAAGCCTAAGTTACTCCTTCTTATATCAACTATCTCTCGTCAAAATCGGTACAGCCATCCTAGATATTAAGGAGTCTGCCCACTATACCGTACCATACCATGATCGTGCTAGAAAAGTGTCAGGTAAAAAAATATTTTTTACATTGAAACCTATGACACTATTACCACTATACCGTTCCCTTTCCGACCAACACTGTCCCGTGCCACGGAGATTCTACAGTTGTCGGCGAGAATATGTTGCAGGTGCTGCACCAATCCGAGGCGATCAGGCAGCTGGGAAGCAGTGAAAGGCAAGCATCTCTGAATGTTACAGGTGCCATGGGGACCGCCCCGACGGACGCACCACAGGTTCTGCTCAACCTACCACCATTGCACATCTACATACAGGGCGAGGCTATGGCAACTGCTCACAGGCTGCTACACGGCCAGGCTCCCATTACCTTATTAAAAGGGAAAAAGCAAGCAGAGCTGTATGATAAAATAAAGGCGGATCAAATAACGAGCATGCCTTACGACAGGACAGTCCCCAGGTATAACTTTGCGAGAAACTTTCGAGTAGAAATACTGGAAAGGGACTCATGGAACATTAGCCCCCCAATCCAAGGGGAGTCAATCTGGTATACCGATAACTCGAAGACTGAAAAATGCACAGGGTCAGGTATATATAGTAGGAGAACCAGGATAAAAGTCCAACTAAGTCCAGGTGCGTATGCCACAGTGTTTCAGGCTGAACTCATGGCCACACAACACTGTGCAACGGAGATCGTAAGTCAGGGTATAACGGGTCATATACTCGGACAGCCAAGCAGCTCTAAAGGCGATAGTCTCGGCACAAATAAGCTCACAGCTGGTGTGAGACTACATTGGGGCCCTGACACATGCCGCAAGTCAAAATCTCTGACACTGACATGGATACCAGGACACTCAGTGTTTCGAGGCAATGAGAAGGCTGATAAATTGGCCCAATAATTGGCCCGGAACCATTCGGCGGTGTTGCTGACACATTTAGAAAGGCAGCCATTGAGAAATGGAGGCTAAAGAAGGCCCAAGAGTGTTGAGAAAAATCACCGGACAAGCGACAAGCCATCTGCATAAAGAGACACTCGGCGAAGTTTACTGCAGAGCTGCTATCACAAAGGCGAAACGATGTCAGAATGATTGTTAGTCTCTTGACAGGACATTGTAGGCTCAGAAAACACATCTGTAAGCTGAACTTAGCAGATGAAGACATCTGTCGATACTGCCAAGAGGAGGAGGAAACCGCGTTTCAGGTCCTATACCAATGTGAATGCCTTGCAAGGACGCGGTATCTAGTACTGAGAGAGAAGAAACCGGCTGCTCCAAGTTATGCGGAGAGGCCACTGTCAAGGCTATTAAGTCTCATTAAGAGGGCAGGGCTGGACAAGGTGCTCTAATGCTATTCTAGAGATAATGAATGTTCACAATAGATCTGCAAAGGTAGCAGTGCTACAACCCAATAAACATCTATCTATCTAAACTGCTGCACACAGGCGGCGAAACACTAAGTATACGTCTTACAACTCCGTATGAGGGGCGTTGAAGAAGTTACTAGTTCGGTTGCCACTTCCCACGAGACAAGTACTAAAGCTGTGGATGCTGCTGTTTTGAAAAATACCACGGACCCTGAAATTCAGAACACTGTTATCCGTAATAAATCCTCACAATCACAAGAAAGACAAAGAGAATGATTAGGGATAAAGTTTTACCACCATCGACTTTTTTGATGTCTAGATTATTAGATACGCAAACTATTATTTCACAACAATGAGAACATGATGAAGTTTTTTTTTAATATATCAGAAATAGTAAAAAAATTACCTTATCTACAACCAATGGCAAAAAACAAAATATTTAGTATAGTTTTCCAAATGGAGTTACTGCAGCTTGCACCACCTAGCTTTATTACGATTTCACCTCAATAACCATATACTACATCTCCGCTATAGAGTTCTTTGAGCGTTGAAGCAAGTGCTCCACTTATGCCTACGTCTCCCAAACCTTGAAATCTGTCTTCTAATGATGGAAACAATTGGTCACAAAATTTAATGAAAAGTTTGATTTTAAAATATATTGACAAATTGTTTTACTTTACAGCAAGCTTTTCTTTAGATGACAGGCATTCTCTATAATTCCTTCTAACAATGTCATTTTTAACCTTTTTGAGCAATACATCAAATTGGAATGCATACTGATTCATCATCCATAAGGTGCTTAAACAACGTCCAATATTCTTCTTCAGTTTTTAAAGAATCGTGAATCCAGTACCGTCGCATTTATTTTTGGTTTCTTCTTCATCCTCATCCAAAATTATTGCAATCATTGCTAGTTGTCTTAGAGATAATTTTCTAATAGCCATATACTTGATTATTAAAAAAAAATAGAGCACTTCAGAGCAATGGATCTGGAGCCTTCACGTTACTAAACTGATTTCTATAGGTTTTGCTAAATAATGCAAACGATCATCATACAGGTTAGATGTGGGCATCATACAGGTGGCATACGGGCACATAACACAGTTGATCCGTTTCAGTGGGCATAGTTCAGTGTATCATTTTTGCTTTCGTGCATGACACGTTCCTATCACGATCACAGTATGGTACGAGCAGAGATAAATAATAATTTGTCTAGGGGTACGATATAGTGTGCAAATACCTTTAGCTGGAACGCCAGACGGACAGACAGGTATGCAGAGAGATAAAAATTGTAAAAAATGTTATTTTGCTCTATGTACCGTTTACTCGTACATATATGCATGTAGTAAAAAGCGGTTATTATAATAAAACAAACAGACACCCTAATTTAATTGATTTTTGTATAGATATTGGGATTGCTAAAATATTTTGAGACATGTCTATATTTCTAGGTTTTGATATTCTACAGTTTCTTATTATCTTCGTATCTTTTATCTTCTTGCAACCATTTCCTACTTATTATTTGTGCCAGTCACTGGCTTTGCTTGTTAGTATCCAGTCCTAGACATTCATTATACGTGCCTAAAATCCTACAACTATCAACAATATCTTTAACATTATCGAATTTTTAATAACTCATAGACGCATTCATGAGAGATGTTTCAAACATATAATTACTAAAAATCTATGGTTTCGAATAAAAATATAAGACAGGTACAAAACTGACTTAGAGTTTGATGTTTCAATTATTGTCGATTTGACCAACAATATCCCTCTCGTTAAAATAATAAATGTGCTCTAGATGACATAAGGTGAATCAAGACATGATTGTCGACTAAGTGCTAGGATCATGCGTAGCCAAACAGTTTAAAGCGCTATTGGCTAAAGATAGAGAGATTGCACGTTCGTCTCTTTTTTTATTTTTCCTTTATGACATTACTTGTTTTTCGAATTTCTACATTTAGAAACCCTATGAGGGATTTATCACACAATTAAAAATTCATTTACGACTAGAGTCATTCCTTGTTGATTACAAAAAAAGGGCGAATACATATTAATCAATATATTTCATGCTAATTTTACAAACTTAATTTAATAATATCTCCTCACTTATTTTATTCCACTATTAATTCCCTGCGAGACATATCTCCTTCAGAACTTCAATCACGTCTGAATAAAAACCCATTGAAATTCGTTTTTGAAGTGAAGAAGCTAATCTGCAAAACAAATCTGCTGTCTGTTCTGTTCAATTTTCTAAGTAGTCACTTGGAAATTATGTCAAGATCTTGGCTGCTGATTGCAGATTTTTACGTGAAGCATGACATTAGATTATTAACGCGTCAGATATCTATTTTTTATTTAATTCAAGTGATTATAGCCATGTAGGTTTACTCAAATTTAATTAAGATTAAAAAATAATATATGCGGAACTTTAAAAAGATTTAAAAGATATCCATATACTTGTTATTTTTATGCTGTTTTGAATTATAATTTATACCTATATATTTTATATATATATCTCGAAATTTATCTTTTAATTTATTCCATATCTCTTTTTAAAATTGTTAAATTCTACTAAAATAATTAATCTTATCTTCAATACACCCCAGTTCTGACATCGATTGTGCAGTAAATTAAGATAGATCTCTATTTTACTCTATTTTTATTTTAATACTTATTATTTTAGGAAATGGTCTAATCATTTTACAAAATGCACGAATTCGCGCAAGAAACCTAGCCTTCTTAAAGTTTTAATAGCCACCTTTTGGCCAGAATACTTATATTTAGGATGTATTTTAAGTATAATGGATTTACTAGTACGACTTTCACAACCTGTGATGTTGGGTAGTATGCTTGGTTATTTCAAGCCAGAACCAACGATTACTAAGACTGAAGCACTTTGGTATGCTGGCGCTGTGGTTGTTTTGAATGGCGTCAGCGCTTTACTTATTAATCAGTATATTATGAATGCTTTTCATTATGGTATGAAAGTGAGAGCTGCAGTCTGTGCACTGATATACCGAAAAGTGAGTATCTTTATCTCTGCTCTAAGTAGACAGCATCCACCTAATTCTTCCTTACTTCACCAAGCAAGTAAATTTTTCCTTTGAGATCTTTCTACCTCTCTATAGCAATTTCTTTTGGTGGTTTATTGAGATATTTACTCTTTTTTAGGCCATCAAACTAAGTAAGACTGCCTTAGGAGAAACTGCTTCCGGAAAAATAGTCAATTTACTATCTAATGATGTCAGCAGGTTCGACATCGTATCAATTTTTATTCATCATATGTGGGTAGCACCAACCTCAGCACTATTTATTATGATATTTCTGTATAAAGAAGCTGGATACGCTGGTATATTAGGAATCTTAGCTGTATTTCTGGTTGTACCCCTTCAATGTAAGTAAAGAATTTTTAATGTTAACATACTCTATTGAACTTTTTTTTAGCATATACTGGTAAATTGTCAGCAATATATCGAAAGCAAACTGCTCTAAAAACCGATGAAAGAGTGCGTCTGATGGACGAAGTGATATCTGGTGTTCAAGTAATCAAAATGTATGCCTGGGAAAAACCATTTGCCAAATTAATCAAGTTGGCTCGAAAAGCTGAGTTGAAAATTGTAACCAAATCTTCTTACGTTAGAGCATTGTTTATGACTTTTAATTTGTTTACGACAAGAGTGGCTTTATTTGCAACATTACTTACGATGGTACTTACAGACCAAAAAATTACAGCCACCAAAGTATGAGTTTTCATCATCATTCAGTTAGAAAGTAATAACAGTTTTGTATAATTTTAGGTATTTGTGTTCATGATGTATTTTAACATTCTATCTCAAACAATGTCAGCTATGTTTGTACGAGGCATCGCTGAAATAGCTGAATTAATAGTTGCCATACGGAGAGTAGAAGGTTTTCTTTTAAACGAAGAGTACCATGCAGTGGTTAAATCTCAAAACAACAACGATAAAATCTTCTTTAATAAAACACTTGTAAGTCTTAAAGATTTATCTGTTAAATGGAATATGACATCGAAAGAAAATGCCTTAAAGAAAGTCAATTTCGATGTTAATAAAGGAAAACTTGTTGGAGTAATAGGACCAGTAGGTTGTGGAAAAAGTTCTTTGTTGCAAACCATTTTAGGAGAATTGGAAGTAATATCTGGTAGTATAGAAGTTAACGGTACTGTTTCTTATGCTTCACAAGAACCTTGGGTTTTTGCTGCTACAATGAGGCAAAATATACTCTTTGGTAGTGAATACGACAAAAAAAGATATAATGAAGTAGTAAAAGCGTGTGCGTTAGAAAAAGACTTCAAACAATTTGAAAGTGGAGATTTAACTATCGTTGGAGAACGAGGAGCCTCCTTAAGTGGCGGACAGAAAGCCAGAATAAATTTAGCCCGGGCATTATATAGAGAATCAGATATTTATATATTGGATGATCCATTATCTGCTGTTGATATTCATGTAGCAAAACATTTATATGATGAATGTATCCACGGGTTTTTATCTGGGAAAACAAGAATTTTGGTTACTCATCAAGTTCATTTTTTAAAAGATGCTGATAATATTGTTATTCTTAATAATGTAAGTACAATTTTTCTGTTTTTACTTTTGTATGTTTTTTTTTTCAATTGTTTCACTATACAAATAAATAAGAGGATATAAGAGAAAGCAGTCTAGAGTTAAAAAATCAAAACTTAACTATGTTAAAGAAAACTTACAGATCCAGTTTAACTGGAATAAAGATCTTTATATCGCAAATGTAATGTATTTCATAAATTTTTAAATAAAACATTAAAAAAGACTAGTAAATCCTAAGAGAAAAGAAATTATTTTGGCATGACCAGTTTTTGTTTTTTTTTTGTTCCATGACTGCTGCATTTTTAAAGTGTTTCAAATAAATATTTTTAGGGTTACATCGAAAATGAAGGGACATTTAAAGAATTATCTGCAAGTGACAATTTATATGCTAAACTTCTAACATCGGAACCAGAACCTACTGACGAAGAAAGACAAAAAACCTTAGAAACAGCTAAAATCAGTCGAAAAATATCCATGTTGCAGGTAAGATTACTTATTTATTTTAAACTTTTTATTGATATATTTAATATATACATTCTTTTTAGAATCGACAGACATCTATAGCTAGTGCAGTAAGTGAACTCAGTATTCCAGATGCTATACTTCAAGAAACAGCAGTATCAGATGAAGAAGAGGAGCCACCAGAAATAAAAATAAAAGATTTACAGGAAGAGTCTTCTAAAGGAAAAGTAAAAGGATCATTATTCTGGAACTATCTTATTCATGGAGCAAATGTTTGTGTTGCATCATTTGTTTTACTCTTGTACGTTCTCTCACAGCTAATGGCAAGTGGCGTTGATTATTTTGTTAGTTATTGGGTGAACCTAGAGGAAATAAGGAATCTGTCTATCCCTATTGATAAAAATTATGTTATTATAATTAAACCGCCTGTAGAGTGGTCCACTGAAACGTGTCTTTACATATATGCTGGAGGTTTAGCGTTATTATGGTTTATAGCCTTTACTAGATCGATGTTATTCTACAAATTGGCCATGCGAAGTTCACAAAAATTACACGATATTATGTTTTACAGTGTAATTGGTGCTCCTATGAGGTTTTTTGATACCAATCCTAGTGGACGAATTTTAAATAGATTTTCTAAAGATATCGGAGCTATAGATGAATGGTTACCCAAGGCTATTTTAGATGCAGGACAAGTAAGAGCGTATATTTTTTAAAATTTTATATTATTTAATTGTTGTATATTTTGCAGATACTTCTTATGATGGCTGGTTCTTTGGTATTAGTAACTATTGTCAATCCAATTTTCTTAGTACTTATTGCATTTATTGGATGTTTATTTTTAACTATGAGGCATGTGTACTTAAAATCTTCCAAAAACATAAAAAGATTAGAAGGAATAAGTAAGTGAAAGATTTATATTATGTTTACGTGAACATAACAATATTGCATTTTTTAGTGAGATCTCCTGTTTTTACTCATTTGAACGCTACACTTCAAGGTTTAACAACAATAAGATCTTTTGGCGCACAAAAAATTTTAATGCAAGAATTTGACAAACACCAAGATTCCCATACTAGTGCATGGTTTATGTATATCTCTGCAAGCTCTGCCTTTGGATTTTATTTGGATTGTCTTTGTTTCGTTTTTGTGACCATAATCACTTTTAGTTTCTTAACTTTTGGAAGCAGTAAGTAATTGAATATATTTTTTAAAGCATGCGCTTTAGTTTTTATTAGCTTCTTCTTAAATCTCCAAATTTTTCAAATTTTAAATAAACAATGTTGATTTTAGGTTTAGGAATGACAGGTGGTGAAGTGGGTTTGGCAATAACTCAGGCTACAGCTTTGACAGGTTTTGTTCAATGGGGAATTCGTCAATCAGCGGAAGTAACCAACCAGTTAATGAGTGTGGAAAGAGTTCTAGAATATAGAAATTTGCCATCTGAGAAACAACCTTTGGTGCCTAAGAAGCCTCCAAAAGAATGGCCAATCAAAGGCAAACTTATATTTGAACAAATGGGATTGAAATATATTGATAATGGTCCACTGACATTAAGAAATTTAAATCTTATTATTCAACCCAAAGAGAAGGTAAAATTTTATTTCCATATATTATATTTTATATACAGTAATTTATTATTTTTAGGTGGGAATAGTTGGAAGAACAGGAGCAGGTAAATCCTCCCTTATAGCTGCACTTTTTAGATTAGCAACCGTAGAAGGAGGTATAATAATTGATGAAATAGATACAAAAGATTTAACATTGGAAGATTTACGTTCAAGAATTTCTATCATTCCACAAGATCCCGTTTTATTCTCAGGAACACTGAGATACAACTTGGATCCTTTTGAGGAGTATACTGATGAAGTTTTGTATAAAGCTATAGAGGATGTCGAGTTAAAAGATCCTGCCAATGTAATTAATAGATTAGAAAATAGAGTTATGGATAGAGGAAGTAATTATAGTGTTGGACAAAGGCAGCTTATTTGTTTAGCTCGAGCAATTATTCGCAATAATAAAATATTGATGCTTGATGAAGCTACAGCTAATGTGGATCCTCAGTAAGTATTAATTTATTTTTTATTTTGGTATTAATGGTAAAATTTGATCGCTATTATTCTTATTGTATACTAGATTTTAGATTGTATATTATTAGTGAGGTCAGTGGCCTTACTACATTGCGATCTAAAAAATCTTTTGTGTATATTAGTCCATAAGGTCTAGACTTTTAAAAAAAGCTATTATTCACCTTAAATTATTTTAAACCTGATTAGGCTCTAAGAAGGCCTGTCCCAAATAGTTAAATCCTTGTTGAACATTTACTCTGGAGTTACATATAATATGTTAAGCCATTTCATCTACTTACACACATAATCTATATATTCAACTGTCCACTTTGCCTATTTTACAGAGATGTTACCTCAGTGGACAGTGTGCTGAAAGAATTCCTGCGATTACTCTGAGTTCAGGTTTCTCAAGCTTTAAGGGTAATGTAGAGTAAAGCTTTTTTGCAATTATTTGGTTATTTTTACGAAACTTTATCGTTTTAATGGTTTTTTAGTTTTCTGTTTTTTGGTCAAGGTTTTTTGCAATTTTTTGGTTATTTTTACAAAATTGTGACGTTTTAACGATTTTTGACTTTTTTGGTCAAGGTTTTTTACAATTTTTTGGATATTTTTAAAAATTTTTACGTTTTAATGGTTTTTGCAGATTTCTGTTTTTTTTTGTCAAGGATTTCTGCGATTTTTCGGATATTTTTACGAAATTTTGACGTAGTAAAGGCCGTATTATTGTCTTTGGCTTGAAGTGCTTTTTGCAGAAATGTCCAGGTCCGATAAAAGAAGTATAAAAGCTCTCTCTTTTGCGAGAATATCAGCAATCTTGTTCCTGACAATCCTCTTATGACCTGGTACACACAGTAAAGTAACTTTCCTGTATGTAGTATGTAGCCAGTGGCTTAAGAAGACTGTTTGTAGTTCCAGGATGTTTTGGGGCTCGAACGTGGTAGATTGTAGAGCCTTAAAAACAGCTTGGCTATTGGAAACAGTTAATGTTCTTGCTGAATTGATGCTTTTTTTAAAGCACTCTTGAGCAGAAAGGTTTATTGCTCAAAGTTCTGCTTGGAAGACTGTAGGAGTGTTTCCCAGGGCTATTGAGAGTATAAAGTTAGTATCTGTAACCCATATACGTACTCCTTCTTGTGTTTTAGATCCATCAGTATAATAAATGAGGGTTCCTTTTGTAAGTTGAGCGATTTCGTTTCGTGTTAACTTACACTCATTAATAGTACCTAACGTTTAGTTCAAAATTTTGTTTGAAGGCGTAATGTGTGTAGACATCCTCATAGATTGAGTTGCTCCGACACTTAGAATCCCAAAATGGCCTGTAAAATCGCTGGATTTTACAGACTTGCTCCAGAGCAATCCTCTTTACATGTAAATACAAGTGAGAAAGGTCTAGAATTACCTCCACTTCATTGCGTCAGTGATCCCTATGCAAGCGAGTCTTTTACCCTTTTGAAACTCTATTGCCTTTTGTTGCCTTAGATACACGAAAATTATAACAACCCATGTTTTACCAAAAGCCTACGACAGGTTCTCATAGCTTTTGTAGCTTTAGAGGTTAAATTTGCGAGTTGTGGATTCCACGTTAGTCATCTGTCGAGGAAGTATTTTAATTTTTTTTGAGAATGGAACTCACACTCCATAGTGTGTGTTGTTTTCTTAGAATTGGCTGTTAGCTTATTTTTTGCAAATTTTTGCTTTTCAAAAATGATTTCTTTTCTAATGAGAATATTTTTCAGAACTGATGCATTGATACAGAAAACGATTAGGAAAAAATTTGCAGATTGCACTGTACTGACAGTAGCTCATAGACTGAACACTATAATGGACTCTGATAAAGTACTGGTAATGGATTCTGGTACAATGGTTGAATTCGACCATCCTCATATCCTTCTCCAAAATTCTAACAGTATTTTCTATAAAATGGTAGCTGAAACCGGAAGAAGTCTTAGTGAACAGTTATGCAAAATTGCAAAGGATAGTTATCAACGACATCTTACTCTTGAAGAACAATAAATCGAATGTGATAGAAAGGATGATGTTTGTAACTATATAACTAAAATTTATGTATTGTCAATAATAGAAAGATACCTATTTTATTTTTGGATCTTACGTAAAAATTGGTTGCTATATTCAAAATAACTTTACATACAAAGTTCAATAATCGATAATAAATTTTATTTATTGCTAGTAGCGGCTCGTGATTTTTTATACTTTGGTTTAATTTTGTATACACGTGCAGATTTTATCATTTTTATCTATATATCTACGTCGATTTTTATCAAAATTTATGTCTAGTTGAACGGAATTGTTATCTTAAACATAAGTGCCGACACGGTTGCATTTGCGCTGAAGGTCAGTTTTTTTGTTACAATGATAGGTAAATTCGTTTCCAAAGTTATCTAAGAGTTAAAATAAAAGTTGGAAAGAAATCTATAGTTTTGAAATGTACAAGTTTATTTAATATTGACAAAATAAAATACATATTTTACACTTAAAATTTGTAACTAAATTTCGTCTTCACAACGAAATCCGTTTTACCCTAAAATTAACCGCTTTAGGGAGCATTAACCCTTTTCATCTTTCTTTATGTTCCATGTAAGTGTCCGTTTAAACATTTTTAAAAATTCCCACAAATGAATATATTTTGCAATTGCTTTTAAAAAATTGATTTTATTTTGTACGCATTCGTTGTTCTCTTTAAAAATAAGGTGCATTCTGTTCATATTATAGGTGGAAGGATTGCATTTTTACTGATGATTAGTTTTTCACTAAATAGTCAACAAAATTCGTAATTGAGTCGTTAAAATAAAAAAAAACATGTAAGCAAGTAAGAAGTTATACTTCTTTGACGTAACAAGATAAAAATATTTCTAAAAAATTTCGGCTTTGCGATATCCTACGTTTGCAGAGAAAAAAAAGTGTTATTATAATATAATCATTAAATTTTATGTACATAATATAAAAAATATTTATCCATAATTAAAAAACAATATTTTAAACTCAAATTATCATAAAACCGCTTTTTTATTATCGTCAATTCTTAACTATTCACATTTATGGCCTTTTAATGTTGTACTTATTCAGCGTCAAAAGTCTCATTTAGAGTAGAATTGTCATAAAAAATGAGTGAAAGACTAAAACAAGTGAAAATCTAATTCGAAATTTCAATATCACCCGCAAAAATACCAAAATGTTGATTATCTAATTTCATGGTGTTGGTTTTTCGTAACGGTGCGCTCGCGCATCCCAAAAATTTATCCTCATATTTTTCCCTAACGCACCAAAAGAAATATATCTTAAAAAAACTATATACCATGTATATACAGTGTGGTGCAAATGAAAGGAATAAATTCGTTATTTCGTAAACCGGCTACTTTAAGGAAAAATCCTGAAACAGGTCGATTTTTATTTTTAAACAGGCTATTCGTAAGTATACCTTTTTATTTTTGACGTCATCTATGTGCGCGTGGTGACGTCATCGCTAAAATTTTTAAATGGAAAGGTGGGTTTTGTAATATATTATTTGAAAGGTCTTTTAAATACCTAATCAGTTTGTTTTCAGTTAAAAAATTAATACATTTTAATTATTACAATAAATATTTATTAGTATTATATTACTTATTCATTAAATACAAAGTAACCCAAATGTATTAAAGATTGGTAATTTTTTAACCGAAAACAAACATGAATTATTTAGGCATATTAATATGGCTGAATAGGTATTTAAAAGACCTTTCAAATAATATAATATATTACAAAACCCACCTTTCCATTTAAAAATTTTAGCGATGACGTCATCACGCGCACATAGATGACGTCAAAAATAACGAATAGCCTGTTTAAAAATAAAAATCGACCTGTTTCAGGATTTTTCCTTAAAGTAGCCGGTTTACGAAATAACGAATTTATTCCTTTCATTTGCACCACACTGTATATAGTATATATAACAACAGCTACCTACTTGTTATATATGAATATCCGCAGCAAAACCGTATTGGTACATACTAAAGTTAAACAGGTTGACTATACATATAATAAAACTATATAATAGGAATGTATATGTTTGTGCGCGCATCACATAAAAACTACTGATCCTATTCGAATGCGGTTTTCAAAGACGTATTTGTCTTCTTTCAACTTAACATCTGGTGTATAAAACTTTCTCCCCCCAACCCCTTTAACCGGGTGAGGCAAGAAATTTTTTTACAAAAATCAACACGCCACGCGAGCGACGTCGCGGGTACATAGAAATAGAACCCAAAAATGTGGTTAGATTTTTTTGTCTGTCTGTCTGTATGTTTGTGCGCGCATCACATGAAAACTACTGATTCGATTCGAATGCGGTTTTCACAGATGTATTTGTCTTCTTTCAACTTAACATCTGGTGTATAAAAATTTCTCTCCCATTCCTTAAATGGGGTGGGGTAAGAAATGTTTATACAACAATCACACGCCACGCGAACGACGTTGCGAGTACAACTAGTTCGTAAATATATTCTCTTTTTAGACTGTTACTCATTTTCTTGCCATATCTAAGGGCTTCACTATCACCTTTATGTTTATGGCAACAAATTTTTTCCCAAAATATCGTTATTATCGTTTTTTTATAAATATACTGCGTTTTTTATTTCCAGCTAATTTTAGAAAAATGAATTTATATTATTTTACGTCATTCTCGTGCCTCCTGATTTCTCGCCACGCGTCTTGATTTCTCTTGATTTCTTTGACAAAAAGTGGAAACATGCCAAGACGACGCGAGAAAGATCGAGATGAGGCGAGCGTACATACCACAGTCTCGTTCTTGATCGGTCTCGCTGACACTCGCTTGATCTCGTTGATACTAGACCAGAGTAAAAGAGTTTTGCACTCAAATTATATCCCGATTTATAATAGAAAACAGTGTGAGTTATAATAACGCTGTGTCTTTATGGATACTATTGTTATATTTTTCTCTTCGTGGATTCGGGATAAGTGATAAACAGCCGACAAACTTAACAATTTATTAATAAACACAAATAAATAACAATTTCTTACTGAATATCGTCTTTCTAAAATAACGATTCGCACTTATTTCACAATCGCAGTCTATCGCATTACCTTTATTATTCTTCCTGTCTCCGTCCAAAGCGGTCCCTTATATATTAAATCAATTCCTTCTAAAAGCATCTCCACAATTACATCCAGAACATACACTCTCGAATCTTCCGAACAGTCGAAAAGCCACTAGAATATTTGAAGATTCTTAGAACTGGCGTCTGTCTCGCATTACTTCCTGGTTGACCGGCTCCTAATACTATTATTAGCTCAAAGCCAGTTGAATATTTAATTTAAATCTTATAAACTATGGTACATTTCATGATTCCAATAGCTTTTAAAAAAATAACCTGAAAAAATGTACACATTTAAAGAAATTAAAATACGAATTATAAGGCAAACATATTTAATTTTAATTATCTATTTGTTTATTTCCTCTCTCAGTGTACGTAATAGGTAACCAACTATGATAAAAAAATTATCTCTTCGTTTAAGATAACAATTCCACTCAACAATAAAAATTTTACATACATTGTCTAAAATAATTCAGAAACGTTTGCCAATTGTTTGCTTGCTATTCAAGTTAAATTTACTTTCTGACGTTATAAAAGCAAATAGTAAAAGTATACATTTTTCTTGCAATTAAATTTGTTATTAGGCCAATTTCTGTTTTAGTCGAGTAAATAAAACAATAAACCATATATTTTTTAAACGACAAGTCAGATTTTTATTCGGTTTGGTGCGTTGGATTCGTGAGATTCTTTACAAACTTTGTGAACTAGTGAAAAGGACGAAATCGCAAATTGTATTTGTGCATAAAGAATGCATTTTAAAAGTGTATTTTACTGGGGATTTTTTGAGATTGCTGAACACGAATATGACATTGACAGTGCCTGCGGAGTATCTGATGCCTAGAAAGTTTGTTTTCAATGTCTTCCTTTGGAGTTTGATAAAAAATTCTTATATAATGAACACAAACTCGTTACTCGGGGATTTTTGATGTTGCTGAAATCGAATAACAAGTTTGTGTTAATTATGTAATGAATTTTCAATAAACTACAGAAGAAGACGTTTCAGGTATCAACTTTTGCGCAGCATCTTGCCATTTATGTTGGGAACCTCAAAACACTCCTAGCAATGAGTTTGGACCAAAAACTTAACAAATTTTCACAAAACTCAAGAGGAAAGGATTAATAGAACCCTTTCCTCATCTGGTACTGCCATTGTCATATTGGTGTTTAGCAATCTTGAAAACTCTTCCAAGTCACAATTTGGATTAATTATTTAATCAATTTTTCAGAGGAAAACCTTGATAACACTTTTAGTGTACCAGGTATTCTGTAGCATTTTTCTTATGCACAAACGTAATTTAGAACTTTGTCATTATTAGACCAATTCACAAATTTTGATGAATCAAATGCCCCAAACTGCTTTAAAATCTGTCATCCCTTCAAAAAATTGATAGGAATCCCACCGTATACAGACAAGGATGGTAGAATCACTCTCGATAAAACTGGTTCCATACCACTGAAGCTCTCGGTCCGCATTTCGGTCTGCAGCGTTGCCAACCTAAAATTTCTGAAATTGGTTGATTGTTACAAAATAAAAAGTAGAAATCGATTAATTTAAAAAAATGGTGGAAAATTTAAAAAAAGTGTTTGTTTAATAGGAAAGGTATCTAAGAAAATTTTAACAGTATATCAGTAGATTACTTCCTTAATCATAGATCTACCGAAAACTCGGTAGAGTTGGCATCGCTGTTATCCTGTTTTTACAAAACTCCACAAAGAACGTCGGAAAACCGGAGCGGAATGTGGTACAAAGAACTTCAAAGGCAGTGCGTAGAGTGATCCTACTATTCTTGTCTATTAATGGTGGTAATGCCTATTTCTGTGCTTTATTTCCACGACTGATTGTATTTAAGGCAAAGATATTGAATAATTATTGGTAGCGTAATAATTAAAAAACATATTTTTTGTACAACTGTCATTAAAAGTGACACTTTTAATGATAGCAAACAATGTTAAAATTGATTGTTTACATGGCAGCGTGTTAACAATACTTTTAACACGCTTCAGTTTACTTTTAACACGGTTTAGTTTACTTTTAACACGGTTCAGTTTATTGTCATTGCAAATTCGGCCATTTCATTATCAAAACATGGCAGTTGTACAAAAAACATTGTATGGTATTTGTGTTAAAAGTGATTTTATTTTGTTCGTGAAATTGTTCAATTCGCTCCGCTCATTTCACAAACTTTTTCACTCACAAAATAAAACGTCACTTTTAACACTCATATCATAAATAACTATTCTAAAGCATATCTATGATGAGTATTAAAGTCAATTTATTTCACAAAATGTAATTTTAACCGTCCAAAAGTTAAAAAATATCAAGAAATCACATAATTTTTAGAGGAATCTATCTATTGAAAATGTATTAAATTGGTTGTTTGTCAAAATATTTTATAATAAACCTCATTTTTTACATTTTTTATATTTATAAAAATATATGATACATCAAAATCAAATCAAAGGCCAAATATTTTTAGAAACAAGTACAATAAATTTATTTTAATATAAACATATGCATTTATTATACAAAAAATATATTTTTCTTAAAATATATATAATGTGTTACTTAACGTTATAAAATGAACATTTTATATATCTCCTAAGAGTGTCAACTTAAATAAATTTTACTTAAGTATATTGTAAATATTAAATATATTTTATTATTTTAAACTAGTGAGATTTGATTAGTTTATATTTTAAAATACTCTCGAAAAAATATATTGTTAGTTTTATAAAATTATTATAGAAGTGTAATAATTGATTTTTGAGTTTTATTTATCTACCAGGTTTGGTTGTAATCTAAGAATTTAAAAAAGTATATATAGGTATATTATAAAAATAATACCTTTTTATAAATAATACAATTTTTTTAATATTGATAAATTGATTTTTGTGTTTTATGGTTTTAAATGTTTTTTAGCAAAAATTCTGAAATATAAGAATCGGAAAAATATTAAATTATAAAAAAAAGACAAAATGTAAAAATGAAATAATCTTGAAAAAATGGTGAAAAATATAAAAGATAGTCAGTAATAGATGACAACGACCATTTTCCAATTTAGCTGCAACCGAAAAAACGGCGAAAACCAAATATGTGATAAACATCTTATAATAGTTAAATAAACGATAATAATCAAAAAAAGTTTTAAACAATAAAAGAATTTAAAAAAAAGATGACAGATCAAAAAAACGTTAGAATACCAAAAAACAAAACACTGAAAACACCGATTAAAATCCGCTAATCCGATAAAGTGTTAATAAGACTAATATAAAAAGTTAAAAAAAAAACAAAAGCGAAAAATCTAAAAGAAATGTAAATGCATCAAAAAATTAAAAATCGAAAAAAATGGGTGGAAATCCGACAAAACGTTAATAAAACGGAATAAAAACAGTATTAAACTAAAATTGTAGAAAAAACGTTAGTGAAACGTAAAAAAAAATAAAAAAAGTTAAAAAACGAAAAGAAACTGTAAAAATCAAAAAACGATGAAAACCCTTAAAAAAGGAAAAATGTATTCAACGAATAAAACGGTAAAAACATGATAAATCGATAAATTACTCATAAAACCACAATACGAAAAAAAAACTAAAAAAGAAAAAAAGCAAAATGGAAAATCATTAATAAACTAAAAAAAAAGGAAAAAACCACCAAAAGATCGATAAGAACAAGGAAAAACGATAAAAAAATTCAAATAGGAAAAACGATAAAGCGCTTATTGAATATATTATTATGTTGCCAATTTTATCGAAGATTTTATTCATGAATCAAAGGAAAACAGCTCAATCTTTAAATTTAGAAACTACACGGCATGTATTTAGAATGGCAACTTTTAGAGTTTCTATTTAGATGTTTTTACGGTAGCCCAGTTTGCCCAGGAATAATGTTGGTATAATGCCCTTTGTTGAAACAATTATTGAAACAACCTTGACATTAGTTGGATGACCCATTTTTTTGAATTTTAATAACGAGGTCTGCGTATTTATTTATTTTTTTGTGTTTACTTAACAGATTGTCAATTGGCACAGCTTCACAGATCTAAAAAATTAACGCACATTAAAACTTACCATATAAAATCAAAATATTAACTGAAATAAAACGAATTTTATTTCATATTACTTTACTTTGTAAAAGAAACAGATTTGGTAATGTTTCCTAACAAAGAATTCTTTAAGATTTATCACTTGTTTCGTATGGTTATTTTTTATGCTCCACCTTCCACTTTCTTTCCTTGGCAACCGTCTGAGAGTAAGCATACTAAGTGTTGTTTGTTCAACCTCTTGGTTCGTTCAAGTTCCGCAGCAGACCATTTAAGAACTTCAAAGGAATAAGTAAGTTTAGGCATGGCATATGTATTTATGGTCTTAATTATAAAACCAAAATTGTGCTGAGATTCTGTAAGAGATTTAATCTGTTGCTGGTATTGCTTTTTAATTTAACCAAAATTGTGCTGAGATTCTGTAAGAGATTTAATCTGTTGCTGGTATTGCTTTTTAATTTGTCTCAGCTTGTTTCTGGTCAAGGAGTTTAGGCTGTTCAAATCCATTAACCATATAAATTTCCCGTTAGGAACCTGTATGTCATCATGTAAACTTTACCACTTTTGATATTAGTTTTTCAGACCAAATGGTGTATGGACATTAGCTGAAAAAGTATTGGTAATTTTTAATAGGTACTTTATATATGTATCTTGCTTAATTTATTAAAAATTTTATTATCCATGTATAAGAGATGGGAGATCTTGTGACTAACATATCTATCTGCTTTGATATTAAAGCCATAGCCTGTATTATTGAGTAGGTGGATAGAGGATCCATAGCAAGACAATACCAAAGTATATGTAAATTTTTAAGTGTGCTATTGGCATTATTATCATTAATTTATATATTTTAAATAATCTTTGATTCATTTTAATAAAACAATGAACAATGTTAAGTCTTTTAATACTGATGTTAAGTAGAAAACAAACAATGATAAGATACATGACTTGTAAAAAAAGCATCATTGTAATCTTTACCATTAATAAAAAGTGTGTTAACTATTAAATAAATTTCAATAAAGCACAAGAGTAGCTTGATTTAAAGGGTTACCGAAAAATCGAAGAATCATTGGTTTTAACAGTAAGTTAATAATTCAAAAAATTATTTAAAACTATTAAAACAGTTCATAAAAAAATAAATCGAAATTTATGCTAAGTCAACAAAAATATTTATATTAAAATTCTCGTGAAGGTATTCGAACATGTAAATAAATTGATATCTGGTAAAAGCTAGACTAATGGATGGATCGAAAGCTTTAAAAGAGACCAATTTTTCATATAAGATAAAGATCGATTAGGATCAGTTTTTGTATGAACCCTCGTAAAAATCATCTACAGAAACATCGCATTCGATAATTTCTTTTAACAAAGAAGTGATAGACGCTGTAGAAACTTGGTTCGAAGAAAAAAAATTCTTGATGGGTCTAGAAGTGTAACTTTGTGATTCTGTATGCAACATTGTAAACTAAAATTTATAAGAAAGATGAAGAAAAATACGAAAAGAGGAAACTCAGAAGCAAGGAATTCAATAAGACAAGGAAAGAAAGATTACAAGTAAAAGACCCAAAGAACAAAAGATTTAAAACATATTATAAGTAGAAGTATTAAAGGAATTTAAAATAATTTTAGCAAAGCTAAATGAATTTAAATTTTTGTAAAAATCCAATTCGTTTTGTAATGGATAAAGTTTCCAGAAATATTCCGTAATGAGTTCAAGAAATATTAATAACATTTTAATTACATAATCAGTAGTCCTAGAATATAGAAACCTTGCAGGATTAATAGTGTTTGCAAAGAGAAACAATGTTTTTAGAGAAACTCTAGAATATAAAAATTCTTTTACAAAAATAAAAAGTTGGCAAACGAAATGTTTATAAGAATCAATAGAAAATAAAAATGGATTGTACATAAAGAAAAGAACACAAGTATTGGTCACATTTTCAAAATAAAACGCCACTTGCATAATAAAGATAAAAATTATTATAACCTTATAATATAAGTATCAGTTTATTGTTTAAAAAAATTAAGCTTATTTTAATGTTTTATTGTGAAAGAACGAGGACAATAAAATATATCAATGATATTTGAAATTCCATTAACTCACCCACAGTATTGTTCTCAAGTGTACCTACATAAGAATAAATTCAAAGGTTTTTTTGATTAAGATTAATTTAGAAAAATCAAATAATTTTAAAACTTTTATTTCAGAAGTATGCAAAATCAAAGCAAAAAATAATAAATAAACATGGATATGACAAAAGAGAAGTTTTACCCTAATCCTAGGGAAAAAGCTAATATATTTTCAATTTTATTTTTTGGGTAATATTTCACTTTTATAAATATATATATATATATATATATATATATATATATATATATATATATATATATATATATACTTGAAAACACATTTTTCTAATTACTAATTTTCTAATTAAACCTGCCTAAAATTTACGTGTTTAAGGTATACATTTGGATTATTCAAAAAAGGTTACAAAAAGAATTTAGATGTAGATGATTTGTACAATCCTTTAAAAAGAGATAGAAGCAAAGTTTTGGGAGACAGATTACAAGCGTAAGTATATTTTTTATATTACTAAGTACCACAATATACTGTGTAAACTATGCATGATAGTAGATCTTTAGAAAAGGATTAGAGCACCTTGTCTAGCCCTGCCCTCTTAATGAGACTTAATAGCCTTGACAGTGTTCTCTCCACGTAACTTTGAGCAGTCATTACTATATACCGCTTCCTTGCAAGGCCTTCACATTGATATAGGAAATGAGGTTTCCTCCTCCTCTATGCTGTATCGAAAGATGTCTTCATCTACCAAGTTCAGCTGACAATATCCTATCAAAAGACTGGCAATCATTCTGAGATCGTGTCGCTTTTGTGATAACAGCTTTGCATTAAATTTCCCACCACTCCTGGGACTTCTCTATTCTTCATTTCTCAATGGCAGCCTTTCTGAACATATCAGCAACCCCGCCAAATAGTTCCGGACTAATCATTGGAATATTAACTCCCGCTCGGTCCAATTGATCAGCTTGCTCCGAAACCCTGAGTGTCCTGGTACCCATGCCAGTGTCAGAGAATTCCGACTTGCGACATTTGTCAGGGACCTAACGCAGTCCTACACCAGCTGTGAGTTTATTTGTGCCTAGATATCGCCTTTAGAGCTGTTTGGCTACCCGAGTATATGGCTGCGGTGTTATCATTTATACGCTGACTTATAATCACCGTTGGACAGTGTTGTATGGCCATTACTTTAGCCTGAAACACTGTTATTAAAGTTATCACAAAACTTTTTCTGCAAAAATCAGATTGCCACCTCTCATATCCACCTTAAAAGAGATCCGCTTCGGTCTAATACTGGTTATAGAATATACTATTATTTCTTTATTTTAAAATTTACTGTATAACTGGCATCCACAAATTACGAAAATAAATAAAATCCTTCCGTAAGAAATTCCAAAATTCCTTAAATTAATACAAATACAACCTTACAATTCCAATATTGTAACTCCTTTACACCTGGAGAATCAAGAAAAACTTGAAAAGATAAATAAAAAATTAAAGTTTGTCTTTACTACCATTTCAATTTGATAAATAATATCCATAAATTTTTTATTTTTCAGTAATTGGGATTACCAAGTAGAAAAGGCAAAAAAGTCGAACTCCAATCCTAGTTTATTTCGAGCAATTCTATCAACTTTCTGGGTAGAATACACGCTGATAGGTTTAATACCATTGGTGACTGATTTAATAATAAGAATTATTCAACCTCTGTTCCTTGGGAAATTGTTGGAATACTTCAATCCAAGTTCTCAAGTTACCAAAGAAGAGGGTCTTATGTACGCTGGATTAATAGTACTTTGTAATGTTGGATTGTTCATGTTAATTAATCAATACCTATTGGAAGCTTTTCATTCAGGAATGCGAATAAGAGCTGCTTGTTGTGCACTTATGTATAGAAAAGTATGTGTCCTAATACTAAAAACAATAAATTATTATCAAAATATTTATTAGGCTTTAAGGTTAAGCAAAACTGCTCTTGGTGATACTTCTTCTGGAAAAATAGTAAATCTTCTCTCAAATGATATTAGTAGATTTGACATGGTATCTTTGTTCCTGCATCAAATGTGGTTAGCTCCTCTTTCTTCTTTAATCCTAATGGGAATTTTATATACAAAAGCTGGATTTGCTGGAGTTATTGGAATTATTGCTGTATTTGTTGTTGTGTTATTACAAGGTAACAGATTTAATGTGCTTTTTCTTCGGGCTTCAGAAATATATAAAAATAAACAAATATTGGAAAACATCTTGCATCAACTAGAAATATTATGAAGTTCAAATCTATTATCTATCTCTTCTAATTCTATTTGATGCTTCTTCAGATTTCTTTAACATTTGGCTTTTCTAAAGATTTTATCATTCAATTTGATTGTGTTACTTATTTCTTTTAGTAAGTAATCATATCTTTTTAAAAAAGACTTAATTAAATATGTTTATATGTTATAGCTTATACTGGTAAATTATCAGCAAAATACCGAAAATACACAGCATTAAAAACTGACGAAAGAGTGCGATTAATGGATGAAATTTTGTCTGGAATACAAGTTATTAAAATGTATGCTTGGGAAAAACCGTTTAGAAAAATTATAAGATTAGCAAGAGCAGCAGAAATTAAAATAATAACGAAATCTTCTTATGTGAGAGCTACCTATATGGCATTTAATCTATTTACTACAAGACTGGCGTTGTTTTTAACACTGCTAACTTTCGTATTACTAGGAGAAGAAATTACCGCATCTAAAGTCAGAATTTTGTATTTATAAATTTATTTTGGATTACCTAAAGTTATTTGATTACAGGTGTTTGTCTTTCAATCGTATTTCAACGTGTTATCAATGACAATAGGTTCTATGTTTGTAAGAGGAATATCTGAGATAGCAGAAGTAAGAGTAGCCATGCGGAGAATTGAAAGTTTTTTAAATAATGAAGAATTTGATCCTCGTAAAACACATGGCTTTAAAAATGGAAAAGAGAAAAGTATTAATAATTTTACAGACGCTATAAGTTTACAAGAAGTAACTGCTAAATGGAATGCTAAATACAGTGATAATGCTTTGGAAAAAATAAGTTTAAAAATTCCAGAACGTTATCTATTAGGAATTATTGGACCTGTCGGAAGTGGAAAGAGTTCTTTGTTGCAATTGCTTTTAGGTATTTAAACTTAAGATTTTTACTTACTCCGCTTATTTTAACAAAACTGTCATCTATTTAATACTTTCATCGTTTTTAGGAGAACTGGATATAGTTTCTGGTGATATGTCAGTTTGTGGTGAAATTTCTTACGCATCTCAAGAGCCTTGGGTGTTTGCAGCTACAATTCGTCAAAATATCCTCTTTGGAGAAGAATACAACCAGAAACGCTACCAAGAAGTTATTAGTGCATGTGCTCTGGAAACTGACTTAAAACAATTTGAGAACGGAGATTTAACTTTAGTAGGTGACAAAGGAGCTTCTTTAAGTGGTGGCCAAAAGGCAAGAATTAATTTGGCAAGAGCTGTTTATAGAGAAGCTGATATTTATTTATTGGACGACCCATTGTCAGCTGTTGATATTCACGTTTCTAAACATTTATATGAGAAATGTATTAATGGATATTTAGCTGATAGAACTAGAATATTGGTTACACATCAAGTTCATTATTTAAAAAATGCAGATCATCTTATCATACTGAATAATGTAAGAAGATTAATTTACAGAACTTTCAGTGAAAAACTAAACATAATATTTTCTAGGGACGAATAGAAGATGAGGGAACATTTAATTCATTGGCAAATAGTTCTAATGTGTATGCGAAATTACTGACTGCAGAACCAGAATCTACAGAAAAGGACAAACAGAGGGCTGAAAAAGTTAAATTTATGAGACAGATATCACAAATGGTAATATCAATTTAAAATAAGTAGTTTAGGATATTTTGCAAATAATCCTATAATTTAAATTAAGCCAATATCATTTTCTTGGTACATTTTCCAAAATACATATGCAAATAGAATGTATGAGTTCAGACTCAAAATAAGTCATTTTCCCTTTTAAGTGTATTTTAAGATATTCATTCTGCACTGATTATCCACCTTTCAAGTTTATTTTCATGAAGTCATGGTAACCACTTAAAGTACATGGTTTCTTATTTTTTTCTAAAGGCATGCGATTTGTCATCTTTTCGTTTTTTAAATAGTCTTTCATTTGTCAACTTTTATTTGTTCTCTTTCTTTCTATTGTACAATTTGAATAACAGTTAGAAACTTATCATTTGGATACTTTAGACAGCGGTTCTCAAACTCTCATACTTTACGCCTCCCCAATTTTACGCCCCGCGTGATATTGCAAGAATTAAATAGTCAACTGTTACAGACATAATATGTGCTTGGCGCGGTGCGATGATGTTTCGCAAAAGATGTCGAACGTTACCGAATTGTCTCGACGCAGCGCGTTTACAGGTGTAGCCTTTTGTTTTAAGTAGTTGCATTACAATTAGTTAAAATTGAGTAAGAAATTTTCATGTTTAGTGCTCCAACGCTGAATATTTTCTACACTGTAAATATGGATAAATATCTAATTGGAGCCAAACGAAAACAAAACGAGGAAGTACTTCGACTGATTTACGAGGATATAAGACTAAAACCCGAAAATATGACCCAGATTACCTAAATTTTGGCTTTACAAGCATTAAAATTAGTGGAGAAGAAAATCCGCAATGCTTTATTTGTTTAGAAGTATTAGCTGCTGATAGCTTGAAACACAATAAATTTAGGATTCACCTACCGGGCCAGCTTAAAACTCAGCTAATTGGAAAATTATTTGCTATTCAACTTGATGAAGCAACTGACTCCAATAAAGAATCCCATTTAATTTCTTACATCAGATTCTGTAAGAGTATCACAATATGTGAAGAATTACTGTTTTGCATACTTATTGAAAGAAGAACTACATTCATCGAATTATTAAGGATAAATAATGCTATCTTGCGGTGAATTTGTAAAGAAAAAATTGGATTGAGATTTGGACTGATGGTAAATAGAATAGTTTGCAAGCGTTTGCGAAGAATGAATTGGACACATTGCATGATTCACGGGAAGCTTTAGCGGCCAAGTCTCTAAACCCTGGTCTAAATATTGTTTTGGAAGTAATTATTGAAGTAGTTAATTACATAAAAACTGGGCCATTAAAATCAAGGATTTTATCTGTTGTTTTATTCTTCATCCAGATGGTTATCACTAGGTAAGGTTGTTAACCGTGTCTACGACCTGGGAAATAAGATGGCAGTATTTTTGAAGGAAGAAGGTCATACGCGTTTGGCAGAATTCTTTGGTGGATATCTTTAAAAAACATAAAATTTCTAATCTTCAACTCCAGGAAAAAAAATTGAATGTATTTAATTTGAATGAAAAGATTGAATCTTTTTGAGAAAAGATGCATTTATGGAAAAATGAATTAAAGGAAGACTGCTTTGATATGTTTTCCACGTTATATAGATGTATCCAGGATTTTCCATAAGAAGAAAATCATAAAATTGTAATGTTAAAAACTATGGAGAAGAAGATATCAATTTGTCCAATTGGAATTGGGTTTTTAATCCATTTGACAGTAAACCTAATGGCCTATCACTGGAAGAAGAAGAACAACTAATAGACGTTTCGTCCACTAATTCACTGAAAATGGATTTCAGTACAAAATCTTTAACAAATATCTGGATCGAACTTCCAAATGACTTTTTAGTAATAAATGCCAAAGCGATACAGATTTTGTTAGTTTTCACCACATCCTACTTTGGGAAACAGGATTTTCTGCTGTTGCTTCTAAATATCGAAATAAGTTTTAACTAGAAGAAGAACTCAAAGTCGCCATTTCCAATGTGGAACCCAACTTATAGAGATTAAGTGTCACAAAGCAAGCGCATGTCAGCTATTACTCCTTGTGAGGTTTAGAATAAGTTTGTAGTTCAATATATTACACTAAAAATTTTATAAATCGATATTAATATTGTTGTTTTTTAATTTACTGTGCCCCTTTCCAAATTAATATAGTTTGAAAACTGCTGGAACAGCAAAAAAAATTAGAATAAATGAATTTTGTAACCAAATCTGTATGGAAAATTGACCATTTTTAAACCCAAACATTCTAACAATCTTTTATTTTCTGTTGTTTGATATTTAAGTCTACAAATTTGATGAATGTTTTAAAATAAGCGTTTACTATTTATAGTTGCAATTTTTAAATTGTCCATAGGTCATAACTGCACTTGCGGTGCCGATGATTATGTTTGTATCTAACAACCGTTTACGAAGGAAGTGTTATAACAAAGACAAAATTGTTTTTTACGCTATTGCACTGCCCACATTTCTTTAATTTTTCTCTTTTATTAAACATTTTATTATGAGTTTTTTTACATTTTAGAGTCGAAAAAGTTCAGTTACAAGTCTTGTAAGTGAATTAAGCCTCACAAATACCCTTCTGTCTAACGATATAGATGGGGAAAATGCACAAACTAGTGGCGAATTTAATGTTAAAGACTTACAAGAAGAATCATCCAAAGGCAAAGTACATGGTTCACTCTTATTTAAGTATATGTCAGCTGGAGCCAATATTTTTGTAGTTCTTGTTGTAGTACTGCTATTTATTGTTACTCAAATTGGAGTGAGTGGAGTAGATTACTGGGTTAGTTATTGGGTGAATATTGAAGATTATAGATCGCAACTGTCGAACGTTACAATTGATAATTTAAATTCAGGAACATTTGCTGCTCCTCTTGTATATTTCAGTACAAAAACATGCATTATAATCTATGGAAGTATTATTGGTTCTTTATTTATTATAAGTATGACCCGATCTTTCTCATTCTTCAAAGTTGCTATGCTGAGTTCGAAGAAATTACATAGTATAATTTTTGATAGCGTAGTTGGTGCAACTATGAGATTCTTTGATACAAATCCAGGTGGTAGAATCCTGAATAGGTTCTCTAAGGATATAGGTACAATCGATGATTTATTACCAAAAGTTATCTTGGATTCTTGTCAGGTAATACTCGTATTTCCCACATAACAATTTCACATTTCCTATAATATTATTTTTTAATTTTTTTACAGTTCTGAAATTTTCCAATTTTTTATGATTTTTCAGTTCATATAAAGGCTTGTTCTTTAAATCATTTCCGAAAACATATTCCCGCTATACGTAATTTTTGTTATGTGGGACTTAACTAAAAATATATGTATTAATTATTAAATATATATTTTTAGATGTTATTATCAATAGCTGGATCACTATCTCTTATTCTGATTGTGAACCCCTATTTTATTATCATGGTAGCTGCTCTTGCAGTTATTTTTGGTTTTATAAGGCATATATATTTAAAAACATCTAAAGATGTGAAGAGAGTGGAAGGAATAAGTAAGTTTACCAGGCTTATGCTTATTAGAATTAGAATTAAAAATATTTCATTTTCTTTATTCCCTTTCAAGTGCGAAGTCCTGTTTTTACACATTTAAAAGCTACGATTGATGGTTTAACCACTATAAGAGCTTTTGGAGCTCAAAATACTTTAATGAACGAGTTTGATACCCACCAAGATTATCATTCCAGTGCCTGGTATATTTTTCTAATGTCCAGTTCTGCATTTGGGTTTTACCTGGATGCCTTTTGTGGAGTATTTATTGGTATATTGACATTTACTTTATTAATATTTGGTGAAAGTAAGTTTTTAATTTGATTTAATAGCAACTAATACTATTGAGAAATATACTTTTTAGGTCTTGGAATGAGAGGAGGAGAGGTAGGATTGGCTATATCTCAAGCTACTGCATTAACTGGTTTACTTCAATGGGGTATGCGACAAAGCGCAGAAGTCACCAATCAATTAATGAGTGTAGAAAGAGTTTTGGAATATCAAACATTACCAAAAGAAACACAACCCGATATTCCTAAAATTCCTCCGAAAAATTGGCCACGAAAAGGAGAGATTATATTTAAGGATACCTGTCTTCGATACTTTGAAAAAGGTCCTTTAGTGTTAAAACATTTAAATCTCAGTATTAAACCCAAGGAAAAGGTAAACTACTAAACTAAAATGTATTTAGGTGTTTATAAACATATTTATTTGCTATTTTAGGTTGGTGTTGTTGGTAGAACAGGAGCTGGTAAATCTTCTTTAATTCAAGCATTGTTCCGACTAGCACCAATTGAAGGAACTATTAAAATTGACGATATTGACACTAAAGATATAAGCTTAGAAAATCTACGTTTAAAAATATCAATAATACCACAAGATCCCGTTTTATTCTCCGGTACATTAAGATACAATTTAGATCCTCTTAATGAATATAATGATGAAACTTTGTACAAAGCTATTGAGGATGTGGAACTAAAAGATCCTAATAATATTATTAACAATTTAAATAATAGAGTAATGGATAGAGGATCTAATTATAGTGTCGGACAAAGGCAGTTAATTTGCTTAGCTAGAGCTATATTGAAACGAAATACAGTACTTATGTTAGATGAGGCTACGGCCAATGTTGATCCACAGTAAGTAAAACTTAATCTTCCTTTCTACCATAATTCTCAATACTCAAAATTTTGTTCTTAAACAATGTGTTTTTTTATGAATGGTGCTTTGTTCAACTCCTTGATCACCATTAATAACACAATAACCAAATAACCATTTTTTTGTTGTTCTCTCAGCTAAATTTTGAAGACAAAACTTTTTCAAACAACTATTGCAATGTGAATGAAGATAATTGCATATTTGTAGAACATTGAAAATTTTGCTAGCACTGTGGGACCAATATGTCTCAATTTTGTAGAATTAAAAAGTAAATTGGTCTATTTTAGAGTAGATTTATATTTTGTGTGTTTTGTTAATTAATCTATTTTATAGAACTGATGCGTTAATTCAGAAAACAATCAGGAAAAAATTTGTCGACTGTACAGTGATTACGGTGGCTCACAGATTAAATACAATTATGGATGCAGATAAAGTGCTTGTTATGGATGCTGGCAAGATAGCAGAATTCGACCATCCTTATCTTCTTCTTAAGAATCACAACAGTGTTTTCTTTAAAATGGTACAGGAAACAGGACATAGTTCTGCAGAGCAATTAAAGAAAATAGCTTCGGATTGTTACCAGAAAATATCATCAGTCCCAGAGTAACCACCATACTGTTAAAACAATATTTATTCATTAAGATTTAATTAAACGTGAACATTTTGTAATTTTAATAAAAAATTAGTATAAGATTAGTTTTAATTGCTTTTTGGTTCTATGAATCCCCAATAGATACATCGATACAACACTCTTATATCGTATCACATTGAGGTGGCGTAGATAGCGCCGTGTTTCGATTTCGATATTATACATTTAGATACGAGAAATTGGGCAAGATTGAAAAAAATGAATTAACTGAACACAAAATATTTTTTAAAAAATTGGAAAAAAACAGAAAAAATGTAAAAAAAATCGAATAAAAAAGAATCTTTAAATAGGATAATTTGAAAAAACTAAAAAAAATTGGTGAAAATAGGTAAAAAATTAAAAACAAATACGAAAATAGGATAAAACTCAAAAAGAAAAACGAAAAACAAAACAATTGAAAAATTAGGAAAAAACCGCTAAAATTAAAATTACAAAAAATATAAAAAATCGAACGAAAAAATGGTAAGAAATTGGAATAAACACGTGAAAATAAGATAAAATAAAAAATAAAACAGAAAAGGGAAACCACCGTTAGAAAATAAAAATCGAAAAAAAGGCACAAATTGAAAAAGTACTAAAAAAATGAAAATACCGAAAAAAGAGAAACTAAGGCAAAATCGATAAAATAGAATCTATTAAAAAACAGGAAAAACGAATATACGCAAAAATTGCTAAACAAACAAAAAATTGGTAAAAAAAAGAATAAGAGAAATGTGAAAAATTGGAAAAAAGGTAAAACATTGAGTAAAAATGGGTAAACAACTAGAAACAAATGAGAAAATAGAATAAAATCGAAAAACAAAAAATTGGAAAAACGGAATAAAATAAAAAAATCGGATTAAAAAAAAGAGAATCATTGATTGTTATGCGGTACGAAATTCGCTGCATGAATTAGTATTATTTTCTGCACTTTTCTTCTAAACTTTTGCATGATCCAATTTTTGCTTTTACTTCCTTGAGTTTTTATCTATCTTATTTATAAACTTGATATATTTGTTTTTTATTTTTTTTTAGTGTTATTATTTCATCTTTTGTGTTTTTCGGTGGAGATATTCTTCAAATATTCCTAAGTTTCTTTGATTTCCACATTTTTCTTATCTTCAAGGTTTTACTTTAATAGCTTGTCCTCTCTTTCTTGAAAAGATTTAAGAATTTATGTGTGTGGTTGCTTATAACTTCTGTTGGACGCTTTTGTTTTTTTTGTTGTTTCTTCTTTTTCGAGTTTTAATGACCTCTGCGCTTCTTTGAACCCTAACGCCTTATTTCTTGTTTATCATATCTTGTAAATTTGTGGATATCTCGATGTGCATAAAAGCTATTTTAAGATATTTTCTATGCACAAATGTAATAGTTCATTCCCCTTGTTAGTTCTGAGGCTCTCAATGTGACTTCGTCTCTCCTTTGTTTACCAAAAATTTATTTGTAACACTTATCGAGATAGATAATTGGAATAAAATAAATATGAACCTATTTTCAAGAAATCACGCCTCGTTCAGAATACATATTAAATTTTTTATTTCATCCAAGTGAAAAACAAAAATTTTAAAAATTGGGAAACAAACAAAAAAATTGCAAAATTAAAAAAAGAATAACAGAAATGTGAAACATTGAAACAAAATTGGTAAAGCATTGGGTAAAAGTTAGTAAAAAAGAAACTAGAAACAAAGGAAAAAATAGATTAAAATCGAAAAAAAGAAAAATGAATAAAACGGAATAAAATCAAAAATCAAGTAATAATCGCATTAACAAAAAAGTATATTATTGATTGTTGCGGTACGAAATTCGCAAGTGAGTTAGTAGTCTTTTCTGCACTTTTCTTCCAAATTCTTACCAAGATTCATTTTTTGTTTTTACTACCATGTCCTTGAGTTTGTATCTATTTTATTTATAATCTTGATATTTTTGTTTTTTTTTTAGTGTCACTTTCGCTAATTTATAAGTTTTTAACATTTTTGCTACCTACTTTAGAGATTTTTTTCATATGTGCTGTTCCCGATTGATTGTTTTATTTATGTTACTATTCAATCACTTGTGTTTTTCTAAAGTCTCTTTAATTTTCACATTTTTCTTATCTTCAAGGTTTTGCTTTATTAGCTTTTCTGCTCTTTCTTGAAAAGATTTTAGAAGTTTTGTGTGTAGTGGCTTATAATTTCTTATGAAATTACTTTTTGTTGTTGTGTTTCATCTTTTGTTGCTTCTTGGATTTCGAATTTATTTGTTCTCTGTGCTTCTTTGAACCTTAACGCCTTTTTTTCTTGTTTTTCATTTCTGCGGATTACTTTTCTTGTGGATTTGTGGACATCTTGATGTGCATAAAAGCTATGTGTAAGCTAGTTTCTATACAAAAATGTAATATAGAGCCTTACCATCCTTTTCTCGAAGCAGTTCATGCCATTTTCGACCCCTATAACTTCGTTGGAATAAAGTTAGAGACTTGAATTTTTAGTACCCAAGCAGGCATTGTATAAACAAGGTATATTTCAGAATACATTCAATTTGAACCAACAGTTTAAGAATTATAACGAGTCAAAGTTTGTTAATTTTGTCACTCACTCACTCACTCACTTACTGACTGATCGATCTTCACAAGTTTAAGGCCTTTCTAGCAGACATAGAAGCTTCAAATTTAGAATAATACAATAAGTGTTTAGTGTAGGGTAACTGTATTAGTAATGGACATTGCACTAGTAAATAGTCACTCAAGGTCAACTAAATCCTTGCAAGTTGTACTGTACCCACTTCGGACATGAAACAAAGTAGTTCTAAGGTCCGGTAGGTTATACTGCACAACTGACATTTGACACAAACCTTCACGTCAGCCCATTTGTCAGTTATAAAATTTTCTAAAATGGCGATCGTGTCATCAGCTGATTGAAAGTGGTGCAGAAGTTGTAGCAAATTGTTGAAATTTCACAGACTTCGAGTGGTTATTTTTACTTTTTATTTGATGCAGTTATACTGTTATAATCAGGTGAGTCAAGTGAAAGTGTAATTTGTGAAAATTGACTCCCAACCTCAAAGAATTAAGTTTTAGGAGGGGGTGACCACTAGTAAAACATAAATTTAATTAATGTCTGGTAATGGACATATAGGGTGACCATTTCTGAACAGATAGAATTCAATAACGGACACCCCACTCCTATACTGTGTATGACTAGTTATAGAGAAGTGAACGATAGGTTATTACTTTTCTGTTTGATTTTGGTTTATTTACAGATCATGGGAAAAACTAAAAACGAAAGCAAAACGAAAAAAAAATTCTTTTGCTATGAGGATGAAAAAATGCAGCAAGCAATAAATGCTGTGAAATATGGTGGAATAAGCAAAAAAAAAGCATCACAACAATTTGGTGTTCCCCGTTCCACACTCATTAGGAAGCTTTCTGGTCAGGTTCCACTCAGTCGCAGAATGGGGCCTACTCCTGAATTGAATCATGAGGAGGAGGAAGTATTTGTTAATTGGATTCTTGCCATGGGAAGAAAAGGATTTCCTGTACATAGGTCTAATTTGATGTTGTCAGTGCATAAATATCTTTCAACTAGAGGGGAATCTAAATACATTAAAAACTTTACACCGGGTCGTTCTTGGTTCAAAGGGTTCTTGACTAGACACCCAAATATAAAAGAAAGGTATTCGGAAACAGTCTCTAAAGCACGAGCTGCTGTTACCCAAGATAGAATCTGCAGTTGGTTCAATGAAATACGTGGATATTTACAAGAAGAAAAATTAGAGGATGTATTGAAAGAACCTAGCCGTATCTTCAATGGTGATGAGGCTGGATTTCAGATTTGCCCAAAAAGTGGGAAAGTATTGGGACCAGCAAAACTAACTGAGGACTTTTACGAGAGGGTTTCTTGTGAAAAAGAGCAAATTACTGTGTTGGCAACGTTTTCAGCGGATGGTAAGGTTGTTCCACCTATGATAATATTTCCATACAAAAAGATCCCAAAAGCAATTTCTGAATCTGTACCTGAAGATTGGGCACTTGGCCGATCTGATAGTGGATGGATAAACTCACAAGTATTTTTCGAATACATGTCAAACATTTTTTTGCAATATTTGAAAAGTAGTAATATAACACGCCCTGTTATCTATTTCATGGATGGGCACCGGTCACATATGACCCAAGAAATAAGTAAATTCTGTGACGATAATGGCATAGTTTTGATTTCATTATTGCCTAATTCGACCCATATACTACAACCAGCAGATGTATCGGTTTTTAAGCCTCTCAAAGCAGGATGGGTCTCAGAAGTTAGAACGTGGAAATTCGAAAACTTTCCCAAAGACGTTACCAGGTATACCTTTGGTTCTATATTGAAACTGGTTTTTGATAAATATGCGACTGAGGCAACGATCAAAAATGGGTTCAGGAAAACTGGTCTTTACCCATTTGACGAAAATAATGTAGATTTCACTAAATGCATCCCTAATCGGAAACATGTAACCCACGAAAATGAACATAGTAAGGACTATTTGAAAGCTGTACTCAGAGAAATAGAAAACAGGATTGATAAAGAAGAATTGGAGATATTTTCAAGAACTTGCAGGAAGAATGAAGAATGGAGTGGACATTTGGAGTCAACTAACCTCTATAAAATTTGGAAACAAATCAAAAGTGAATGTGAAAATATTTCTTCAGAGACATGTGAGAAACAACAAGAATCAAAAGCAAAGGAACACACGGCGAATGATGCAAATAATGGAATTGAAATGATACCGGAAAGTGATTCTAACAAGGAGGCAGAAATTGAAAATGATACAAACAAAGAAAATCAGATGCCACCTGAACCAGAAGCTTCTTGCTCATATACCGTAAATGCTTCCAAAACTCCAGAAGACAATAAAATTGGTTATATTGCAACACCAGAACGTTCCTGGAAAACTCCAGAAGGTATTCAGTATAAGAGATATGAAGATAAAGAGAAAGAAGGTTATAAAATACCAACTCCTTTCAAAAAAATTTTAGTATTTCCTTGTACTCCGGAAAATAAACCCAAACGGAGAAAAACCATTTTCCCAGCTGTTGTTTCCAGTGGAAAATATCGTGAATATTACCAGCACGAACAACAAAAGAAACTCGAAAAAAATATAAAAACAAAGCGAACAAAAATACCCCAGTCGAGAGAAAAATTAAATTCAAAAAATGAGAGCTCTTCAGATTCCGAAGAAAATGTTCAATATGAAGATGAAGACCTTGATTTGAGTGACAATGAAGAGGATTTGATACCTGGGAAATATGTTATAATTTTCTACGAAAATGAATACTTTCCAGGTTAGTGCCTACTTATCAATTAATGAACATTTTCTTTCATCATATCGCTGCTCCGAATTGAATTCTTCAAATTGGCATTTTAACATCTAGTAATTTATCTTTTCTCCTGTTTTAATTTTATGGTTTGATCCGATGTTTTCCTGAATATAAGGATATTATTTGTTCCAGGAAAGATTTTGAAGAGTGACAGTGAAGGAGCGGAAGTGAGTGCTATGGTTACTGCTGGTGCGGGGTCCTGGAAATGGCCCATTAAGGAAGATATTTTGTATTATTTTAGAGAGGATATTATAAAGGAAATAAATGAACCCACTCTCAAAAACAACAGAGGACATTATAATGTGCCTGATATGAACATGTTATAAACAATTTCAATAAAATTTGCTTATATTCACACCGTGTCCACTACTCATCCTAGGTATGTTCATTACCTACGCAAATATGTCCATTAGTGGTGTATTTGACATTTTTTCAATTAATTATATATAAAAAAAATTGAGCTCAGAAAATCAACTATTGACAATATTAACATAATATATAATACATCAGCTTATACATAGGCATTTCTTTTTTTTGAAAATTCCAAAGTTTGTGACTTCCAGCTGAATTCCAAATGAAAAGTTTGTCTCGAGTGTCCATTACTGGCACAGTCACCCTATAAACAAAGAAAAAACTAAAATATTACAATTTCGATCCAGTTTTATAGATACATCAACGGCATAAATAACTCTGTAATCCCCTATAAAATGTTGTGTGTATACATATCTGGAGGCACGGCAGTATTGGTACCTATACAAGAAGCAGAAGGTACCAGAAAGTAAAAAAGTAGGAATATCTACAATATCTACAAAAAGAAATGAGATCTCATAAAAATATCAAGTCGTTTATTAATTTATATTTAGTCCCTAATTAGGGGACCTTTTGTTTTAAACCTACAATGCACAATGTAGCTGATCTGATACAATTGTTTTTAAACCCACTTTCCACTTAATTTATTATTGTATCGATATATTCCTCCGCTGCACATTGTAGACGTTTAGTTTACTTATAATCTGTGACGTTTAGATACACCTTTATGTAGTTCTTTAATAGGGACTGACTGCATTTATTCTCGTTGTGCGCTCAAACCGTATGCGCATTACAAAACCGTATGTCCATTCGGGTAGCACGTGGTGATACTTTAGTGAAGAATTTTATGATTTGTGATAATTTTCGTGGTTTATTTTCTAAACTTTTTAGGGATTCTGACGCTTCAAGGTTTGTATTCAAGAACAAAGTCATAAACTATTCATATTATTATTATTTTTCACTGTACATCAGTCTCAATCAGATCAGATACATTTTGCTTGAACAATGATTTTTTTACAGTATCAATTTTATTCAAAATGATGCGGAAGTTTTAAGGGAAGAAGATTCTCACTGATAAATAATTGGTAGAAATTGTTGAACACTTTTTTGATAGTGAAGACGATTTAGATGATCCAGATATTAGTGAAGATGACTTAGCTGAATTGAATGAAAATGACTTACTTCCACTGCAAATGAATTGGAAGACAATATATCAATATATCATAAATGATGATATCCGACTAGCGGAAGATCAAAATGTAGAAAATGATGAAATTTAAGAACTAGTTGCAGATGTTCATAAACTTGATAAGGCAATATGTAAAAATATTTTATGGCGTAAGAAATTCAGAGGTAATACGGAGTTACCACATACATACCATAAGTGATATTGAAACATCGTTTTCATTCTTCCAATATTTTGTTGGCCATGATCCCTTATGATTTTTTCGAAATTTGCAAAAATGCAAAAATATTCAATATTACTGATTCTTTACCTAATTGCTATGTAATATTTATTTAAGCTATTTTTCGAGACAATATTAAGATGTTTCCGTGACATCATTTTATTTTTTATATTTTGTTCTATTTTTTTTCCAAACCAATGCTGACCAAATGTTGAGAGGTACTGACCAATTAATTTTAGATTGTTTGGAATGAAATTTTCTGTTGCAGAGACTTATATTACTAATTTGGCGTGCTAAAAGTTCTTGAATGGCCTTGAAAATTAACATTTAATAATTTTAGAATTCCAAAGCTGACCAATTGTTGTAATCACTTCACCAATGACCAATTATTTAAGCTTTTTTCGAGACAATATTAAGATGTTTCTGTGCTAGCATTTTATTTTCTATATATTATTTTCCAATTTATTATTTTTCCCCGAAAACAATTCTAAACCAAATGTTGGGAGGTACAGACCAATTAATTGTTTCGAATGAAATTTTCTGTTGCAGAAACTTATATTTTAAATTGGTTATGCTAAAAGTTTTTGAGTGTCCTTGAAAATTAAAATTTAAAATATTTAGATTCCAAAAGTTGACCAATTATTATAATCACTTGACCATTTATGACTAACTAATGACCAATTATTTAAGCTGTTTTTAAAAGCAATAATAAAATCTTTCTGTGCTAGCAACATGCAGCTGCTACCTGCTTTATTCTGGCAGTTGACAATTATGCAAGTGTAATAATGAACGGTAGGTACCATCATTCAATAAACAGTACCTTTAATAAGCGGCTAATCCACTAATCCCTCGTCTGGCAGTTCGACCCTGCCATGGTCTGGCAGATTACCCCTACTTGGTTTAAATACACAGCTTTCAGTAGGGACTGAATATAAATTAATATAACCGACTTGGTATCATATGGATCTCACAACTTTTGACGGAATTGCGAGACTTGTTTTTTAATCGAATAGTCTTTTTCCTTTGGCTCTCAATGTGACTTCCGATAAGATTATACATCTCGCCTTCGTTTACCAACAATTTTATCGAGATAGATAATTCGAATAAAAATATTAACCTATTTTTAATAATCAAGCCTCGATCAGAGTACCTACGTATTTAATTATTTATACCAATCAAATGGAAAACGTCCTTTATCATTTTTCTATTCATAGTTAACTGTAATTATTGTGGTATATTACGAAATAGACAAGGTCAAAAGAACAGGTTTATTTAAATGCTATATAATTGTTTGAGTTCTTAATGTTGGACATTGTTTTATATTCATTCACATCCGAAGGTTATCAAACGGATTCTCTCGATCATATTTTGTTTACATTCACAATAATTAGAAATTATAATGCGAGAAAACGACCGGGAAGAGAAAACGCGAACACGCGAATAGCGAACTGCAATTTTATCTTTTTTTACTTATTTGATTAAAGTAACCGTGCTGATAAGATAAAAACCTACTATATAATAATTATACTTTCCTTACTGTAAAAGTGATTAATGTAATAATAACAGATGCAGATGATTTGTTTATTTAAAAAATCTGTTTTTAGTGAAATCTAGTTCACATTTCCCTAAGTGTAGGTAAAGTCTTGATTAAGTAAGTACAGATAGATAGGCACTTCTTATAAATATAAAATTGAGGTGAAACTCTTAAGACCTACATTAATTGCTAGAATATTTAAGATTAGAAAACTAGAAAATTTATTAATTGTGATTGCATTATGATAAATTGTTTCTGTATAAAAATTAAACATTTTATACTCTTTATTTTCCAAAATAACTTTTTCTATCAAAATAATTAATTAATTTTAATCTTTTATGTTATTAAACCACTAAATGTCGTGTCTTAAATGATAAAAATAGATCAGTAGGTACCTAAATATTCACGTTCACATACACAGTTTACTCAGAATGTAGGTCAATATAATAATTTTTAAAGAATAAAATTTTCTAAAAATGCTGTTATGAATTGCATATTAGGTTGTATAATTATCACACTCATCGTAATTATCTATTTAAATATAATTAAATATGATAACGAATAACAATTCACCTATGATAACAAATTTAAATAGATGTTTACCTATGAAGTTCTTTGTAAAGTATATTAAAACTTATTCTAAACATAGAATAACGTATATTAATATTTTATTACAGAAAAATATGTATTCTTTTATCAGTATCCAGTATTAATATAATATATAATTTCATATATAAACGGAAGTATTATTAAAGTAATAACAGGAATACAAAATGGAGATAGCTAAAGAAAAATACAATCCCAATCCTAGGGAAACAGCGAATCCTATTTCCGTAATGATATTTGGGTAAGTAATTTTTATATATAGTGGGATTTAGACTATCAGTAAGGCTGGGAATTCACTTGAGCACGAGGCAAGCCGAGGCGCGGCGAGGCAGCCTCGCCTTTGCGCATGTTAGGCTCGCCTCGTCCTGCCTCGCACAAGATTGCTAGTTAATCTCAGTGAGGCGAGGCATACCGCGCTACCGATCCATCCGATCAAAGCAGTGCTTGTTGACGTGTGTTTTTAAATTTGAAAGTTAAGTTATCGTTTTTTTTTTGGAATAAGTATAGCGTGGAATAACCAAAAAAAAACTTAGCATTAATTGAAGCTATCCGTACAAAGGAAGTATTATGGAAACCCATCAATCCTAAATATGATAATAAAGTAATAAAATACGTTGCCTGAACACTTTTAAGAAAAATGAGCCACAGTGGGTCCTATAGAAGAGAAAATGCGAGATTGAAAAAGATTGTGTATATTCGTTTGCCGCTGAGGCAAATACACTGCTTTTTCTGTCCATACTGAGCACAAAGTGAGGCATGCATTGGGCTTGCCTCACTTTGATTCACCGATGGATCGGATGCGAGGCGAGCACGAGTCAAGCTGAGCTTGGAACGCCGTACTCATTATCGAGCCGAGGAAGCCTTGCTGCGCCTCAACTTGCCTCGTCCTTAAGTTAATTCCCGGCTTAATACTGTTAGTAATTACTGATCTGAATACTTAAAAATGTTATGTATATTTTCAAGTAACGTAGACGATCAGTAATTATTAATATTATTTTCATCAGTACGTTTCTGACGACGTACGTAGCAACACGAATCTGGGAAAAGCATGTTTAGCAATTGTGTTAACTTTGCTGTAAAAAATAAGAAGTCAAAAAGAAAACGGGTTTTGGATGAAAGACTGGCTGACAAAAAAGTTATATAGTTATATAAGGAGTTATATAATGTTAATCTTCTAGATGAAATTAAAGTTAAAAATGCCAAGGTTTACTTAAATTAGTCGAGTAACTTTTCTAGTGCCTGTTTAAGCTTATTGCATAATTCAGGCAAACCGTCTAGTCGTTTAATAAATTCTCTTAAAGCACATTTTTATCCGTAATTATTGCACATTCTGTCGACTAGATCAGTATTACTGACAATACTATCCCCACTTTTCAAGTATTCATGTATGCTTTTAGTATTGATGGAATTATCGTACTTCATTACTTCAATATTCAGTTATTATCAATAATATTTTTTCGCAAATCTGCTGTCTTAGTTGTTCTTCACCTTGACTTCTTAGTCTTCATGATAAACCTTTCTAGACAGTAAAGCTCAAAAATCCTATATTGTGTGAGTCTCTGGCAAGTTTGGAGGATTATGGAAGGTATGTGCTATTGTCGAAGACAGTTTTGGGTATCTCTTGAGTAAAGCATGCTAGCTCTGGCTAAAATATGCTTTTGTCATTAATTTGGGAAGACAGTTATCAATTTAAGTCTGAGTATTCGAAACATCACCCCTTAGTCTTCCCACAAAAAGTCGGTATAAACAACTGCTATAACTTGCGCTCCAGACAAGGGTTTTTGTCTGCAAATTTTGCTTTATGTATGTAACATTTTCAGGGCAATTCTCTAAATTATTCTTTGTTATTCAATTATGTTTTAGTTTTGCCCAAATCATGAATATCTTCTTGAAACTGCTGTTTTTGTAAATATTTTATTTTTTTTTCTGTTTTTTCATTGAATAAATAAATGTTATCCTGTGTTATATTTAACTTTTGAATTTGTGCTAAAATATTTATATGTTTTTAGATATACATATAAATTGTTCAAAAAAGGTTACGTAAAATCTTTGGAAGTTGAAGATTTGTATAATCCACTTATAAAGGATAGAAGTAAATTTTTAGGAGACAAGTTAGAACTGTAAGTAAGAGTAATTTACTTGTATAATTAACTGTTCATTGGAGATCTAATTTCTTCTATTGCATACATAAATAAACAAATTTTTTCAGAAATTGGCAATATCAAGTACAAAAATCCAAAAACTCAAACTCCAAGCCCAGTCTCTTTAAAGCACTAGTATCAACTTTTTGGGTAGAATACTTATGCTTAGGAATCGCTGCAGCTGTAAATGATATAGGATTAAAAATTCTTCAACCAGTTTTTCTAGGAACATTATTAGATTATTTTAAGCCAAACACGCTGGTAACTTTGGATGAAGCTTACATGTACGCAGGATTAATAGTAGCAGCAAATGTTTTTTCAGTTTTAATAAATACTCAGTACATGTTAGAAGCATTCCATGGTGGAATGAGAATCCGAGCAGCTTGTTGTGCTTTAATATATAGAAAGGTATTATTACAATTATTTTATTAATTTAAAAGGTATAAGTAAATTCTATTTTTTCTTATTGTTACATCTTAAGTGTTGACGCGAACCTAATATACTTTCGTTACGATGGTGTCGATGGTTTACTTTTGCATATAGCTATAAAGACAAAAAATATATTGACTTAAAGTACTTTATTGCTTTTCAAAATATGTCCCACCAAGACCGATACACTTTTGCATATGTTCAAACCAATTGATAAAACAGTTATTCCAGTATTCAATTGACACCTTCATAATCGCTGTTTTAAAATATCGATGGCTTCTTCTGAATTCTTGATCTTTGGGAACGAGAAGGAGTCGTTGGGACTTAGGTTGAGACTATACGGTCTAACAATTCGATGTTTTGAAGCTCAAAAAACTCGATTGTCCTAATGTAGGATGGTTCGCCGTTGTGTGATCACTTTTGGTGGTTTTTCCTCATTGAAACTCCCACACAGCGGATTAGAGTTTATTTTCCGGTTCTTAGCAGTAAATACAAGATTCTTCGCCACTAACAATACTATAAACGTTTTTTGAGCTTCCTTTTTTGAACCGTTCCAATGTTTTTCGACACCAATTGACGAGCACCGCTTTTTGCACTTCTGTCAGTAAATGACGGATCCAACGGTAAACCAACTTCGTAACACCCAGTTCTTTATGTAGGATCTTTTGACTTCTTCTCCGGTATGTTACAAGGCTGCCATTCTTAATTAGCTGACGAACCCGATCAATGTTTTGGGTGGATCTAGACTGGATTCGTCGCTGAGACTGGAGCGACCGCGTTGATATTTGCAATACCAGCGGTAAATAGTTGACTAGCGTGGTGCGTCATTCCCAAACACAGAAACCATTTCAGCGAGACATTGCTGTTGGGATAGTCTTCTGCGAAAATTGTTGCTCGAAAATGTTCTTGGCTAAGATCCATTTTTAGACCGACGTGCTAATTTACACGACTTGTTATATCGCAATGAAACTTTGAATTTATATCAACAAACGATTGAGGTTACATTTGTGTCTGGTTCTATTGGTGGCGCCTTCTAAGCAGCTATATGCAAAACTAAAAAGACAATCCTCATAAAATACTACACCCCTACGATTCCTTTCTATATTTCTTTAACGATTATTTTTTTATTTACGTTATCTTCATAGAAGTTACCCTGTTCTTAAGGTTACTCGATGTTTACATACTTTGTATATTTTGTATTTTACTTCCTCAAAGGATATACTTTGACATAATTTTTGTTACTGTTTGAGAATTTTAAGAATAATTCATAATTTTTTTTTGCTTTCTTTGCTGAGTATTTTTTTAGATTTTTTGCTCATAATTTTCTCTCTTCCCTTTTTTTTAATTTCTATTCTCCCGAAGAACAGATCTTTCTTCGATTTTGATGCATCAATCGCAAGAATTGAAGAAAATTCTTAACTGTAATCTGTTATGGTGTGTTTTATATTTACTAAAGTTATTTTAATTTGTTTTAGTCCTTAAAATTGAGTAAAACCGCTTTAGGCGATACAGCTTCTGGAAGAATTGTAAATCTTCTATCCAATGATGTCAGCCGATTTGATCTTGTATCTATATTAATTCATCAAATGTGGTTAGCACCTTTATCTTCTCTGATTGTTATGGGATTATTATATAAAGATAGCGGCTTTGGTGGTGTTGTTGGTATAATTGCTGTCCTCGTAGTCACTGCTCTACAAGGTAATTATATCAACATATTGGTATACAATAGTATATTATTCAACGAGCGTATAATGGTAGCTATTATTCACGAAGATGAAGTTTACAACACGAGCCATAGGCGAGTGTTGTAAATCATCTGAGTGAATAATAGCCATTATACACGAATAGAATACTATATTTTGTCCACGACACAATTGCTATAATCACAACTTTAAAATTCTAAATTTACGCTATAATTAATGTAATTGAAGTTTCAAATGTATATGACTTACACTAACTACGATCTAAATTTAAAGATTAAAGTGTGTAACTTAGATGTAGTGGTAAAAGGTAGGTCGATTCTTTATACATGTGTTTTGTTTGTTTACACCATTGACATATAAATACGGATTGAAATGTCAAATGAAAATATAAAATTTGTCTAATATATAAAGTTTGGACCTGTTGTGACGTCATGCAGTGAATAATGAACCATTATTCACTAGTGAATAATAGGTACTATTAATCTTTATGAAGCACTAGTATAATGAACGTTTTGTAGAACAGTCGTGGACAAATCATTTTTATTACCTTGAATTTACTTTTATCTATTTATAGCTATCACTCACAGTTTTTAAATTTTAGGTTATACTGGAAAATTATCTGCTATATATCGAAAACAAACAGCTTTAAAAACAGATGAGAGAGTTAGACTTATGGATGAAATTTTATCTGGAATACAAGTTATAAAGATGTACGCATGGGAGAAACCATTTAGGAAAATAATTAAATTAGCAAGAGCAGCAGAAATTAAAATTGTTACCAAATCTTCTTATGTTCGTGCTGTTTTTATGGCATTCAACTTGTTTACCACTAGATTTGCTTTATTCTGTACTTTACTTAGTTTAGCCATATCTGGTGGACCAATTACAGCATCTAGAGTAAGAAAAATTTAACCAATTTTAAATTTATTATTAAGAAAATTATGAATAGAAGAGCATCTGAATTAATTCAATAAAAATGTAAGCATACGTAATTTTTACTTCGCGGTTCTTACTTAACTCTAACAATTTTGTAATAAAATGTTTGGAAATATTTGTCTAGTCTAAAGGATTAAAAGATGTATCTACAAGCTTCAGTTTCTGTTTTAAACAGTTTCACGGTGATTTGTAGCTTCCATATCGATCTCTAAGAGTAATGTAATACCTCCACTTCAGTATGGACGATGATCGTTAATCGTGTGATCGTCTTATCGTTCAAGCATTCACACGATCGTCCGTACTAGTTTTGCACAAAAATCGGAGACGTAAAACTGCCATTTCGTTTCGGGGCTTTCAACGGTAATCATTAAGTGTTTTGCTTATGGAACTATTTATTTAATAGCGATATACAATCATTATCTAAACGAGGTTCAACGAAAAGTTGTGAAAAAAAATGGAAGATGATTCAGAGATTTCCTTTGATATGTGTCCGAAAAACCTACAATCCACGGGTCGAAGCCGATCCTATACAATGATCGAAAAATTCAGCGGAGTGCCTTCTATACCATCGTGCTCGCGCTTAATTTTTTATTTACTTGAAACAATTTCTGTCACTATCAGCATCTTTAAAAAAACAACCAACACAAATCTGAGGTATATATTTACCTAATACAACCTTTATTTCTTGTATGGGGTGGAAATCTTCCAAATATCGAGACGAGCGCATACCGATTAAAACCATTCCTCCGCTCACCTGCACTTTCATTTCCTTCATCAATTCTCATCCGTCCTGGCCTATCTCTCCTCGTTCTTCTTTTATTCTAATCACCATTTACGCATACCTTTGCACCCTTTGCACTTCTGTAGGAAGGGATTTTCACCGCACCGCTCCAGACCGGAGCCAGATAGAGCACGATGGATTGTACTATAAAGTAGAGTGTCCTCCTCCTTTCGGGTTTGGGCCACCCAATCCTTGGCATTATGCCACCAAGTTCGCTGCTCCCTTCCTTGGCACTGGTGGTCACCCTTCTCAAATGTTCTTCCCTACTACAACTTTCATAAACAATCCCGGATACTTTCGTATCTTTTAGTTGTAATCTGCACTCAGTTTACCTCAAAGATCACTTTTTCTTTCTTACGTGGTCCCGTCAGGATCACCGCGTCGGTCTTATTTGCCGCTAGATTCAGACAGTTTTTATTCATCTAGTCTCCAATGAGATCACATGCATGATTGGCCCTGAACATGAGCCGCTACTATCACCGCAAGGTTATCGGCAAATGCAACCAGGGTGAACCCATCCTCGCACTGCATTCGCATGATCCCTAGTTTCCGCAGCGTCAGACTTAACGCCTGTGTGACCCCAGCCGTGACGTCCACAATCATTCTTCTCTTAATAAAGATCTTCCGCTCCGATAGATAATCCCCCACGATGTTCATGAGGTACCCCGGACATCTTCTCTCTGCCAAGTACCTAATATAACCTAATATATATGTTTTTAGGTATTTGTAATAATGTCTTACTTCAACCTTCTTTCCTTGACTATGGGTACAATGTTTGTGCGAGGAATATCCGAAATTGCTGAGGCTTCAGTTGCCATTAAAAGAATACAAAACTTTTTACTAAATGAAGAATATGATCCTAAGAAAATTCAGTTTAGAATGAATAGAAATGTGAAAAGTGTAGATGATTTTAAAGATGTTATATCATTAAAGAACTTGAATGTGAAATGGAATTTAAGTTACACTGACAATGCTTTACATAATATAAATCTAAATGTACCAGAAAGGCATTTGGTAGGTATTATTGGACCTGTGGGAAGTGGAAAAAGTTCTTTGCTCCAAACGATATTGGGTAAAATTCAATTTAGACATCTAGTTTTAGAGATTTTATATGTAATTTTTAGGAGAACTTGAGGTTGTTTCGGGAGATCTTAATATTTATGGACAAATATCTTACGCTTCACAAGAACCTTGGGTCTTTGCAGCTACAATTAGACAAAACATCCTTTTCGGTGAAGAATACGATAAAAAACGTTACAATGAAGTCATTGAAGTTTGCGCTTTAGAAACAGATTTCAAACAATTTGAACATGGCGATTTAACTATAGTTGGTGACAGAGGGGCATCTTTAAGTGGCGGCCAAAAAGCAAGAATAAATTTAGCCCGAGCTGTTTACAGAGACGCTGATATTTACCTTCTAGATGATCCTCTATCAGCTGTAGATGTTCATGTTTCCAAACACTTATATGAGAAATGTATTAATGGTTATTTGGCGAATAGAACAAGAATTTTGGTTACTCATCAAGTGTATTATTTGAAGGATGCAGACCATGTTATAATTTTAAATAATGTAAGTGTAATATAACCAAAAGACAGCAACTATTCACAAAACAAAATAATCCTTAATGAATTCTAGAAGAGGTATTCTTTTAATTACATATTCTTTTTATTTTTAGTATGTAGATAAAGTTAATAAAATATATTGTTTTTTATATATAGGGACACATAGAAGACGAAGGAACGTTTAATTTATTAGCTGGTAGTGATAACATGTACGCAAAATTATTAACAGCAGATCCTGAGTTTACAGAAAATGAAAAACTGAAGACTAGATATACCAAACAAATATCTCAAATAGTAAATATCTCTTTTTCATTAATAAAAACAAACTAAAGCCGAGTCAAATAGTAATGAATTACAAAAAGCAAAAATATATTTTATTTTAAGACCCTCACTGTTAGTAATTATTATTCATCTAGTCTCCAATGAGATCACATGCATGATTGGCCCTGAATAAGACAATATTACAGTTTCTTGTAATAATACTTTATTATTAACATAGGTTTTAATTTTAGAGTCGAAAAGGATCGCTTGGTTCGATGACCAGCATAGTTAGTCAGCTTAGTATCGCAGATACTTTACTGTCAAATCATGAAGAATTAGAGGAAGAAGGCAGTGAGGAAGAGAGAGAAGCAGAATTTAACGTAAAAGATTTACAAGAAGCTTCATCTAAAGGAAAAGTTGGAGGTTCCCTTTTATTTAAGTACCTGACAGCAGGTTCAAATATTGCAGCTGTGATAATAGTACTCACCTTATTTATAGTAACTCAATTAAGGTAGTACGGTTATGAAAGCAATGTTTCAAGAATTTCGCAAAACTCTGAATATAAGCTCGTAAATGTATAATACACATACTGTTAAAATTTGAAGACGATTTACCTCATCAGATATGAGATATTTGCAATTAAAAATGACATTAATTGTACATGTAGCATGGGGGAAGCGTGGGAAACATCAATTTATTTTAATTTATTAATGAATGACTTTCACCATCTCGATGAAAAACTGATATTTGGTAAAATACTATATTTAGATGATATAAAAAAAAATTAAAAAATATTTACCTCGTAATTTCGATAAAAAATTAAAATAAACAACTTGTTTCAGCAATAATTTTCTAAGGAGGGATATAAAGACTAATGACATGAAAACGATGTGGCAACGTCGTCACAAATAGGGTATTTCAAGACTTTGACGTTTGTATCACCAATATGGCCGCTGAGAGGCAAATAAATGTTGTGTTTACTTTGGTTTTGTATTTAAATCCATGTTACTTCGTGTTTACATTGTCTTTTCCTAACTTTTTGTTGTCGATTGTGTAGTTATAATAGTGTTTGAGTGACTTTATTTATTGTTAAGTTCTAAAGAAATAAACATGAGTGAATATTTTTAGAAGTTGTCAATAGAAGATTCTGATGTTACCTCTAGATATAAGCAAAAGATGAGTAAAATAAATAATTTAAATGTAAAATTAAAGGTGTGTAGAGCTCTTACATGAATTAAATAATTTGTATTATTTGTCATTATATTTTATTAATAAAACACATTTTAATAAAGTTTATTTTTATTTCTGTATTTAGTAAAAATCTATTTGTCTTACTAAAGTTAGCAGTTGGAGCAGAAAGAAATAGCGCGAAATTTAAACGAATTTAATATTTTTAAGGATATCACTTCTCAACTTTTTTTTAATAAATCATAACAATTATTGATAATTTTTAAAATGAGAGAATAAATCTTATAGAGCAATCTTGTGATTTGTTATTAATTATAACAATAAATACAAAATATATTCAACAATATTATATTAATAAACATTTAAAAACGAAACTTTCACGACAGTAAATTTTTAAATATTGCAATACTTTATGACGAATACGGTCACCTATAACTATTTATTAATTTATTGCAATAAAAATAGCAAGTTTACTTTGCGTCTAAACTAAAAGTAAGTTTTAGTGGTTAGGAGAAATAAGAATAAAAATGACGCGACGTTGCCACATTTCCAAACAATTATATTTCACAGTATATGTGTATACGTTTAAGGGATAGAAGTACACTCACGTTAACAAATTTAACGTACAGTCATAGTATAAACAAACGTGCTTAACGATAGTGCGATTCCGAAACTTTTTGACTGGACTGTCGCGGAGGAACTACCTTAAGTGTAAGTGTTGTTGATTATTGGGTGAGTTATTGGGTTAATATAGAAGAGCATAGAAATGTAACAAATATGACTTATCAAGAAAAACCTGAAACAAAATTCAGTATACCACTCTTAGATTTGAGTACAGAAACATGTCTGTATATTTACGGACTTATATTACTGTGTCTCTTTGTCTTTTCTATGAGCAGATCAGTTTTCTTCTACAAAATATGCATGTGGAGTTCCAAAAAACTTCATGCTGTTATTTATGATAATGTAGTAGGAACAACTATGAGATTTTTTGATACAAACCCTGGAGGAAGAATTTTAAATAGATTTTCTAAAGACATAGGAGCAATTGATGAGTTATTACCAAAAGTTATTATGGATTCTGGACAGGTAAGAAATTCATTTCAGTTTATCAACCTTTGATTAGTTCTGGTTGTTTGAATGGAAGAACAAAATCAATAAGCATAAATAATGTTGTGTAATACACAAATCTAATCTTAATATGGTTTTTGGAACTGGATCTTTCAAATGAAACTGTGTTTAGCAATAGACCAACGTTTCATTGCTGAACATAGCCCCCCTTTAAACTTTTCCAATTTTCTGTCCTGAGTAGCCAGGATCCAGTTTGTTTAAATTCTTTTTATGTCGTCTGTCCAGCGGGTAGGTGGTCATCCCCTGTTCTGTTTATCGGTTCTGGGTCTCCATTCGATAAGTTTCTTTGTCCATCTCCCATCTCAAATTTTGCAAGATGTCCTGCCCATTTCTATTTTTGTTTTGATATGCGTTCTATAATATTGCCCACTTTAGTTCTTCTGCGTATATCTTCGTTTCTTACTTTATCTTTTAGTGTCAATCCAATCATAGATCTCTCCATTTGTCGCTGTGTCACTCTCAGTTTTTCTGCCGATGTTTTGATGAGGGTCAATGTCTTTGCGCCATACATCAGGACTGGTAGAACACACTGATTAAATGCTTTTTTTTTTAAAGAGATATTGTTATATCAGCATTAAACACATCTTTCATTTTTCCGTAAGCCGCCCATCCTAAAATTATTCTTCTGGTCAATTCACAGGTTTGATTATCTCTGTGAATTTGTATCTCATGACCTAGGTATACGTACTTGGTTTTTATTAGGATCATCATTTTGGTGTTGAAGACGTTTATTTTTAACCCCACCTGTTGCATAGAATTTTGAAGTTCATAAAGCATATCTTTGCTTTCTCCGAAATTGTCTGATATTAAGACAATATCATCTGCAAAGCGGAGATGATTAAGATTTTCTTTATCAATGTTAATTTCCTTGTGTTTCCCAGATAATTTCTTTAATGCGTGTTCAAGAACTGTGATAAAAAGTTTAGGTAACGCCTTATCTGATTTTCCTTTTAATTTCGATTTTTCTGGTGGTACCAGAGGTCGATTATATTCAATACTTTTTTCTATAAGTGTTTTTAGACAATGAAGGTGGTCATTGGTACCGAACCTGAAGCGAAACTCAGCTTGTTGTCGAGATTGATAAAAGTTCAATTTTGTTTCTAGTCGATTTACTATTATACGAGTATATAATTTGTATAGATGGTTAAGTAGACCAATTGGCCTATAGTTGAGTTGTTCCAGTTATTGGGAATGTTCTGATTATGCAGGCATAGTTTAAATTGTGTTTGGACTTTCTCGATTATTGCTGATCAACATATTTTTATGGCTTCTGTAACTACTACATCATCACCAGGAGCTTTATTGTTATTCATATTCTTTAGAGTTTTAGAGCATTTTGAATTTCGTCTGTGGAAATATCAGGTTTTGAACTGTTCGATGGAGATATTCTGTTTGATTTAATGTCTGTGGGTTCTTACACAGAGTTTCGTAAAAACTTATGACTATTTAAATTAAATTTTTTTGTTGGATGTTGATTTTTCTGTTTCGTTCCTAGGTTTGAAGATTTTCTTTCTTCCACTTGAAAGTTTTCTTTTTATAACCTTTATAATTTTATCGTTTTTAAATTGTGTTAGATCTTTCCTGATGACCTTGGAGTTGTCTCTATTAATTATATTCATATTTTGTGGACTGTTTCTAAGCTAAGTTTTTGTTTTTTACTTTTGCTGGGCAAAATTTCTTTTGGGCTTCAGTTATTGTGTCGACTATTTTATTGTTTAGTATGTCATTTGTTCTTGATTCTTTATTTAATGACTTATTTACCTTTATGACAACGAATCTAATTTCGCACTGGCCATGAGGATGGTAAAATATATTACCAAAACGTTGGTTTATTCCTTAACGAATTTATTTTAAAGATTCAGTACCAATAATCATAATATTTCATTCTTGTAATATTGGACTATTTAATAAAGATTTTAAAAATTAATATTTAATTGTGGATAGTTAGTGACCTAGATAGATAGAAAGTTAGTTGTAAAATTTTTCTGTTTTAGATATTTCTGTCAATCTTTGGATCTATCGTGTTAATAGTTATAGTAAATCCTTACTTCTTGGTTGTAGTGGGTATCCTTTCCATTATTTTTGGTGCTATGAGGCGTGTTTACTTAAAATCCTCAAAGAACATTAAAAGATTAGAAGGCATAAGTAAGTCTAAAATAAAATAGCCGAGATGTACTTTATTTTAAGAAAAACTGTATTATTTTAGTGAGAAGTCCAGTTTTTACCCATTTAAGGGCTACGATTGACGGGTTAACAACTATTAGAGCCTTTAATGCCCAAAATACTTTAATGAACGAGTTTGATCATCACCAAGATTACCATTCAAGTGCCTGGTATATGTTTATTTCAACTAGTTCGGCATTTGGGTTTTATTTAGATTCATTTTGTTCCTTATTTATGGCTGTACTAACATTCAGTTTCTTGGCGTTTGGAGAAAGTAAGTATTTATTTTTAAAGACTTCGATAATATTAAAACTCGAACTATTCTTTCATAGATTTGGGTCTACGAGGTGGTGAAGTGGGATTGGCAATAACCCAAGCAACGGCCTTAACCGGTTGGTTGCAATGGGGTATAAGACAGTCTGCGGAAGTAGCGAATCAACTCATGAGTGTAGAAAGGGTATTAGAATATGAAACATTAGAGAAAGAACCTCAGCCTTCTAATCCGATAACTCCCTTAAAAGAATGGCCACAAAACGGTAAAGTCGAGTTCAATGATGCTAGTCTTCGATATTTCAAAGAAGGTCCTTTAGTTTTAAAACATCTTAATTTAAGTATAAAACCTAAAGAAAAGGTTGGAGTCGTAGGTCGCACAGGAGCTGGTAAATCATCTTTAATTCAAGCATTATTTAGGCTAGCTCCGATAGAGGGCAGTATTAAAATTGATGATATTGATACCAAAGATATTACCCTGAGTAGTCTACGATTAAAGATATCTATTATTCCTCAAGATCCCGTCCTATTTTCGGGAACTCTTAGATACAATCTAGATCCATTTGACGAATATAGTGATGAAGTCTTGTACAAAGCTATTCAAGATGTAGAGTTGAAAGATCAGAACAATATTATGAATAAGTTGGAAAATAGAGTGATGGATAGAGGATCTAATTATAGTGTGGGTCAGAGACAGTTGATTTGTTTGGCAAGGGCTATACTAAAAATGAATAGGGTTTTGATGTTGGATGAAGCTACTGCTAATGTAGATCCTCAGTAAGTATTAAAGAGCTTCTTATGTGTCAATAATGGGACGCGGCGAATTCGTCTTGAAAATTAATAAATTAATAAAAAAATACAATTCAAGACCTGTTAACATTAGGTCGAAAAGGGCATTCAATCGAAATCCATTCGGCCAAAATTATTAATAATATCACCACTTTCACAGTGCACTACGTCATAGCCATACAACATTTCATAGCTTCGCCGCACGAATTCCCTTTATATCTGTAACTATTTTAGAGATGGCGCTACTTATGCCAGTGTGTTCTACTTTCAACTAAATCCATCAGGTATCGTGTCAACTCTGGTTTTTCTTTAATGCTTTAATGCGAATAAATCTTTCGCCTTTACCAAATATAACTGGAGAGGAACATTTCAAATGAGCCTATAATAATTTTTATTTCATCCTGTCCAGTAAATACACTTCCCTATAATCAATTTGGCGCCGGTAAGTAAAACATTACGGTATCAGGTACTGTAATGTGTTGCCTAGCAACGCTGCTCTGATTGCTTAAGGGAAGACAATTACTTTTAATTTTTGACATTTAAAAATACTATAATGACTATAAAATAAAAATAAAATAATTAATTACTTACTTTTACATCCATATTTAAAAGGAAGTCAATGTTATTCAATTTTATATTAACAATTAAACCTTAATAATAAAAAAATTATTTGACAGTGACAGATCGCTTTCAAGGTAATTTGACATAACTAATCAAGTTACGAACTATTTTTAGTCAAGTTACGAACTACTGTTAACATTTTTATGAATTTATTAATTTATAAAAACAGGATGAAATAAAATATAATACGATACATGGTCGTTAGGTGTTATTACAGTCCTCGTTTTCATTTCCAAACTCGGCTCCTACGTCGCCTCGTCCGTAAACTAACTCGTACTGTAATAAGTCACCTACCGACCTTGTAACGTATAATACTATTGTAGCTTAACTTTTATCCAAATAAAAATAATGGTGCAAGATCAATTAATTACTAAAGTAATAAAATTTTGCTTGGGCATTAGGTTATTGGGTTACCACATAGCAGAGATAATAAAACAATAACAACCCAACAACAGCATAACAGAGAACAGTCATAAACGTTTTTCAATCGTCCAAGAAATACATTCAGTATTAATTATTCATTTCGGCCAAATAGACATTCGGTTAAATGGATTTCGGCCAAGTGTACTGTTACGTTCAAAACTGAAGAATTTTATATAATTATCTTCTTTTCGACGTCATCACGACTCTCTTGTTTCTTGTCTTCTTCTGGTATATACTCATATTCTATTCGGCCCACGAGTCGTGATTGTACTTGGCGGAGCTTGATAAAAAACAAAAAAATGAATCATATCAGGTTCTAATTTATTCGCTTTTTTTTGAAAAGCTATTTCAAAGACAGTATGAAAACTGTTTTGATGAGATTTATTTGTACTCATTTTCAATTGTAATTCTCATTTATGAGAGACACTTGGTATTTCAGTCAATCTTTATCTTGTAAAGTGACGAAGATATATTTTTAGTAGTAAAATGGCTCTTTTGGTGGTTGTACTTACCTATAGATTTGTCAACATTTTTTTTTCAGGACTGATGTTTTAATTCAGAAGGCTATTCGTAAGAAGTTTGTTGATTGTACCGTGATAACAGTGGCTCATAGACTAAATACTATTATGGATTCCAATAAAGTTTTAGTAATGGTTGCTGGTGAGATAGCAGAATTCGATCACCCACATTTGTTATTACAGAATCAAAACGGAATTTTCTATAAAATGGTAATGGAAACAGGAAAGGCTACTTCTGATCAACTCAGAAAAATTGCTTACGATAGTTACTTAAAAATGTTTTCATTGCCAGAATAAGATGAATAAGATTAGGTAGTATGTAAGAACTGTATCTCAGGAATTATAATCTTAATTTTAAAATTATAAGCATACTGGTAAGATATAGACAATTTAGACTGTTTCATTATTAATGTTAAATTTATATTAATGTTTTTAATAAACTTTAAACTAAAACCTAAGTTGTATCTACTTTCGTTTTACAAATTTAAATTAAATTTAAGTTACCTATAACAACTTTAGTACTAATAATTTTAATACATAATACTCTTGCACTGATTGGATTAATTAAATTAATTACTTATATCGAAGATAGCTGATGTTGTAATTCACAAAAAAGGTAACTCAGTTTGAATTTCTTGTAACAGTTGTTTTAAATAACTAACCCATGATTCCTGAAAACAAAAGTAAAAAGATAACTTGCAGATTAAAATAGTAAAAAAAGTTCACAAAGTTTGGAAACAAAAACAGATAAAAATAGAGAAACAGAGTTTAATAAATATATAAGCTTTGTAACGTTCAGAACAATTCAGAATGTAGATCGTTTTACATAAAAAAAATAAACGAGTATTTTTATATCTCCTTATTACTAAATGGCCAAATAATAACATTATTGAATTAATATTGAATACATCTGACAAAAATGTGTACAGTAGACAGGGAAAAGGACTTAGGATAGGGATATAAGTTTCATTATAGTAGTGCGAATGAATTTGATATGATATGAATATGAATATGATAGAATGTTCGATCATTTTCTGGTAAGAGACTGTACCTATGATGAGGCATTATTCGTCTATGTTTCGAAAATAGAAGCGGCGACAGCAGAGGATAATTTTTACTTAGTTACGTTTTAAACTACCATCTATTAAAAACAAAGCTCACAATAGGAATAGATAGAGCAAGAGAAGAAAAAGAAGCGGCAGCGGAAATAGATAAATTAACAGAGAAGAAATATAACTTATACGGAATTATATAGGAGTAGATTAGAATAAAAATTAGAAAGCAAGCAATTTACCAGCAATGAAGAACATTATCACTATATAAAAACATGCCTTCAGAAAGCAGCAACAGAGACTCTCCGACTTCAAATCAAAAAATACAAAAAATCTCCGAAGATGTAGAACAAGAGATAAAAAATAAAAGAGAGACGTATCAAAAATTTCTGAACACAAAGACCGACGGTAATAAGGTAGAATACAACAGGAGTCAAGCTAAAGTGAGAAAAATGATATGCCAAAAAAAGAATGAGGCGTGGCAGCAATAGTGTAATAGGAATACCACATATTTAGGAGGCCGGAGAAGTATAGAAATTTGACAAGTATTAAAATCGCTACGAAAGGAAAAGAAAAGAGATATATCAGCAATTAAACCGGATCAATGGGACGAGTATTTTGAAAAACTCCTAAATGAGGACAAAGCTGAATTTTTAGATAAAAGTGGGGTTGAAAGATTCTATGACGTTTACTTGGTTCAGAAGTTATAAACACAACATTTTAGACTTATGGTCCTGCTTAATAGGTACAAAATAATAGTTTTTGGCAATTTTCTTCCCCAAAGGTGAGAAATAGAAGATGAAATTTGTATAGAAGTACGTAAGGCAAAGGGTCTGCCCTAGTATTATACATGTAGTAATATGATAATTGCTGACACCCATTTTAGCCAATGCCCTAGCAGCAAACTGAGATGGGGGCCATATAGTTTACGAATATGGTCCCAATGTGGTAATGTAAGGCTTTTATTTATGGTTCCAATATGGGTTTTCTATCTTGTAGGTACCAACATGCTTGTCCAATCAGGTTCCAATATGGTTTGCCAGCCAGGTTCCAATATTGTTTTCCAATCAGATTTCAATATGCCTTTTAATAGAAAATTAACGTGGGAGCCATCTGGTTTTCAAATATCTTTTAAAAGAATATAATCTCTTTTTGAGAAAAATAATTTCTAAATTTGTGTTTTGTATCGTGGTAAGCAACGTGGTATGAGTGCAGGGAAGGGGCCAGGGAGACGGGGGAATCAGCATAGGTGTTTCTGCACACGGAATACAGAATTAATAAGTTATTGTTAAATCTGCGAACTAAACTAGGCAATCCAAACCACGTGATATTTTAGTTGTGCAAGAAGTCGCGGACACAACTCGTATGAAATAAAATAGGTTAAGTTTAAAAAAAATATTCTATGTAAGTTTCTTCTTACCTCGAAACAGTTGGGGTCATATTTGAATTTATTTTCTGGATATTTATAATAATCATTAATAGTATATTCAATGACTGGACCTAGAATACACCCTAAAGCCTTTTGCGGTTCATAATAATTCCATACTGCAACTAAAATATTAGCAATGTTTAATGCTTTTAAAATTAATTCATTCCCATCTGAATTTTTATATAAACCAGTAACAACCATCTGTAATTCAAAAACAAATTTCACAAATATTTTCAAGTAGATAATTTGAAAACTTACGGGTACATAACGATATCTCATGCTTAAAACTGTATCATCACTATGATTCTCGTTGTAATTCATTCTTGCACAATAATCGATTTGAATATCGGTAAAGGATAGGCTAGAAATATAATATAATATCTGTTTAACCAGAAGAAGAATCACATGAGAAAAACAATCAAAAAAATTTTCCATATATTTTCCAAAATTACTATGATTTCTAATAAAAAAAGTACAAAATTAAATGATAAAAATAAAAATATGTTTATTAGAACAAGAGATATGATAATTTAGTGCAAAAAAACTTCCCGGTCTCTGCCTACATCCAAGCTCATTTGAAAGATGATAAACAAAGCTTTAAAATAGATATTATTAAATATGTTTTACTTGTTTATAACAAAGTTACAACAATTGAAACATATTTTTTTTCAAAAAGTAGCAAAACTATTTGTTTATAAGCGTTTTACCAATGAATATTATTCTATCTTTAACGACGAACGTTTTAAGCACATATAAACTTTTTAAACTTATTAAATTATATAAAATTGCCAAAGATCATAGGGAAAGTTTTGGATGCAGTTATGCTTTAATACATGACACATTACCATCCTTACAATCAGTATCAATGAGATCATAGCAGTACTAAAGCTCTCCTTACTGTCTCGAAGCTGCTGATTGTAGTTTACTGTGCTCGTCTTGTTAGATTACTCCAAAGCATTTGACAAGCTTGACAATGGTATTAAAGTTAATGAATAGGTATTAAATAACATCCGATACGCCGACGACACCGTCTTAATTGGCGAAACTTCCTTGCAACACATACTAAACAAAGTAACTATGCGAAAAGAGTCAAGAATTTGTACTAAATATTAACACACGCAAAACAAAGGTTATGGTTATCTCGAAGACAGGAAATAGCACAACTAATATAAGACAACGCATAGATCAGGTCAACAAATTCAAGTATCTTTGATGCTGGATCACCGACGTATTAAACCCAGATGTCGAGGTTAAACACAGAATAGAAATCGCCAGAACAACATTTCAAAAGATGAAATCTTTCTTTTGTAATAAAAATCTAAGTATAGGAACACTATACCGGCTGGCAAAATGCTACGTTTTATTACACGTCATGGAAGCATGGGCATTAAAACTTAATTCCATTCGGAAAATCGAGGCCTTTGAGATGTGTGTGTGTTTCGGCGAATGTTGAAGATTCCTAAAATGGTTTCAAATGAGACTCTTCTAGAGAGAATAGGCAGAGAACAAAAACTCTTAACTATAGTGAAAAGAAGGAAAACTGCATGCTGCATACATGTACTAGGAAATAACAAATATCAGCTTCTCCATTTAATTATCGAGGGTAAAATGGAGGGAAGACAAGGCCCAGATAGGCGGCAACTCTCCTGGATGAAAAATATCAGAGACTGGACCGGAATGAACGTCTAAACTTTAATTCTAACAGAAGAGACAAGAGAAGAATTTAAAATGGTTATCTCCATTTTTTTATAGAAGGAGGCACTAGAAGAAGAAGAATTATTTATAAGATCAAGTTTGAAATTAAATTAACGTGTTTTACCTTTTGTATGTAGTGTACATTCAATGGTTTTCATACCTCTCACGACCAATGTCTTTATAAAGAAACGTCAAAGTTTTTCTTTGAGTCTAGAAACTATATAACTTACCCAAACTGTCCTTCACCATAAACAGGTATAGTATTATTAATAGCAATATCCATAAAATACTCAGGTACATTAATATCTAACCGTCCCATAGGAAAATTAATACATATTTTAAATATTTCCGAATCATTCTCATCTGGGGTGACAATAACGTGGGTAAATAAATTATCTCCTAATTGTATAGTCTCAAATCCAGATACTACTAAAGATGGACTTGATATGATGCCTCTATAAAGTATTTATTATTAAATATACACAGTTTATAAATCAACTTTTGAAGTTATTCTTCTATTCGCGCACCGTGCGTTGAAATTTTGCATGGAATCAAATCGGCCAAATCGATACATACATATTTTCGTAATAAATATTTTTAGATTTTGATCGATAAGCGATATTTTGTAATATACTATTGGAAAGATAAATAGTTTTAGTATACAATGTAAAATAAATTATAACAAAAGCGTTTTATTTATCTTATTGTATACTAACGTTGATGGCGAACTTCGTATCGTCTAACAATTAATGTTTTTTTTTTATTTACGTTTTTCCCCATTTTTACTGTTTGTGTCGATTTTTTTTTGGTTGTAGTTTGTAATTTTTACGCGTTTGTCTCTATTATTATTTTTTACATTTTCGACAATTTTTCAAGATTTTTATATTTTTTATATTTTTTAACATATTTCAGGATATTCAATAATATTTTATTGGTTTACTCCCTTTTTTGGGATTTCCAACTGGTTTTCACAATTGTCAACGTTTTTTAAACCATTTTCATTAAATTTTCAAGATTGTCAAGAATTTCTTACAATTTTTACGTTTTCCAAGAGTTCTGAATTTAATTTTTTATCAAAATCAAAATCTGATTTAAAGATTTTTTCATAGAAACTTTCAACCCTTATTTCATCCCTTTACGGTATGAATTCTTATTAACCATAAAACACGTATTCAGTGTAATATTTTTAAGAGACTGAATTTCAATTTTTATAAAAATCGGTGCTGATTTAAAGATTTCTCCATATAAACATTTTCCCTTCCGGGTTAAAATTTTTCATAATCCCTTCGTAATGGGTATGCACATTATGAAAATAAACATCTATCCAAATTTCAGGTTTCTATCATCAGCGGTTACGGCTGTGCGTGCGTCTTTATCTCAGTCAGTGGGAAATTATTTTTTTATGTATATAGAGATATTTAAAATCTGGGTTCACAAAAGATACATAGATTTTAAAGGGGAATAAAAAAATTATAGAACTAGTTTGGACTAAACTAAATAACAAATAAAAAAATACTTACTGAATATTTGAACTGTTGAAAATTGCTGGAAGATCGAGTAAGAATGGTCCAAGTGTAGATGGGGGTTTTGCTTTTAACTCAAGGAGAAGAAACCAAATCTTTGCTGTTAAATCTAAATCTAAATAAATTGCGCAAGTAGATAAATATCTCATAAAAAAGCAGGTAATGAAATTGTTAACACAAAACTGATCCAAATCTATTATACATCTAGAAGTTAACAAATTTACCCTATGTGGTTACTATTATATTTATAAAAAAAAAATAAAAAAAAAAAACAGTAGGTACTTACAATTCATGATTTAGAATAAAAAAAAACTAATTACTTATAATGAAAATTGTATATGTAATTTACCCAACAAAGGTTTTATATCAATGTTTTATAGTCAGAGGAGTTTAAACGTTATTATTAACAGGAATTTCCTTGATAATAATACAGTCATCTTGGATCAATTCCGTTATCTTTCTTAATATTTATAGATAATAAAATTGGATTCATGTTTTTATTTTTAAGCTTTTTGCTAATAGTTTTTGAAATTTTTCGTTATGTTTTTATTTTATTTATTTCAAAATATAAATAAATCATGTAAAATAACACTTAGATTGTTATGTAATATACTTTTATTTATACAAATTTAAATGGATTTGCTTATAATTACGATCTTATTTATATCGAACACATTTAATCCTTCTTGAAAGGGATTAAAATTAATTTATCAACTTACACTGTGCGTCAAAAAAAAAAACAGGCAACCAATTTTTGTTATAAAAATCGGGCCATTCAAAAAATTTTAAATATTTTTAGATACTATATGAATAAAATGTTTGTTGTGAGATATTTAAAAAAAAACAAATTTGGGTAACCTAAAAACCATGAATTTGACAGTATTCATTATTTTTGTACATAAACAAAGTTTTACTAGACAGATTGTTAGACTCGTTAAATTGGCAGAAATAAAAAAAATCTCATAGCGCAATAAATTTTCCTTTACTTGCGGATAAAGTACCCGCCTTCTCTTTATTTGCGGAATTTGGGTTCCCAAAATATAGCGGTAGAAAAATCACAAGGAAAGGTTTACAGGTGTCTCCCTCCGATTTCTATGCGGCTGAAATATGTTATTCTACATCGAATTCTAAGAGACACGTATATTTTTTTCTCTACATATCATTTTACTTGAGTACTAATACATACTAATACTTGTTTTTTACATTTATTGGCTGTGTTGTTATCAGTAGCGAAACAGTATTTATCGTCTCCAAATTATTAGTTATCATCTACAAAAACTATATATACGATTAATTAACTCAATTAAAAGTAATCCATTTTTAATCCAATGTTGACAATATTTCAAAGAGTGCTGATAAAAACATCGAATAAATATCTATAAGAATAGATAAATCTTATCAATTTTTTTTAGAACGATTCACCATGTACAAAAATGATAGTCTACATTTATGATATTTTTTAAAAAAAATGTGAGCCGTCACGGGACGCCTGGCAGATGTGAAACATTGACATTAACCCGTGCCTAAATCATAAGACATTGCCAATTTAAATAACATGGCATTTTTGCACTTTTTGTCGTTAATTTTTTTACTGAAACAAATGTAGCTAAAAATAATTAAATATCTATTTCTGGTAGGAAATTTGCAATAAATTTGTCATCAGAGTTAAATTCACGATTTTTTTTTGTAATTTTCACCATAATTTTTATTTATATCAAACTAAATACATATATATATATAGGTAATAAAATTAACAAATACAAAATTTGGATACAAAATAAAGTATATTATCGCTTATAAATAATAGTATCACAATGGTATCACAATATTTATTGTACGTTTTCTCAGATTGCTCACAGATGTCGATAGATTACAGAACGAAAATAAATTTAAAACGTGATTTCGTTTAGCTTTTTATTTAATTACCTTAAATTCAATAATCTTAAAAAAGGAAATTATTAAAACACAAATTTATATAGAAGTACGTTACTATATTAATATAATTGTAGTTACTTCACAATTTTAGTACAAACAAAAAGCGATAGTAAATAAAAAATAGGAAAATGATGAATTTAACTATGAATACAACTTTATCGTTGAATAACTTTTAAACGGTATTTAAATGGGAAATGTATTATGATTTAGGCACGGGTTAATGTGAATATTAAGGGCTGGTTTGGGTCTGATAATTTTTGTTAGGTCATAATCTAAAAATTTGATGGGTGTTTGGAGAACAAAACCAAATTTGGGAAATAACGGACACCCTAATGTATATAGAGTAGGTAGGTAGGTACTCACTCATTTTTATTCAATATTTTTTCATCACTTTCTTTATTAACACTTTGTTTATTCATATTTAAAACAAACACTTTATACACAAATTTTACAGGGACTATTCACCAACAATCTATTTTGATTAACAAGCTGTCAATTTTACAGGTCAGCAAAATATGTAGGTATATTATGTTGCCTATACAAACAAACATTTTTATATATATAGAATAGATAGTAGGCGGAATCGAGTTAGGTTTTTATGAAACAATTCATACCCTGTCCCGCTGTCAGAAAAAGATTACTTTGCCCATACAGAGGCACCATCTGTGAGTCGCTTAGTACATCCATAATATCATGCGCACAGCTCTGTCTGTACCCTCCAATACAGATACAAACACTTACTTAACATAACTCTGAACCGATAGCACGTACATCTATTAGATCAGTGATAAACTTTAAATAAAGCTGCAATTACCTACATAGAAGTATACATAATCACAAGTGTTGTATTATTATTTAAACAGCCATCCTTCCTGTATTTTTCCACTTTTCACAAAGTCCTTCACCAGCCAAATTTTTGAATCGATGAGCTTCTTCCCCCTATTGTTGGCGCGCCACCGTCGGCGTCGCTCAAAACATGAGACCAATTTCATATAAGGTATCAGTACATCTCTTTATTATATATTATCGATGCGTTAGGTTTTTTACGTCATACGAATCATACGTCACCGTCACCACGCGAGAAATCTGATTCACGTGCGGCTATAGATGTTTCACATTTCAAAACAGAATAACTTTTTGCACCAAGAACAAAGTATAATCGTAACATTCTTACATCCTGGAATTTCACAGTGTGTATTACAGCGATCTCCAAATGGCAAACTGACTGCATTTTTGAATTCATCTGGTTTTGTCTCAACATAACCACTTTTGAACCAAGAATATTTAAAAAGATATGTGTATCGAGGAGACGACAGTTGGTTATAACTTGATGATGTTATTCCTTAAATGTAAATTTAAATCTTGACTCATCAATATTACACTGCCAGCAAATTGTTTTACGAAGTTTTTCCATATTGTAAACCCAAAAACATCGAGTGGTTGAATATTTCCAGTTGGTCCTTTTGGTATAATCATTATTTCAACATTTTTATGAGAAGGTTTTATAGCCGTGACAGCCTCTGGGCAATGTCCCGTCCAGCAATAAATTTTTTGAACCAACATTTGGAAAAAAAAATGCTTTAGCCAAGTTTTAAATCAAATCAAATCAAATATAATTTATTGCTTAGCAAAATAAAATTAATTACATACTAATATACGAAATAAAAAACAAAAATTTAAAGTGATCTGAAAATAAATACAAAGATAAAATTTTTTAATTGGTTTGTAAAAGATATTAAAAAGAATTATATTTAGTTACCTGAAGTGAGTTTTCTAGATTTTGATGGAACTACATAAACATTATATGCTTTTAAAACTGTTTTTCCAACTACTGGACCAAATTTTCCATTTGATTTTTTTAAGACCAAAAATAGTGGAGTACGTAAATTTCCATCAGCAGAAATAGTTGGTTATATCGTGTAACTATGAGTCGTAGAAGGAACTGATTGGACCTGTAGCATTGTACCTGTTTTTCAACTTCAACTGCTAAAGTTCTTCCTGAATGCTTTTCTAATTGAAACCCACTTTGGTCTGAATTAGAAGTATTTGACAGATCATATAATCCAATTTTTTAACACTTTTAACAAATTTCTTGGATTTTTCCATTAGTATTTTTCTATCTTCAATAGTTTTTGATGTTACAAATTTATTTATTTTTTGAGAAACAATTCGATGAGCTTTTTTAAAATTAAATAACCACGTTTTAGATGCTTGGAATCCAAAAGAATCAAATTCTATAATTTTTTTAGCTTGTAAAGCCCATTTTGGTAAATCAGTATCATGCACTATCATACCAGCATCTAGAGCAGCTTTCAATGTTTCCAATGTATGAGCACAAATTATGGTTATTTATTTTCTTTATATGTACCTCCATGATTCAGTTGATGTGCCCATCGGCTCAATTGTCGTATTGATCCAACTTACTCAAATTCTTTTTTTTCACTTCGCCATTATTCAACAGCTCGTAGCTTGTATTCGTAATTTTAATTTTCTTCATCAGAAGTACACACATCATCAGACTATTTAGGTTCATAAAGTGCGGATGAGTATTAATTATACTTACTAAATTAAGTACTGTTACGCCACCGTAAGATGTCGCAGTTAAAAACTCATATATTAAAACGATCAATTTTTACTTAATTAAGTACTTTGAGGCCAAAAAGATAAAATCAAAAAAAGGCAAAACACGAATTTGTAAAAATTTTAAAAAGCGAAAAATGGCAAAAAGACTTCAGTGTTATGCGGTACGAAGTCTGCTGGGTTAGCTAGTATATATATATATATATATATATATATATATATATATATACTTAGATAAGGAGCAGAATTTTCCAAATATTTTTGAGAGCCCGTTTTTTTCTGACGCACAGTGTGTTATAAACCAACTGGTGAAAATTATATAAATATAGTCTCTAAATTATTTTCTCGTCGTACAATGTATCCAATAACTCCTTTAATATTCTTTATTAGCTTTCTAATTCTGTCTGGATTTAAATAGTATTGTAACATTTCGATTACATCTTTATTGTCCAGATTTTCAAAAAAATTTTCTAACGGTGTAATTAAGCTAATATCGTTCTCCTAAAAATAAAATGTTAAGAAAAAATAATGATGTTTAATAAAAACTCGTATTAAAATATTCTAAATGGTCCAGGAGCCACCATCCCTGAAACCTCCTGATTAAGTCTACTTAAATTTTAATAAAAATTAAAAGTTAACGCTTACGCTCGGCATGGATTTACTTGGTCGAAAATATTAAATAAATAATATATTATCAAATTTTCATCATTTTGTTCTGTCATCACGGATATTATCAATCTTATAAATTTTCGTGCGAAATGTCTTTGGAGTTAAGAAAAAATCTGGCCAACCAATGATTTTCAGTTTAAAAAAGTTCGAATGGTTTGAAATGGGGTAAAATTTATCCGTTATTACGGAAACCTTCTTTTTTTCATTTTTGGTGTTTTAATGTTAGATTCATAAATATCTTGCTATGCGTGCTTGCAAACTGACGGAAGTATCTCGCACACCTGATTTTATTATGACTTTCACGAATTTTATTTGTTGAAGACATTTCCAAGGCGTCTTATATAATAGGGTACCGGACAGTAATCGAAAAAAAATCTAAGATGTGTTTTAAAATAAAGTTTGTTATACAACAATATCACTCAATAAAGATTTTTAAGAAATAACAATGATTTATATTTTTAAATCAATAAATAAAGTTGCGTAAATTATCTGTGACGTGTAAGAACCCAAACGCCAATCACAGTGCGTAACGTCATGTGTAGGTAGCCATAACTAAACAGCACTGCTTTGTATGTTATTTCGCGTTTTTCTACGATTTATTTGCATTTTTCTAAAAATATTTAATTGTAATTAGTTACCTACGAATTGAAGGACTATAGTCATAACAGAACTTTAGTTATACCTACATTATATCTCTAGTATAAGTGAATGTTGGAATAAAATATATTCCCTATTTTATATGAAAGCACTAAATAAAATAATTATACACAATTTGTCAATGGTTTTATTTATTAACATTCTCAGTATAAAGTAAAATAAAATGTATATAAAAGATATAATTAAGTTTAAATATTCTCTATAGCTTCTTTGGCAGCTAAAGCTAAAACACAAATACTTACAAGATTGTTTATGCACACGTAAAACATTCTAAGTGGGTAAGACATAACCTATAACACCTAAATTACATACACACTAAATATGATTATTTGTATAATGGGCTGTGTAATAACACTCTAGGTACAGTACTTACATCAAAGTGATCTTCACAAAAGTAAATTGGTGAAGTAACAGACATTCCATCGCACTTTCGTCTTGCTAGGTCTAACCATTTCTTTCGTATGTATGGTTTTCGAGATACATCAATAAAAAAATTATTTGGAGTAGTTACTGATGTATTTCCACATCAAGGTACAACACACCAACGATATCTTTTTCGGTCCATGATGATTAAGAAACACAAAATACTTCATTTATCCAAGCACTGATCACTTTTAATATGGTTAGAAGTTTGTTTACCTTCCACATGACGTCACTTGATCGTAATTGACATGAGTGCTGTTTTCGTGGCAATTTGAAATAAATTATGTTTTTGACGTTTTCAAGTACTCCAGAGGATTTATTTAATTAAAATATTATTTTTTATGGCTATATATATGAATAAAGATTATTTTTAAACACTATTTGAAAAGTTGTCCGGTTCCCTATTAATATTGGAAACATAAATAAATTCAAACGACGAGAAATATGGATTACATCCAAAATCAATTGAAATCAATTACTTAAATTGTACACACCTCGCAGAAAAGCTAGGTTCATCAGTCTGTCGAGCTCTACTTGGATTCCATGCCTTCACAGGTTCAGAGTAAAAAAAGTTTCCGTTATAATCGATAAATTGTACCCTCTATAACACCATTCAAATAGATATGCGTGACTTTTCCGGCTAAAAATCATTGCTTGGACAAATATATATCGCACAAAAATTTATAAAATACGTGATGACAGATCAAATTTATGGAAATTTGATAATATATTAGTTATTTGTAATATTTTCGCCCAATTACAAAAATCTCGTAAGTGTTAACATTTAATTTTTATTAAAAATTTAAGCAGGCTTAATCACGAGCTTTCAGGATTAGTGGCTACTCGCTTAAAAAGGTTACGTCTTAATAACACTGTTTTATAAAATAAATTTTGAAGAGTAGCTTTTTTTAACTTGAAAAATGAGAAAAATGCAGTAAATGAGATGAAAAATAATTCGGATCTTTTGATTTTCTAAACCACGAACGTAGCTATAGCTTTGACAAGAGGTGTATCTCCAGAATAAAAAACAAAACTCTAACACCAATTAAATCTACCAGTTGCAAATTAAACATTCCAACTATAATCGGGTAATCTATAATTTACACTAGGAAGGACAACAACATATTTGGTAGTGTTTGTCCCCTTAAATTAAAATTGTTAAATAAGCACTTAGGAAGTAAGAAAATGCGCAAAAACAAGGTGATTAAGCAAACCAAAGTTAAATTCTAAGATTTTTTTTTAAATTAACGCATAAATTACAAAACATGCAAATTTATTGTTGCATAACTATATGGTTAAAACTTAATCACTAAAATAAATAATGTGTTGCGTCCCCATATTTACGAATTACTTCAAATAGTCTATTCGTGCTGTCCAACAGGTTAGTTAAGGCTTCAGGCTCCAAGTTGATACAAATCTCTTTTATGGCAGTCTTCTTACATAATTCAAGCACTGTCTTGCTGGAAATTAAAATCAACGTTGTTGTTTTCATTTAAAAAGGACAGCAGATGATCTTGAAGCACATCAATATATGCTCTGCTATTCATACGTGTTGATGGATAAGATAGAATCAAAACATTTGCTCTTCTAAATGGACCCCCCAATATTAACGTTCCACCTCCAAAATTACGCTTTGCGAGAATTTCCTACTGGCGCGATTTGATAAGAGAACCTGAAATTCTCTCTAGAAGTAAATTTGGAGGTGGAATCT